>CM021105.1:565182921-565626150 GCA_007115665.2 Sequoiadendron giganteum | reverse complement strand
GATGAAGACTTTTGGGTAATTGACAATGGGTGTTCAAATCATATGAATAGAGATAAGAGTAAGTTCACTAAACTTGAAAAATATGATGGAGGAATAGTTATGTTTGGAGATGATTCTAGTGCTAAGATTGTTGGTAAAGGAACAATTAGTTTTGATGGGAAACATAGTATTGACAATGTCTATTATGTAAAGGGTTTAATACATAATCTCTTGAGTGTTGGAAAAATGTGTAGAAAAGGATTCAAGATTGTGTTTCAGGATAACACTTGTGAGATCAGAAAAGGATTAAGAACTGTGGCAACATCAGGAATAAGAACTATGGAAATATCTATCAACTGAAGAGTAGTTATGGTCAGTGTTTTGTTTCACATATTAATGAAAGTTGGTTGTGGCACCAGAGGATGGTACATGTGAATTTTGGCAATCTAATTAGGATCAATTCTGAGGAAGTTTTCAAAGATCTTCCTAGAATCACAAAGCCTTCAAATTCAATTTGCAAAAGTTGTCAGTTGGGAAAACAAATAACAAGTAGTTTCAAAGGAAAGGAACAATCATCTACCAAAATGCTAGAAATAATTCATATAGACCTCTATGGCCCTACAAGAACATAAAGTCTTAATGGTGATAGGTACTTTATTCTCTTGATTGATGATTACTCTAGGATGACATGGGTTACTTCTCTCAAAGAGAAATATCAAGCTCTTGATAGATTCAAGGTATTCAAGGCAAGAGTAGAAAATGAGGAAAACCTAAGAATACAATTTTTAAGGTGTGATAGAGGTGGAGAATTTACTTTAGGTGAGTTTAATGAATTTTGTGAATAACATGGCATAAAGAGACATTATTCTACTCCTAGAACCCCTCAGAAGAATGAAGTTGTGGAAAGGAAGAATCAAAATATTCAAGAGGCTACCAAAACTAAGATGAAAGAAGAAGATGTTCCTGATGTGTATTGGAGAGAAGCAATCCATAGTATTGTTTACATTCTTAATAGAGTTTATATCAAAGGTAACAACACTAAGACTCCCTATGAGTTATGGACTGGTAAGAATCCTACTGTTAAATAATTTAAAGTTTTTTGAAATAGATGTTACATTAAAATAGATGATGAAAATATTGGGAATTTTGATGCTAGATCTGATGATGGAATCTTTCTTGGATATTCAAATAACAACAAGCCATATAGATGCTTTAATAAAAGAATGAGGAACATAGTTCAAATTGATAATGTAAAGTTGATGAAGCTATGTATAAACCAATAGAAATAAGTGAAGTTGATCCTAATGACTGGAAGCGTACAAGTAGTAGTGCATTCTTCCTTGGAGGAAGATTAGTTTCATGTTTGAGTAATAAACATGATTCAATTTCTTTATCCACTGTAGAAGTAGAATATATTATAGTAGCATCCTACTAAACATAGGTATTGTTGATGAATCGAACCTTGAAGGACATATATTTGATGCATGATGAGCCTATCTCTATATTTTGTGACAATACAAGTGCTATAAACATTTTGAAGAATCCAGTGGTGCATTCTAGGACAAATCACATATCTATTAGGTATCACTTCTTGAGGGAGAAGGTGTTGTAGAATGAAGTTAGACTTGAATATGTACCTACCAAAGAAAAAATTTATGACATATTCACGAAGGCCCTTTTGAAGGTTACTTTTGAGTATCTCAAGGGGAAATTAGGGGTTACTACCCCTCCTTCCTTGAAATAAGTGTACATGGAGGAGCATCAATCTAGTGGATTTGTAGATTCTTTTGGTTTGGACTGATGGTTGAGGTCTACTCCTCAAGGGGAGTACAAAAGTTCATTGTTGCAGTATGTGATGTGGGTGCACTCCTAAGGGGGAGTCAACAAAGATTTAAATGGAAAGATTTTTCATGCAAAATTTCCTTTTCCATTGTTGTCAAAGGGGGAGAGAAAGTCATGTGAAAATATTATGATTGTGCAAGTTGTCATTTCTGAACGAAAAAAAAAATAGTAGATTGAAGAGAAAGTCATGTGAAAATATTATGCTTATGTAGGTTGTCATTTCTGAATTAAATGAAAGAAAATAAGAAGTGGGAGATTGTGTATGTTGTCTTTGATGGTTTTTCACATCATGTGTTGCCATCAATGACAAAGGGGGAGATTGTTGCAAGTATGTATGCATTTTGTGGTGTTTTCATTAATGTTGTCATTGATGTCAACACAGTTTAGGTTGATTGCATATGGTACTTTTATAGTTGAGATACTATAGAAGTGCTTAGAGTACATGGAGCTATATTTATGAAGTTTTAGTTGTGTTTTTTCCAAGTGCTTTTGAGAAAAATTAAGAGATAGTGATGGTAGGATTGAGTGTATGTTCTAAATTTTCTTTGATATTGTACTCTGCATTTCTTCTATGTTGATCCTATGCCTACAAAGATTTGTAGTTGTGTTCATGAGGTTCAATGGATAATATATTCCAAGTTTTAGCTTTTCGTTCAATGGAGAGTGAAATATATGTTCACTGATGTGTGAACTGGTTTGGCAGAACTATATGTTTGTGCACTAGGAGAAATATTTTGGCTCCATAGTCTTATAGTATGTTGTTTCAGATCTTGTGGATCTGAGAGATGATTCATTTTGATTTTTTCTATGTTCTAAAAAATATGATTGTGATTTGGTGCTCCAGAAGACCTGCTCTAGAGCTCTTGTGTGTTGCTAGTTGATCTGGTTGGACTACTGAAGAGTATTTTGTGAATGAATATTGTTACAATTGCTACGGATGTACCTCAAGGTTTCTTAGAGATGGTAAATTTTTTGGTGAAGCTTTTTGAGTAATCCATGTTTGATCATCTTGCTGTAGATGAGTGTACTTCAAAAATCATTGGTGTTTTCATTCGATTTGGTTGACCTGGTGTCTACACATTACATAAAGATTTTCCATCAAATTAAGAAAGTGTGTGTATGATCCAAGATGTTGTTTGGGTCCTAATTAAATGTGTAATCAGTTCTCTCTCATTATTACCCACCATGGGAATGTGGAGTAGCTAACTTAATTTGAAATTGTAAATTGAAGAATGTTTACCCGACCTTAGAGAATGCTTCTAGGGTTGAAGATGGTATAAAATCAAGTCAAGATGTTGGGAATTCAACAAGGTAATTAATTGATCAATCATTCAAGGAAGTGAAGTGTGTGAACAAGTATGAAAAAAAAAGTATGCAAGAGTGAATTGAGGCAACAATAATTTTATGTGTTAGATTCCTAAAAGCAGTGACCTAATGGTGTCCACGATCTACTAATCAAGCTATGAATGTGTGGAACTTTTATGGTGGATCTTTATTTTACTTTTCTTTTATTGTAGGAAGTGAGCCTCCTTTTAGACAATGAGTCATTTATTGGAAGTGAGCCTTTGTATCTGGTATTACATTATTACTATATTGTGAGCTAATCATCACCGTGGTTTTTCCCTCATTAGGTTTTCCACGTAAATCAGGTGTCTCTGGTGTTTGTTTTCTATTACTTGCATTTCATGTTTAAATTTAATAACAGATTAAGTTGAAGTGGAATTGATTAAGGTTAGAAGTAAAGTTATTTGGTACAATTGATTCACACCCCCTCTTAGTTGTCTTGTGCATTTCAACATATAGAACATCTCTTAGTGTCTTGCACATCAATGATTGATCTCTTTGGTGCCACTTATTGTTTCAAGTTAGTTTTCTATGAAATTTTTGGATGTTTAGTTGATAGGGCTTACTTTATTTCTTGTGCTATGTGCTTGGGAGTGTACACTAGCATTTGAGGTTGTGTTAAGATGTATTTGGGTCTTGACCTATCTTTTTAAGAACCACATTGAGTAATTTTAGTTGATGTGTTTTTGGGCTGACTAGTATTGCTCGACATATTTACTTGTTGACAATTTGGGTTGATGTGCACCAACATATGTGCTATTCAGGATCACATTGAAAGATGTAATAATTTTTTATTTTGTCATCTCTATCTCATGGATAGGATTGCATTATTTTTTTTGTGACTGACTTGTTTATCTTCTATTCTTGTTGATCCAATTAATGTTTTGAGACCTTCTGGAGGATATAAATGAGAAAATTTAAGTTGCAAGTGGTGGATGTTGTGTGATGTTTGAGTATGGAATGAAGTAGTGAGTTGTACAAAAGAAAAGATAAATTATCTTTCATGCCTTGGTTAGTAGAGTGTATTATTGACATATGTTGTAATTTAACATTTTCATGTATCCTGCTCTTATATAGTGATTATCTTCATCAAGTACTTATAATTTGTATCTTTCCTTGGGGTTATGCGCCTCTATACTATAAGTGCTTTGTATATTTCCCTAAGGTTGTTCACCTTAGCTAGCAAGTCCTTATAGGAGTAGTGTGCTTCCTTTGGTAGTGAGCCTAAAAACACATTGTAATTCTATAAGCAGTGAACTTCCTATATTGAGAGATTTATCTCCATTTTTTTTCCCTTCTGGGATTTTCCATGTAAATTTTGTGTTATCTTTTGCATGTGTGTTTATTGTCTTATCTTTCATTGATGCTGATTTGATTAAGTGTTGCTGATCTATTTATGAGTTGCTGATCCTGTTAAAACATTTGAATTTGAATATTGCTAAATTGTTTAAGATCTGAAGGGGTTAAGTTTTTGAAGATACTAATTCACCCCCCTTTAAGTATTTAGGTGTGTTGAACAATTGGTATCAAATCCAAGTTCTTGTAAAGTAGCTTAACTTCTTGAGGAAAGCTTTGGGATGGCACATGATGGATTTTATAAGGGTCATAGGTTTGATGGGATGAATTACACCTTTTCGATAGTAGGAATGGAAGGACATCTAAACTCTCTAGGTTTTAGTGTTTGGAAATATATCAAGTCCAACAAATATAATTGAGATTAGGTTGTATGAGAACAATTCGAAGGCAAATAATGCTATCATGTTTGGGTTAGTTGATTCAGAACTTCTGAAGGTAATGAATTGTAGTTCTACTAAGGATTTCTAGGGAAGACTTAGAATCATCTATGAAGGAGACAATAAAGTGAAGTAAGCCAAGATGAAAATCTTCAAGAGTAGATTTGAAACCTTGAGGATGATAGAGGATGTAGACATTGCTAGTTATATGTACTGAGTGGATGAAGTAGTTACTCGAATAAGAGGTATTCGTGTAGAAGTGAAAGAAGGTTCTAAGATCTCTCCCTAAAGCTTGTATTCATAAGGTATCTACTATTGAGTGGTATAAGGAAATGGACAAGTATTTAGTAGATGAAATATTTAGTGCTCACACATCTTTTAAAATAAGAGAATTTGACAAAGATGTTCCAAAGAAGGAAGAAACATTCAAAACCAGTAAAAAGATAGAAGATGAAACAATTGACTAGAATGATGAGCTTGATGAGGTAGAAGAAAAATTTGTAAGATTGAAGAAAGAAAATCGTAAATAAAAAGGTAAGTTACCTTTCAAGTGTTTCAATTGTGGGAAATTGGTCATTTTTTCCTCTAAATTTCCTTTTAAAGAATTAGAAGGTGGCGACAAAAGAGAGAAGAATAAAATGACTCTCAATTCCAAGGAGAGTTGTTTTTCTTCAAAATATGAGGATAAAGATTCAATTGATCAAACCCTATATTCATTGTATTGAATATCAAAATCAGAAAGGGTGACATTGAAAAATGTAAGAAATATAGTACTTTATAGGTTGAAAAAGTTAATGAAAGATCAATGGCTTTGTGGGATTCCTTTTATTTTATTATGACATTTGGATTGTGATGAAATTTTTATTGAAATGGACGCTAAGGGGACTAACCTAATGCCTCAGGGGATCATCATTGATGGCCTTTCCTACATGACAATAAAAAGACAAAATAGTTCAACTGACCATGATAAGTGATATTTTATTCTTGTAATGTGGACTTTGATGAAGATTTGATTATGATGACGATGTACCCTAAGGGACAAACCTATGCCTTGGGGGATCATTAGTGATTGAAATTTCCTACCTACACATGGAGAGGAAATGCAGTTTAATACCATGAATTCAGATCAATTTTTTTTATATGTTATGGTTATTTTTTAGATTTTTCAAAGGATATTTGATGGTTTTGATGTTTTGGTGAATGTTTTGGTGATTTTTATATTTTTGTAATAACATCCTTACATACCTTGTGTAAGATCCATTTGAAACCCATAGGTCAAAGATTGCCCCTAGTTTGAAGTAGGATGAGTTTTTATGAAATGGATGGATATAAAGAAATTTTGACACTAAATGTGTAATCAGTCTTAGGCCATGATAAGGGTGAGAAAGCATTTATTATGAAAAAGAATATGCTCGATTTATTATGAATGAAATCGGATAGAGTAGTGATAGATGATAGAGTATTAGCTGACTACATATGGCTCCTATTGCTTAGGTTTTCACCATGGTACTTATCCAAAGCACCATCAAAATGGTTTTCACTATAGGATGAATTATTTTTCTTTTTCTTTTCTTTTCTCTTTTTCCATTTTTTGAGTTTTTGATATAATCAGATCTCTAGAGGTCATGTATATTACTTTTGAAGGTACATGCTACTAATTGGATCAAATAGTGGCCCTCAAGAGTAGCTAGCCAATAGGCACAAAATCTGTTTGTTGTAGTGATAATATAAGGACCCAAACAGTTAGGGGCAAAATTGCTTGGTTTTTCTATTTTCCATTGGTTCTTAGGATTCTGTTTAAAGACTAGGTCACCAAAATTGAAGTTTTAAACCTTGACTCTCTTGTTATAGTTGTTTCATAGGAAATTATGATATGCCTGTAAGTGGACCAATGCCATTTGTCTTCTTTCATCCAATAGTTCTAACTCATGTAACCTAGATATTTGGTAATCTTCATCATTGATGAAATTCTGCATGGAAAATCTCAAAGATGGGATCTCAACCTCAATCAATAGGATGGATTCATAATTGAAGAAAATGAAATAAAGTGTGGCACCAATAGGAGTATAAATACTCATACGATAAGCCCATAAGGTTGGATTTAGTTGTATATGCCAGTCTTGGCTAGCATCACTGACAGTCTTTTTAAGGATTTTTACAATGGTTATATTAGATGCCTCCACGTGACCATTACCTTAGGGATAATATGGAGTGGAGAATTGGTGTTGGATGTAGTATCTTTCACATAATTACCTTACTTCATGGTTTTTGAAGGGATGTCCATTATTAGTTATTATGGTTGAAGGAAGACCATACCAACTATGATATAGTTCAGTATGAACTTTGAATTTGTTTTACTCGTGATGTGTCATTAGTATGGATTTGATCCATTTAGTAAGATATTTTGTTGCAGTGATTATGAATTTATTTCCATTCATTGATGTAGGTTGAATCTTCTTGATGAGGTTGAGTCCCCATTGAGAGAAAGGCCAAGGTGAGGTAACCAGATGAAGTCCCTGTTCTCATGCATGTACTAAGTCATTGTGGATTTAATATTGTTATTATTTATTTATGAAGTTATATGAATCACATTCCATTGTAGGCTCTCAATACACCATTCTAAAAATCTTCTTGGCTAGGGTAGGACCACTAGAGTTAGCCTTGCATCTACCCTCATGTATTTATTGTAAAATTATCTTTGATTCCTTTGTGTGAAGACATCTAAGAAGGGTAGTATCTAGATTACAGTTGTAAATGGTATTTTCGATGATAACATACTTAACTTCTCGTCAGATAAAGGTTTTTTGTTGGTTATTAAAAAACTTTGGAGGTATGATTTAGGTGTGAAGTTAGTCGTATATATCCTTATGCCAAGGAGAATTGGGACCAAAAATCTCATAGACAAGCTCAGATTCAGGAATGTCAAATATAGGGATCAAAAGTTGTGTCATCAAGAACTCGTGATGATACACATTATTTTGAATATCTAAGAGAGATCCAATGGTGGCCATTGCATTGATTGCCTTATTCTACACTCTTGAAATATGTGCAAATAGAATGGTGTCAAAGTATTCTTTGAGGTTGTCTAAAATTTTCTTATATGGTACTAGTTTGATGTCCTTAGTCTCATATTCATCATTGACTTGTCTGACCACCAAGTATGAGTCACTATATATGTGCAGGTTTTTTATTTTCTATCTAATTGATTTGCCAAAAAACATAAGGCTTCATATTCCACTATATTTTTAATGCATGGGAATATGAAATTATATGATTTAGGGATAGTTTCCCCTTGCAATCTGATGAATAATACACTAGCTTCTAAACCATGATGTGTGTACGATCTATCAAAGTACACTTTCCACTTTGTAAATATATCTACCTTGAAGATTGCATTGTTTGGGAATTCAGATATGAGAGGTGTGAATTCCTCTTTTGGGGAATTTTATAACTAATAAACAATGTAACTCCCTTTAATATATTTCCTTTCCACATATTCAATTTTAAACTCACTCACGAGCATTACCCACTTTGCTAGTTTTCTTATTAATGTGGCCTTACTGAGTAACTGATGCAAGGGCATCCTCAATGCACCTTTTTATGCACAGTGTTTTCATGTTTATAGGATTTGTTTTTTTATCAGTTTTTGGTCAATAAGGTCATGTAAATACATTTTGTAATGTTTTAGTCATGTTGCAAATGTTGCAAAATATTGTCAAAAAGTTGCAAATATGGTCATTAGTGTTAACAAGGAGTTAGAGGTCAGTTTCTTTAGTTGGGATTGGTTGTGAACTATTAAATATGAAATGTAATCTTGATCTCAAGGGTTGGATGAAGTTTGATATATAGGATCATCTTTTTTCCATGTTCTATATTGCATTTTTATGTGAAAACCGACTCTAACTCACACTGTACAGCTTGGTACAATTTGGTATTGTAGACAATAAAAAATGTCTTGAATGATATCATAAACTTGAATCAAGTATAATAACATCATTTTGTCTTGAAACTCATCCTCTTTTCACTTAATTAATTGAATTAGCCTAGCTAATTAATTAATTGCAACATTTTTGTCTATTAACCGAACACATCAAATCGGGTTAATTCACCCCCTTTCACACTAACATTTCATTTTATTAAATTAAATAAATCAAAGTATTTAATTTAATTACCTAGGTCCTCTTATTTAATTAAATAACCCTAAGTTATTTAATTAAATGTCATTTCACCTTTTTTTCCATTCATTAAATCATTTAATTTAATGAATATCACTTTAATTCTTCTAATCCCCTAATTGTATGATTAAACCTTGTTTAATTAATAATTATCTAATTAATCCAATTCATCCCACTTGTAAAGGAATATTCCAAAACAATATTCCCTATTTGCATAATTTAATTTAGTTTTAATTAACTAAATAATTTTTTTCTCACCTATATGAATTTTCTTTCTCCTCCAATCACTTGAAAAGGGGAATATTCTCACTTGGCTTCTTAAGCAAGCTAAACTTGTGACCTCTTGAGCAAGTTACCTTGTGACCTATGTGTGCAATTAAAAAGTGTGTTTTATGGGAACAAATGGAAACCCTTGATTAAATATCATCTTGCATTCTCACCCTTTGATGAGAATCCATGATCCATGCCTCCGATTTCCTCCACCCTTGACCGTTGATTAATATTTTTGATCTCAACCCTCCATTTCACATTTTCTTTCGTATAAATAGAACACTATTTGAAGACAAATGCATCCATCCTTCAATTGCAAAATTATGTTGTTGAATTCACTTGCACTCACACTCATACTTTACTCCCATTTAGCATATTTTAGTTCATTTGTAGTTTCATCTTAGCTTTAATCTTCCATCAATGGCTTTCGTACATCGATTTTATCTTATTTATAAATTAGGGTTTGAATCTTTTAGCTTAGAAATTTCATATTTACATCAATTTTATCATAAAATCATGTTAATTTAGCTCACATCATGTCTAATTTAACTATGAACCCCTAAACTTGCAAATGCACAAGAGCAACAAACATGTTAGGTTGTTAGATCAAATACAAGCATGAGAGATTCCCCATGAAATCCATCTATTTAAACTAAAATTAGGAAAATGAAGAACACAATACTTAAATAAATGAGAGTCAATCCTAATTAAGCCAATAGATTTATGATCCCATGGGGGAATTGGTGCCAATGAGATGTTGCAATTGGCCCTTTCCCAATTCCTAGGTTGCAATGTTGAGTGATTTAGAAATGGTCAAATCTCCAAAGAGATTTGAGCATAACCTTGTTAAAAACTATGAAAATGGTGATAGGTTGAGTGAAATGGGTAAAATAAGCTCTTAATGTGAAGAGAGTAACTTTGCATGCAATTGTGGATGAGAAATGAGGAGAGAAGCCTCCAATTTATAACTTTCAATTTGGAAGAGAAAGTAAGATTTGAGCAATCTGAGACTAACTTTCAATCCAATGGTTGAATGCCACATGTCATGATGTGAATGGTTAGTGGTTGTGCATATTTTGGACAAAGTGCCAATAAATGCATTTAGTTTGAATTTGAATTTGTGAAATGACTTGTTGAAGAGGGAAGGGGAATGGAGTTAATGTCACTTGGCTCAAGGCCAAGGACATGTAAGAGGCCTTAAATTCCTTGTTGGAAGGACCAAGTTCACTTGGCCTTTTTGAATTCAAATAAGGGAATATTCCCTTTTGATGCCATGTGAGGGAAAATAGAGAATTAAATAAATCAAAGTAATTGATTTATTGCGCAACTTGCATTCTCGAGAGGATTTTAATGAGAGGGATTAACTTAATCATGGTTTTGATTAATTTAATGAAGAACTAGATGATGTGACAATTTAGACTTAAATTTATGAATTGATTTAAGTCAAGAATTGAGAGGAAAAGATTATTAAATAAATGATTTGATTTATTTAACTAAGGAGGAATATATTAGATTAAATCAAATAAGGTTTAATTTATTTAATTTAATAAGAGGATTTTAGAGATTTTAATCCAATAAAATTATTTATTTAATAAAATAGAAATGTAAGGTTAATTAAATTAAATTGATTAATTTAATGATAGGAGGAGGAAGACTTAATTAAATGAATAATGATTCATTAGATTAAGAGATAGGATTATAATGAAATGCTAAGAGTATGATTTAGGAAGAAATGTTGTTAGCAATTGGGATCAAGTGTTCCAAAATGAAATTGTACATTTTCCATGTTTACATTTTGCCCCTCTTTGAAGCAATGTACTTGTTGCATTTATTCAAAGAATAAACTATTGTGATCAAAGTTCAAAATTTCTCAATTTTTTAAATGCCTCATTGATGCCCCAGTGGAAGGATAATGCTAGATACTACCCCCTAGTGTGGTGTGATAGAATACTTCAATGAAGGAAGGACGAACTAACCTTAGGAATATTGCAAGTAGCGCTATGGTGGAATGTGTTATGGGCATCAGCTCAGCTCAGGCTATGCTATGGATGTGAGCGGATGGGTTGATGGATGATTAATGAAATGTGATGGAATGGACGAGTTAGTCATGTAGATCCTGGTAAATGGGGAGTGCTTTATTTATGCTTGGCACCTGTTTTCCAAGTTTTCACCAAGGTACTTGTCCAAAGTGCCACTGAAGTGGTTTTCACTAGAGGATGATTTTTTTCTTTACTATTTTCAATCCCTTTTTCTAATTTTTTGTACTATTTTTTGATTTTTAGTTGTTACCAAAATGCCTGTTTGCCAGGTTTTCGTCAAGGTAACCATTTTTTTTAGGACTTTTACTGATTGTTTTTGTATTTTTTGATTCTATACCTTGCAAATTTTTAGGCATAAAACTTTTTGAGGTGAGAACTGTTCATGGGCTCCTATAGAGGTTTGCCTTCTGGTGTTGATAACTGATATGCCCCTAATTTACTGCTTGTGGTGATGATGAAAGGTCCCAGCCAGTTGGGCTCAAACTTTCCTTTGCTATCTAGGTTTGGCACATTCTTTTGGTTCTCTTTTAGCACAAGGTCACTAACTTGGAAGGTGTGTTGCCTGATCTTATTGTTGTAGCTCTATTTCAGGTGATTTTGGTAGACCTGTAGATGATTTAGGGTGTCCATGTGCTGTTCATCTAGTAATTCCAGCTCATTTAGTCTTGTAACCCTACATTCCTCATATGTGATGAGGTTTTGCAATGATATCCTCAAGGATGAGAGCTTGATCTCAATAGGGAGGATGGCTTCTGATTCATAGACTAGGGAGAATGCGGTGGCACCTATTGGCATGTGGATGCTGGTGTGGTAGGCCCATAAGGCAGGATTTAACTATAGATGTCAGTCACGACTGGATTCATTGACTATTTTCTTAAGGATTTTTAGAATGGTTGTATTGGTAGCTTTTGTTTAGCCATTGCCTTCTGGGTAGTATGGGGTGGAAGAGCAGAGTTGGATTTTGAATTTCTCACATAAGTCACGGACATCTTGATTCTTGAAAGGTGTCTTGTTATCAGAGATAATGGATTGGGGAACACCCTATCATCAAATGAGGTAGTTCAGGATGAACTTGGATATCTGTTTTCTAGTGATGTAGGTCATGGGGATTTCCTCGACCCACTTTGTGAAATATTCGTTGGTGGTGATAATGAACTTATGGCCATTGGATGAGGTGGGTGAGATTTTACCTATGAGATCATGCCTCCACTGAGAAAAGGGCCAAGGTGTAACAATAGGATGTAATTCTTGAGTTGGTGCATGAATGAGATCTCCATGTTGTTAGCACTGTAGACACCTTTTGACAAAGTCATGTGCCTCTCTCTCCATTGTCGGCCAGTACTATCTAGTTCTCAGCAACTTCTTAGCCAAGGTCATTCCACTTGAGTGTGAACCACACGTGCCATTGTGTACCTCAGTCAAAGCGGCCAGGGCTTCCTTAGGTTTTAAGCAACATAGTAGGGTTCCATCAATGCTCCTACAGAAAAGGGTTTCTCCTAGGATGAAAAATCGTAAGGACCTTTTGACAAAGGTTCACTTAAGGTTTAGGGTAATGTCAGTTGGGAGGACTCCTAATCTTAAATAGGTGTAGATGTCATGATACCAAAGATCACCAGAACCAATGAGTTTGCATGCATATTTTGACACTGGTACCTCAAAAGTGGGTATGAGAAGCTGCTCTACTAGGAATTCATGTTTCGAGACATTGCGAGGGATATCTAGCAAGGATCCAATCATTGCCATTGCATCAGCTACTCTATTGTTTTCCCTCGGTATCTGCTCAAAGGTGATGTCGATAAATGATTCCTTGACATTTTCTACTACCTTCTTTTATGGTGTGAGGTTATCATCCTTAGTTTAGTATTCATCGTTGACTTGGTTGATGATAAGCTACAAGTCTCCATAGACCTTTAATGCCATGATTTGCCACTATGCCACAATTTTGAGACCTATGGTTAAAGCCTCATATTCTACAATATTTTTTATACAAGGGAATGCCAACTTGTACGATCTTGGTATGCAATCCCCCTGTGGGGTGATGAAGAACACACCGGCTCCTGATACATGTTGCGTGTGGGAGCCATCAAAGTATTGTTTCCAGTGATTTGCTATGATGAGATTGAAAAGGGACTCATCCAAAAACTCTGATACAAGTGGGTTATCTGTGTAGAGGGGAGCTTCTACTAGCTGGTCCACAATAACTTGTCCCTTGATCGCTTTTCGCTTGACATACTCAATATCATGCTCAGATAGTATCATAACCCATTTAGCCTTTGTGCATATAAGAATTTCTTTTGACAATAGATATTTGAGGGGGTCTATCTTGGCAATTAGCTTAATTTGATGAGCTAGCATGTAGTGTCTGAATTTATGGGCTGCAAACACCACTGCTAAGCAAGCTTTTTCTATTGATGTGTAATTGAGCTCATGCCCCACCATTTTTCTACTGATATAGTAAATGGCCTACTTGGTTCCCTTTTCATCATGTTGGGCTAAAAGGGCACCAAAGGCTACTGTTGTTGCTGAGATGTATAGGATTAGTGGTTTCCCTACAATCAGTGGCATTAATACAGGTGGTGTAAGTAGGTATTCCTTGATCTTTTTGAATGCCTGTTCACACTTGTCATCCCACCTGAATGCTACTCCCTTGTGGAGTAGGTGTGAATAGGAAATTTGCTTATCTTCTAGTTGTGCTATGAATCTTCTAATGGACTAGAGTCTATCTTGTAATCCTCTGAGTTACTTTAGTGTTCTTGGTGCTCCCATATCAAGGATTTCTTTTACTTTTTTGGGATCCATCTCTATCTCTCTCATTGAAACTATGTACCCCAAAGACAAATTCTTTGGGTTGAGTCTAACCTTGTATTTTTATAGCCTATCAGAGATTGCACTTAGAGTCATTGTGTGATCATAGCTCTTCTTTGATTTGGCCAATATGTCATCTAGATAGTCTTTGATAGTTTTGTGGATCATGTCGTGGAAAATAAGTGTCATGGCTCTTTGGTATGTAGCTCCTACATTCTTTAACCCAAATGGCATCACATTCCATCAGTAAGTGCCCTAAGGACATGTAAAGGTCATCTTATGCTGGTCCTCTTTTGTGATCATTATCTGATTGTACCCCAAGAAGCCATCCATTAGGGATAACATCTCATGTCCGGCCATCATGTTCACTATCATGTCAATGTTGGGTAGTGGAAAATCATCCTTAGGACATGCTTTATTTAGATCTCTAAAGTCTGTGCAGATGTGGATGCCCCCATTTGATTTTGAGATTGGCACAAGGTTAGATACCCACTCTGGATAGTCGATTGGGCATATGAAGCCAACATCCAAGAGCTTTTGTAACACAATCTTGATGAGCAAGGCTATTTGCAGGTGCATATTCCTCAACTTTTGTCTCACTGGTTTCACTCCAGGGTAGATAGCCAAATGATGAACCACCACCTCAAGATCTAGACCTAGCATGTCAATATAGGTCCATGTAAATTTTACCTTTCTTTCTTTCAGGAATGCTGCTAACAGTTCCTGTTCCTCTATCAAGAGAGACTCGGCGTAGAAAGTGATTTGCGGTTCTTTTTTCGTTCCCAAGTTTACAGGATTACACTACTCTGCTAGGACTGCTGACTTTTCTTGATGTAGAGTAATAGGGGGGAGATTGAATGCTTCATCCTTCAGTGCCTCAGAGAGGCTTTTACCATTGGATGCATCCTTTATTTTTACTATTTTGGGGTTAGAGAGTGCCATAGTGTGGTTTTCACTCCATAACTCTGAGCTTATTCTCAACATTTTCCTTTTGCGACTGAAGGACTCAATAGTCTCCCCATCATATGCCTAGGTGTCTAATGTGATGTTGAAGCCTACCTTGTGATCCCCATACAAAACTGTATCCCTTAGTCCCATGAATTTTGAGAGCACCTCATCATTTTTGAATGAGTCTAGAATTGGTGGTCCTCATTGATCGTGATCGATGAGTTGCAGATGTACTAAGGTGATTCAGTGGGTTTGTTGGTTTCACTCAGCTAGGGAGGCACTAATCATTAACAAGGTGGAATCCTCAAAGATCCTAGGAAGACCTGCTATGGTATCATCACTGTCACTATTGGCACAAACATCGGTGATGTCAAAGGTGAAGTTATCAAGTGGGATACCTAGGCATACTGGTGGTCTAGGAGTAGTTGTTTTTACCTGAGGAGAGGACCTGGCTACCCTACTGGGAGAACCTTTTCCACATACGGTTGTACTCAGAGGAGTACAACTAAGGCCAAGGTTCCACACTCTTCTTTCTACAATGATGGGCTCTAGGCATCCATCACTATTCCTTCCAAGGCTTTCATTCCTGTTATAGCCCATGCCAAACATAATTTGTAGCCCTCTATTGGTTTCCTCCATTTGTAAGGTGGGTGTGGGTTCTACATCATGGTATATTGATCTTGCAATATCTTCCTCATGAACACTTTCCTGACTTAGATCTCCCCAACGACAAAATCTAGAAGGATTTGTCCTAAGAGTGCAGACATGTGTTTCTTATGATCGAGGTTTCCCATGTGATCTTGGAGATTGTGGTAACTCTCCTAGAACAAATGCATTCTGTTCCATTCTATAATCACTGCATCCATTGTCTTGGATCATGTTTTTGATGTCGGATATGTTAGGGATGGTGGGTGTCTTTGTCATAGAGGTCGAAGCGAGGTTGGTTGGGTCTATGTATGACATGGACAGTCCTTCATCATTCTTTGGTACTTGGGGGATCTTATAAAACATGGCTTCCAAGTTTTTGCAGTAGGTGAAAGGTTCAGGATCCCCATATATAGTGACCTCTTCATTTTGGTGTGAGAACTTGATACATTGGTGATACGTCGAGACCACTGCCTTCATTCCATGGATTCATGGATGTCTAAGGAGGATGTTGTATGGTAGGTCGAGGTCGAAGACCTAACAAGTAGTCTCCATAGTTTCCGGTCCCACTTGGATAGGAATTTTGATAGTGCCTTGAGACACTCTTTCTTTGTCATCATACACCCTTATCGTGATGTTTTTGTTCTTATTAATAGAATCCTCAGTGAATCCCAATTTCTTTATGAGCTTTACAAAAAAAATGTTAAGGCCTACACCTCCATCCACCAGGACTCTTTTAACTTTCTTTTTATGGACAAGCACTTGAAGATGAAATGCACAGTTATGAGATGGCTGCGGGGGGAAATCTTGGTTAGAGAATGTGAGGAGATTTGGGGCAACGATGTTACCAACCATAGCCTAAAACTGCTATGTGTCAAGAGTGGCAAAGACGATGGATGCAACTAATTCTTCATCAAGGATCTTCCCATGGGTGGCAAAAAATTTCAATAATTCCATGATAGAGATTTGGGTGGGGGTTCTCTTCAGCTGGTCAATGACATTGAAGTCGTAGGGGACAACTTCTGTATTAGAAATGGGGGTCTTAGCTGGTGCCTAGGAAATGGTGACCTTTCTGCCACATGTGGTGACTCCATAGTCATTTTTGGATCCTTTGACATTTATGACTGTGACCATTTCATCGACACATCTGACTATCTCCTCATACACTAGATTAGCACTAGCATATTTTTGCTTGCCCTTATTGTTCCCCTGATTATTTCCTTGATTGTTTCCTTGATTGTGGTTCGACATTGGATTCATGTATATTTTCAAGTCTTGGTTTTCGACTAGCTGTTCGACATTGATGATCTTATCCTCGATGAGGTCTTGGATAATGTTTTCAGCCTCACGCAATTGGTGGTGGTATGTCCTTTGACTTTGTGAAATTCACAAAGGAGGTTCTCATTATACCATGGTGGTTTGCTCATGGGTTCCGCATATTGCCCGGAGTTAGATATTTTGATCAGGTTTTCCTTGACCAATTTCTTCATGATGGAATCGATAGATTCACCAAGAGCCATGAACTTCCTCTTGGGGTGATATTTCCCTCAGGGAGGTGGTCCTCCTTGATTACCCAAGTTATTGATTTGATTGGTGGGAGTTGGTTGTTGTTGTGCTACTACTACATTAGTCTTCACATTGTTGCAATTATGATTTTGTGGTTGATGATGGGTTTGCATGTTCTGCTTAGGGGCACTGATGACCACTTTAGCATCGACCACGTCATTGTTTATGATATTTTTTTTCCTTAACCATGTTCAAGGTTTATCATTATAGTTGTTGGATGGGTAGTTATCCTATCATGGAGTGAATGTTGATGTGCCTCCTCATGTAGTAAAGGCTCTTTCGATATTGAGCGCCTTTGGGATCAGTTGATCGTATGATGTGATGCATTGTATTTTCAGGTAGAACTCCAAGTTTTCATTCAGATTAGATATGATTGTGCAAACTTGTTGTTCCTCTAGCATGTTCCACTTGCTTTGATTGGCCTTGGATCACCACCTTTGGAAGAAGGTTGTGAATAGCTCTCCTTTTTTTTGTTTGAGTGTGGATAGTTCTTCCAAACTAACATCCACACCCATATTGAAAGCATAATTCTTAAGGAAAGCTTCCATGATTTCCTCGAATGTTCTAATGTCCATGGCTAGGTGAGAAAACCATTCCATGGATGGACCAGTTAGACTACGGGGGAAGAGTCACATTAGATACGTGTCATCATATGTAACCTCCATGCAATGCACCTAAAATTCCCTAACGTGGTTTTGAGGGTTTCCCATTCAATTATACTTGTCAAATTTGGGATCTCGAATCCCTTTGGGAATGATACCATGGTGAGACTTCTATCAAAAGGATAAGGGCACATGTTGCCTAGTTTTCTTGTTGTTTTTCCTACTTGTAAGTCCAACACTTGCTGCAAGAGCAATTTGATTTATGTTGCGACATCTTTGTTTGGATCGGGAGGTAAAATGAACGTGTTGTGAGGTGTTTGAGGTGTTTTATGGGTGGGAGGAGTACTAGTGGGTGTTTTTTGCAAGCTCTATTGTGCATTCAAGGCCTATTGGTATGCCTACATTTGTGTCAACAACACTTGTTGTTGATCTTTCTATTGTTGTTCCAATTATGCTTGTTGTTGGTCCATCTGTTGTTGTTCCCATGAAGCCTGATGTTGGTCGAGCTATTGTTGTGCTAACAAATATTGTTGTTGGTCTAGCTGTTGTTGCACCAACAAAGCTTGTTGTTGTTCAAGCTATTGTTTTGCCAACAAAGCTTGTTGTTTAGCTTGTTGATGTGCCTAAAATTCTTACAGGGCTTGTTGGTATGCTTGTAGATGAATTGCTTGCAGTTGCGCTTGGTATTGTGCTTGTGTCTATTGTTGGGCTTGTACTTGAGCTTGAGCTTGGAATTGAGATTGCACTTGTTCTTGGGCTTGAGCTTGAGCTTGTGCTTGGGCTTGAGCTTGAGCTTGAGCTTGCGCTTGTGCATGGGCTTGAGCTTGAGCTTGCTGCTTTTGTTTGAGTACCCTCTATTGGTTGGCCTTTTGAAGGGTTTGGATTAGAGTGGTGAATGAATTTACCATGTTGGCCTTTGGTGGGATTGGTGGTGGAACGGGAATGATGCCAACCATTGTGACAGGTGAGACAGTTATGGTGGTGGTTGGGATTTGGGTTGTTGGAGGGGTGGTTGAGATGCTTGGTCTTTGAGAGGGTATGCTTTGAGATATTTGAGGACCGATTGATGTATTTTTCATAGTGTCTTGAATGGTTGCCACTTGTTGTGATGTTGCAGGAAAAAAGAGGGAATTTGATGTGATGTTCACATTGCCTAGTTCTGAGAAACTATCGATCTTTAGGGGAGGAAAACCCATTCTGAGAGGTGATGTGGTTGTGAATAGAAATGGGGGCAGAGATGGTATGCTACCCTAGAAAGAAAAAGGATTAGAAACATCGGTTGTTCAAAACAAACCACCTTATCCTTGTGGTAGAGAAGTTTGTATGTTTGATTGACATGCTGGTGTAGCACAGAATGAAGATGAGCTTGCGGGATTATGAAAGGTGAGCGGGATGTATGGGTGTGATGGATTCACTAGGATAGGATTGTCTGGTGTGGTATTGACAACCACCTCTTTCTTGGTCACAAGGCAATGCTTTTGTAACTCTCGAAACATGGCACTCCCCTTGTTTACATTTGGTGAGGTTGGTGTGATGGCCAAGGTGGTGTGAGGCATTTCTTGATTGATATTTGACATTGGGGATGTGTTTGTAAGAGGCATATCCATACTAGTGCTTGCGTCAAGGTTGGAAAGGAACTGTACCCCTCCTTCCGCTAACGTGCTTAAGTATTTGAACATGGCACTGATAATTTTGTGGTTCTTGGGATGTTGAACCATTTTCATCATTTTAGATTATGTCATCCCCATGTCTTTGTTTGTGATGTCCTCTTCATAACTCTCCTCTTGAGGATTTTGTGATGGTAAAGGAGAGTTACTTGGGGGATCGCTTGATCCCAAAAGGTTTATTTCGGAGGTTACTTGACTCATGTCAATGAATTTTTTTATTTCGCTGATATTTTCCATGTTCTTCTTGTATTGTGATCTTGTTTGCACCATAAAAAATAGGGATCATTGGATTCGATCCTTTTAGGATCAAAAGAGAAGAACTAGGGAAGTCAAAGATCAAAGAGGGTGGTAATGATGATGGGATAAATGGATGAAGCGAGTGAGTGAAACCTTTTGGAGAACTTTTGAAGGGTGATGCGAAACTGTTTAGGACTTAGATCGATTGTGATGATTTGACTAGATGTATTAAGTCAAACAAGATTGTAGTGAAGTTGTATATCTTAGGAAGTTGTGTTATCCTAGGAAAACTTGCACAAGAGGATGAATTGGCTAGGTGTGTAAAGCCAAAGTGATTGTGAACTAGTAGGCCTTTAGGAAGTTGTGTTATCCTAGAGGCGAATTCATTCAATAGATTTAACTATTTTTGGCTAGGTGTGTTAAGCCAAGATAGGGTGATGTTGGTTTAGTCCTTAAGCTTAGCATGAATGATTTTTCCTAGAGTTCTCAAAACGTTTATTGATGGGATGAGATTTGATTGATGGAAAGATGGATGGGGATGACAACTTTGATCTTGGACCTTGACATAGACACAACTCCTTTTACAAAACCTTGGTGTTGAAGAACATGCTAGACTTCCTATGGGAGGAAAGCCAACCTTTCAAAAACTTCAGGATTTTGTTGATAGTAGAATGCATACAAAGTGGGATTATTCCTTGAATCTTTCTTATAGAAGTTGTATGCTATTCTTTCTCTGAATTTGAAAAGTCTCTCAAGACACTCCTCACGAGCTTTTAGACTAAGCTTCTTGAACTTTGGTTTTGGGATTTTGATCTTGCGGGAAATCATTTGGAACAACACATATAGGTTCAATTTGTCCTTTTATCTTGGCTTAATGAATTATTTTTACCAAAGACACTTGCTTGCTTATGTTTAAAACTATACGTCTAATGTCCCACTTTCTTTCTCATCCCACAAGGTCCATTGTGTGGAAATCAAGGAAAATAGGGCAAAATTTTCTTATGTTTAACCTTGTTGAAAAAAAATGACGATAGAATCCACGCACTTAGAAACCTCTAAGGATATGATCCCTAGGGAAAGCAAGAGTGCTTGAATTCGTCAAAGCTATTTTTTTCCTCCAAGGGGTTTGAAATTCAAAGTTCTTTGTGTATGTTTGTTTTCAATTTTTTTTGAGAACCAAGCAATGTGTTTTCCACTTCCAAGCACTTTTTACAACCCTAGGATGATGAGACAATATTTTGATGGGTTCCCACTTGGATGAATCTAGCTGTGCATATTTTGTGCAGATGGCTAAATGCTTGACCACACTGGCTCCCCTCCACGACACACACTTCTCGAGTCAGCCAAGCATTAGTACCCCTGAATCTCCCATGGCATACTTTCCATCTCTACAAAAAAACATGTATAACGTGCGGCGGCTTCAAAGGACATGAAATTTTGCACCAACAATATGGATAAGGTTTTGGCCTTTTTCTAAACAAAGGGTTTTAATTCAGGCATTCCATTTGTGGAGGATTATCCAACATCGGTGAGAGTCTATTTCTGTCCATCTCATCGGAATAATCATCGTGATTCTTGAACTTTCCTCAAGAATCCACACTTATATACCGGTTGGAAATCACTTGGCTTTAACGTCTTCCCTATTGGGTCATTCCCTTGGGTGATTAATTTTTCCCACAAGGTAGGCCCTCTAAGATAAACAAAAGCGAATAAACCTATCTGTAGTTTGATCAACCTTCATTTAGAAACAAAGGGAGAACACTTGCAACAAGTTCACTCACACTCACATGTTTTGTTCAATTGTTAGGTTCCCAAATTGAAATGTGGAGGCAATCTTTTATGCAACTTAGTGTCACCAAAAAGACTTTTGATTCTCAAGATCGTCGTGAAGCATGAGAGAAGCGCATACACCTTTTTTTAAATGACACTACTTTGCAAAAAATATTACAAGACACAAATTTCACATGTTCATTTTAAATCCCTCAAACCAATAATGAGTTCTTTTTAAGCACCAAAGGAAATGTGAGATTGCCTTGTTCAATTGTTAGCCTTTAAAAAAAATCTAGTATGTTGTTCCTAAAATTCTTTTTAGCCTTTTGGCAACTGTTGAAAAGAAGTTTGATTGTTTATTTTAGAACCCAAAAGAATTTTAGTGTTTCTAAGGCAAAAGATATTAACAAATTTCCTTTAAACAAGAATCTAAAATCCTTAGAGAGTGTTGAAGAACACTTTAGTGCTTAAAAAACCTTTGTGCAAAATGAACAAGGTGTCATAATGAATCTCCTACTTTGTTTGAAAAAGGGAATTTGCTTGTTCATTTTAAACCCAAAATAAATCTAGTGTTTCTAAGGAAAATGATATTAACAAATTTCTTTTAAATAAGAATCTAAAATCCTTAGAGAGTGTTGAAGGAAACTTTAGTGTTTAAAAACACTTTTTTGTTTGTATGATGAGTATGAGGTCATGATGAACTTCTCCCTTTGCTTTTTTTTTTCAGCTCCAACTTGAAAAATGACAGAAAACTAGAGAGAAAAAAGACAGAAAACAAGGTCAAGAAATAGAAAATCCAAAATTTAAAAAGCACATGTCAATTTTAGACCTCACTATTTTTCCGCGGGGCAGTTTGTAAAAGCGTTGTAGTTTGGGTAAAAGTGGCGCTATATAGTGCCACGTAGTTGACTGTGGGCAACGCTTTGCAGAAATAGAGAGTGAATAAGTGGCGCAATATGGGTAAGCGGTGCAGTTTTGGAAGCAGCCCTATTTCAAATTTCAAAATTTTCAGGTAGAAAAGCAGGTGTGGCGCGATGTTGAAAAACACAGTGCAATATGGCGCCACGGTGCTGAGGGTGGTGCAGGATAGTGCCGTGCAAATGAAAGCGGTAGAGGTAGAAACTTTAAAATGACATGCTGGAAGAGAAAAGTGGTGCACTTTGGAAGTTGTGCGCGGTTCAATGTGGCAACACTTCTCTGAGTGCGATACTATAGGGTGCCGCGGTGTTGAAAGTGGTGCAATATGATGCCGCATGATTGTTTTCCTATAACCTAAAAGAAAATGTTAAAAAAACATGGAATTTTTGAAAAAAGTGTTTAATTTATTGAGTTTGCCCTCCTTCTAGCACCAAAATGTGAGCCCCTAAACTTGCAAATGCACAAGAGCAACAAACATGTTAGGTTGTTAGATCAAATGCAATCAAACAAGCATGAGAGATTGCCCATGAAATCCATCTATTTAAACTAAAATTAGGAAAATGAAGAACACAATACTTAAATAAATGAGAGTCAATCCTAATTAAGCCAATAGATTTATGATCTCATGGGGGAATTGGTGCCAATGAGATGTTGCAATTGGCCCTTTCCCAGTTCCTAGGTTGAAATGTTGAGTGATTGAGAAATGGTAAAATCTCCCAGAGAGATTTGAGCATAACCTTGTTACAAATTATGGAAATGGTGATAGGTTGAGTGAAATGGGAAAAATTAGCTCTCAATGTGAAGAGAGTAACTTTGCATGTAATTATGGATGAGAAATGAGGAGAGAAGCCTCCAATTTATAAATTTCAATTTGGAAGAGAAATTAAGATTTGAGCAATGTGGGACTAACGTTCAATCCAATGGTTGAATGCCACATGTCATGATGTGAATGGTTAGTAGTTGTGCATATTTTGCCAAAAGTGCCAATAAATGCATTTAGTTTGAATTTGAATTTGTGAAATGACTTGTTGAAGAGGGAAGGGGAATGGAGTTAATGTCACTTGGCTCAAGGCTAAGGAAATGTAAGAGGCCTTAAATGCCTTGTTGGAAGGGCCAAGTCCACTTGGAATTTTTGAATTCAAATAAGGGAATATTCCCTTTTGATGCCATGTGAGGGAAAATAGAGAATTAAATAAATCAAAGTAATTAATTTATTGTGCAACTTGCATTCTCGAGAGGATTTTAATGAGAGGGATTAACTTAATCATGGGTTTGATTAATTTAATGAAAAATTAGATGATGTGACAATTTAGACTTAAATTTATGAATTGATTTAGGTTAAGAATTGAGAGGAAAAGATTATTAAATAAATGATTTGATTTATTTAACTAGGGAGGAATATATTAGATTAAATCAAATAAGGTCTAATTTATTTAATTTATTAAGAGGACTTTAGAGATTTTAATCCAATAAAATGATTTATTTAATTAAATAGAAATGTAAGGTTAATTAAATTAAATTGATTAATTTAATCACATGTGGAGGAAGACTTAATTAAATGAATAATGATTCATTAGATTAAGAGACAAGATTATGATGAAATGCTGAGAGTATGATTTAGGAAGAAATGTTGTTAGTAATCGGGATCAAGCATGCCAAAATAAAATTGTATATTTTCCATGTCTACATTAGCATAAAGAAGGTTTTCATCACTTTATCATAATTGTTTCATCAATTCTCTTTCATAGAATCGATTGAAACAAGCTCACAAATCACAAGATTGGGAAAGGGTCATTGTTCCACATCAACACGACACCAATTCCAAAATGGGATAAGTTTCTAGTGAGGTAGAATAAACATTTCAATGATTTATATTTAGAATGCTTCATTTCCATAAATATTTAATTTATCTTTAATTTGAATGATCTTGTTTGGAACATTGAGTATTAGTGGCCATGTTATGCTTTGATTCATCATGGATCAAGTGTAACTAGCCCATGCTAACATCCTCAGTCTCACATTCTAGTGCTAGGAGGGAAAACCAATAATTTTATCAATTTCTAGCTTGAATTCTATTCATTTTATTTTTTTCAAGATACAACGACGCCTTTGAAGTGCATCGCCATATAGCTCAATGCTATCTCCATTTCAAATCATGATGCTAATTAAACACCCTGATGTCGATTAAATAAACAATGATGCTAATTTTATATAGAGGTATCGAAGATTTTAAATGGTGATGCCCAAATTAACCAGAGTGATGCTATCATGCCCTTTATTTTATCTATAGAGTGACACCCAAATGATAAATTTCAATGCTATCATGTGTAACGACACCCTGGTTTGGTAAGAGGTTTAATGATTTTTTTTTTGACATGTGCTTTAATTTTCTTGATTCATTAGATCACTAATGCAACTTTAACATTATTCTGGTTGTTATACTAATAAGGTTATGTAGGTTGGATGACATTGACCTAAAGTAAAGAAAGCCTTCTTATCTTGAAATTTTATGATTGTAACAAGCATTTGACACTTTGGGGCAATTATAACCCAAATTTTTATGCTTTCCACTCTATGTTTTAGGGCCTCACTAAATTTCAATTTGGTTTTAAAAAAAGCACCAATGGGATTAAAATTGAACAAGGCAGCTTAACATTTCATTTGGTACTTAAAAAAAACTCATCACTGCTCTGAGGTGTTAAAATTTATGAGTGTTTTCTATGTTTTGGTTTACAACATTGTTATTGGATGCGTATGAAATTATCTCATGCCACTTGGCTATCTTGAGAAATATAAACATTCACTAACACAGTGCAAAATCACTTACATATTTCATTTCAGATTAAAAATGAACCCCCTACAAGTGTAGGGAAAGGGATTGGTGTGTGTTTTCTTCTTGTTTCACACAAACTAGGATGATCGAACTACAAAAATGCTTCCTTTTTATTGTTTACCTTTAGAAGGGCTCGCCTCCCACTTCAAAAGGAGGGAATGACCCAAGCGGTAATGAGCTAAAGCCAAGTTCTTCCAAAATGCTATTTAAATATGTGGTTATAATGAAAATTGTGATCAATGGGATGTGGTACATGATATCTCTCCCCCAATATCTTTATGATGTGTAAAGCCCTTTTTCTAAGGGTTGGGAGACCTCTTGATGGAGTTTATAATAGTACCCCCTAAATCAAAAGCCCTTATTACAAACCATTGTTTAGAATCCAAAATCCTAAATACTTTTTGGTGCAAGAATGATCATTTTGAAGTCACCTCACATTCTTACTATTCAATTGTAGAAAAAAAAATCCTTTTGATCTCCAAATTTTAAGGATTTTGAGATTTGGTGGTCCCAAGAAGTGTGTGCCGTGGAGGGGAGCCAATGTGACCAAATATCTAACTATTTGTATTGTTTAATGTTTGGAGAAATAGTGGGAACTCAAAAAGTATGGCCATTTCAAACCTAGGATTGTAAATGATTGTGAGTTATTTTTATACATTGCTTGGTTCTAAAACATTACAAAAACAAACATTCACTATCTTCCTCAAAATTTCCAATGCTTTGGCTTAAATATGGATACCTCTTGAATTAGCCTTGATATGAATTATTTTCCTAAGGGTTTCTATTCTTATAGATTTCAAAATATCTTGGCTTATATCTCACCCATATTTCTCAAAGACCCAATAAGCAGTTATGGCTTCAACCTCGTGATTTTCATGAAATGGAAATTGTGAAAGTTATGATGTTTTGGACATAAATATTTTAGTTTGAAAACATAATCAAGAAGGTTGTTTGTAGAATAAATTCACTTAAATTAAGATAAACTTGACACAATTGAACCCCACATTACCATTTGGAGACCAATCACTCCCATTCAACAACCTGACCTTATAGGTTCTATCATTCAGCTGAACTTTGAATTCATTGAGAGAGAACAAATGAATATCATTAACAATTTGAGAATCTTCACTTTTGAAACCAAGGAAACATCCAATCAGTGGAGAATTGTTGCAACCATCTTAGATAAAGAAAAATAAAGAGTTGGTATTTTGGTCAAAAGGCCTATATTATCACCTCCCACATGGAAATAAATATTTTCTTCTTCTTTAATGATCTCACACAAAATAAAAATCCCCCAAAAAAGGTCTATAGTTCATCATTTAAAACTCATACATATTAAACCAAAATATCTCAAGAAACACATTTTAGCGCTTCACAAGAATAGAGACAAGTTTGTAGTAAAATTTTATAGACATGCTTCAAGGAACAGTCCAAAATTACATTCATGATTTTGGAGTAAGAAACCCTAATATTTTTCACGATACCTAACTTCTCTAAATGATCCATCACATAATCAAAATCCATAGGGGAAGATCTACATCTTGTCATTATAGACATAGGCATCGTAATTCAAAGTTTAGCAAGAAGTGGGTTGTAATACTTTATCACAATTGTAACCTTTTGTTAAGGAACTTTTATTCTCAAGCTAGGAGGAATCAAATAGGTTTACACATCCCCATCTATCCTCTCATTTAGGTCAACATTGTGTCTTTAGGATTTGAAATTCATAGAGGTCTAGCATCATTCACTACCATGGTCTTGGAAAACAAAGGTTCATTCTAAATCAACATTGGGTAAAACATTTCATCTACCCCTTCATCAAAATTTCATCCCTCACTTCACCAAACCTTTGCAAAAAATTTGAATACACTAACACTTTTTGAGTTCAATATCTATGAAACCAACCCCTAACTTGGCTACTTTGTATGTGAAATGTATGCTTTTCCATGCACTTAGTTAAGTTATTTATCATCCTTGAACTAGTTTATCTTGAAGTTCATTACTCTACCCTAAAGATTCCCAAGCTCATCAACATATTTTATCCTAACATCAAAACATCAAACTCAAGTCAAAAGTGTTGTCCCAAATTTTTTGCAAAGATCATTTTCCATGTCACCCATATTTTCACCCCCCATTATCATCATTGCTCAAAAAAACTTAGAGTGTCCCTTTTACCTAGATTTAAGTCAAGTAGAGAGTTCAAACATTACAAATCTCCCATAAGTGACCCAAAATTTATGGTAAAGACAAGATCACAATACAAGATAATCATGGAGAAAACAAAAGTCACATTTACCTCAAGTGATCCAAATCCTCTAGAATTTGATCTGAGAATTCAAGTCACCCCATCAAAACAACAATCATCTCCATGAGGACCATATGAGATCGAACACATCTCAAACAATCCCTTTGAGCTTACTAGGGAGGAAATCATGGAACAGCAAGCCTTTGAAAACATAGCTCCTATTTCTTAATCATTTGTTGTACAAAATTTGCCACAAGGCTTCACAACTCCACCATCAAGGATAAATCAAACATCCACTCCTAGTCTTGCAACTGGCGTTGCCAAGGACTTTTGTCTAAATCTTACATTTGAAATCAATACACTTGTGGGTACCCTTGATACCAATCCTCCACCTCCAACAACCACGTGGACACCTACCTTTAGTGCTCCTCCTATCCCTAAAAATCCTAAGTAGCTATATAAACCTATTTACTTTCATTATTCCACCACAACCTCCACATATTGAGGACAACCCTCTTCATCCATACCCATGAGTACCACAAGTGCAACCACCATCACATAAAGTAGTATGGACCAAGTGTCCCAAGATAGTACAGAAGGGCATATCAATACTATATCACAGAGTCAACCCTCAATGTAGATAGGGACATCTTTTCTCAATCCTCCCATAGGATCATCTATACCATTAGTGTCACAAAACACATTCATCTTATCCATCATCAACCCATCTCAAAGAGATCATTTGGTAACGAATCACATCAACACAAGCAATCCTTTGTCTACATCTCTAGCACAAGTAAATCATCATGACATTAGACAAGGGAACCTTTTCAATCAATGGACTCAAGGTCCAAATATGTAATTACCATTGGAAAATCTATTGACACCATCCTCATCTTTCCCCACAGTCCCCTTCACTATGAAAAATCAAACATGACCTCAAACTTACATTCCTTTATCTCAATCCACCATATTACAAGGAATGTTAAACCAAGGGAAATCCCAATCTCTCATCACTAGTTCACAACCCATCCAAAAAAACAACACCCACAATCCATCGCAAGTGTCCCAATAACCAACGATTCCTACATTAGAAACTCATACCTTATCCTTACAGTAGGCACAACAAGCTTATCAATAAGCCATCCAAAAACAACAACACTAGCAATAAACCTTAGCTATGCAACAACAAAAATAGGCCCAACAACAAGCCTTACTAGCTCAGTAGTATGCCCAATAACAACAACAAAAACAACAAGCAACCTTAACCACACAACAAAAACAACAAAAAATAGCAGCTAAAACATTAAGTAGCCTTAGCAGCACATCATGCAACTTTAGCACAACAACAACATCAAGCCCATCAAGTAACATTAGCAAAAAAACAAAAAACAACAACAAGAAGCCCTAGTGGCCCAACAAAAACATCAAGCTCAATAGTATGCCCAACAACAACAACAACAACAAAGTTCCTACTATAATCCTCAATAGAACATTATCAATACAAATATGTTAGGAAAATATACATCGACACCTCAATCACCTTCACATAACCTCATGCCACCATACACCCCATACAACACATTATCATATCAGAATCCCACATATAACTCATTCATCATCCCACCATATGTTCCTCCACCAAACCTGCAGGATAATCTAGCATCACAATTCAAGGCACTATCCGAAGAAATGGAGGATCTTTGAATGGGCAATACAAAGAAGCCCCATACATAGAATCTATGTCCTTATCCATTTGATTGAAACATTGCAATGGTACCATTCCCTCCTGAATTTGAAATCCCCAAATTTGATAAATAGAAAGGGAGAGGAAGTCCCATGGACCATGTCAAGGAATTCAATGTCATGTGTACGGAGGTGTCCTATAATGATTCTTATTTGATGTGTCTCTTCCCTCAAACTTTAACATGTCCTACTATGGATTGGTTTTCTCATATGCCTCCCAGCATCAATTTTTTTCAAGAAATCACTGATAAATTCATTGATCGCTTCTCCTTTAATCTTGACATGGACATAAGTCTAGAAGAGTTATACACTCTCAAACAAATCAAAGGAGAATCATTTGCCCATTTCTTGCAATGATGGAGACAAAAATCTAGTAAGAGCAAGTGGATCCCTTCCCGATGAACAAACAGTCTAGATCATCATAGAAAATCTAGATCTAGATGTCTCTTTCCACTTGAAAATGTAGTGTATCACTTCTTATGATGAGATTGTCCCTAGAGATCTTAACATCGAATGATCTCTACTCTCAGAGGGAAATAATCAAGCTTACAACTATGCATGAACCAGCTCCAATGACAAGCCTTGTGTCTGGGCTAAGAACAAAAATGTAACAAAAGATGGTGTGGTATATGCTAAGGTGGCCCTAAGTGTTCATATGCCAAACAACAATCAAGTTGCTAACATTCAACCAAATGTGCAACAAACAACAATTCCTCAGAATAATTAAATCAACAATACTGAGATGCAACAAAGGCAAACTACCAACAAGAACAACTATCCTAAACATAAATACACACAATTGTTTGAACCTATCGAAACCATCATGAAAAATTTGGTATATTCAAATCTAATAACACTTCCCAACTTTAAAAACTACCAAGAAATGCTAGAGAAACCATCTCCGTACAACAAGAACGATCTTTGTGACTTTCACAAAATCAAAGTACACAAAACAACAAACTGCATGAGACTCAAGAATATCATACAAGACCTCATAGAAAATGAAACCATATCTATTCAAGTACTATCTAGGAATTAGGATCTTAAGATATACAAGAACCCTATGCCAGATCATAAAAAATGGAACAACAACAAAAGGTTAAGGATTACACTAATGTGCAACATACCTATTCCAATGTTGTCGCTTCTTGCGATAGCATCATCATTATCATCACCATCAAAGGGCCTAGTGTGGAGTGTAGAGTTACCAAATGATGTGGAAAGTTCACCATCCAAGGATTCCCACCTCAATCTAGGGCACAACCTACTTTTCCAACATCCAATCCCAACAAGTATAATCTCCTAGATCAACTTAAGAAAACCCTTGCATAGATATCAATCTTATAAATTTTGAGGCTATCCCTCGCACATTGGGAAATCTTAGAGAAAACATTATTAGAGTCATCTATCCTCGAGGATATTGGCACTAATCAATTTCATGCTATGGTAGGACATATTACCGATCACCTTCTCTCCTTCTCAAAACAAGACCTACCAAAACAACCATCTCATAATTGTGCTTTACACCTCGAGGTCTTTATTCATAAAAAAAGGTTAAAAGATTCTTAGTAGATGGAGGTGTCGGTATGAATATTTATACACTTAAGCTAATCAAAAACTTGGGCTACTAAGAAGATAATATTGAGAAAGCAAAGAGTACCACCATCAGAGCATATGAACACCAAGAGCAGGTATCCCAAGGCATCATTGCACTACCCATCCAAATAGGGCCTCTCATTGTAGAAACTACATATGAAGTGCTAGATCTTGATCTTCCTTATAATATCCTACTTGGACAACCATGGATCCATGCCTTAAAAGTTGTAGCCTTGAATTATCATCAATGTGTAAAGTTCCCATTTGAAGGTAGAGAAATTACCGTCCATGGAGATCCTGAGCCTTTTTACTACTACAAGAATCTTGAGGAAGCGTTTTACAAGATACCCCAAGTGCCTAAAAATGAGGAAGGGCCTACATCCACACCTACCTTATTTGTTGATCCATAATCCCTTGCATCTACCTCAATAATGAAATACCCATTGTGAAAAAAATTCTTGAAATCAAAGCTATAATCCAAGATTATGGTTGTGGGAACTACAAGCTCCTAAAGGATACTTTTGTCTTAGGAGAGCTACCTCTTTCTCCTCAATCCCATGGGAAACCCACATCTAGAAACAAAGAGCCCGAAATAATCAAAATGGAAACTACTACCTTCACCAAGTGGGGGGATATAAATCAAGCAAATATCAACGTGGAAGATGTCTCTAAACTCCTCTATTAGGATGAATGACTTGTCCCTATTCTTCCCATGGAAGATGAAAATAAAGGCTTGTAGCTAATGAAGGGATGGGGATATAACAAGAATGAGAAGCTAGGACAAAATGAAAATGACTTGCTAGAACCTATCGTTCCTGAGTTTTGATTAAAGAATCTTGGCCTAGGTTGTACTACTACAAATGTCACCCTTATTGGCAAAGGTACTTCTGCTGAACAGGTCGAGGCTTCCTCTTGGTTACCTACATCATGTGGTATGACCTTAGATGACTTCCCCCTTGATTTTTTTGACCTATTTGAGAATAACTCCCTCTTCATGATATCCATTACATCCTTTTCTCCAAGAAATCAACTAACTAAACTATGACTAGCATACCCAAAACTCATTGACATGGACCAACAAGGACCACCAATTCTTGATTTATTCGAAAATGATGAAGCAATTTCAGAATTCATGGGACTCCATGACAACCTATCATGGGAAGATCATAAATCAGGTTTTGGCATAAAACTAGACACAGGGGAATACTATGGGGAGATGATCGAATCCTTTAGTCACAAAATTGATAAAATGCACTTAAGATGCAAATGTTTGAGTGAAAACCACACTTAACATGCAAATGTTTGACTGATGAAATGCACTTAACATGCACCCAAGATCACTTTATATGTTAAATCCTTGTTGGATGAAGAACATAAAAAATTAGTAGCATTCTTGAAAGAGTGAAGAGCTAACTTTGCATGGTTGTACATAGATGTGCTAGCCCTTGATCCTAAAGTGGTTGTGCATCACTTAGTAGTTTATCCTGAAGCCAACCCAGTCAAGAAAAAATTATGGAAGATGCATCCTTAGATAGCACTTTTGGTGAAGCCAGAGTTAAAAAAGCTTCTTGACATAGGATTCATCCGACTGATAGATTATCTTTAGTGGGTTTCAAACCTAGTACTAGTCTCAAAACCCATTGGGGGAATCTAAATCTACATAGATTTTATAAACTTAAAAAAATCATACCCAAAGGATGATTTTCCTCTTCCTAACATCAACCTCATTGTGGACTTAATAGTTGGGCATGAAATTCTATCACTCATGGATGGTTTTTTAGGCTATAATAAAATCATAATCAACAACGAGGATCAACATAGAACTACATTCACTTATCCATGGGGAACCTATTGTTGGAATGTAATTCCATTCGGGTTAAAGAATGTAGGAGTGACCTATCAAAGATAAATGACCCTCATCTTTCATTAAATGTTCCAAAATAGTTAAAGATTATGTGGATGATATTTTGGCCAAATCAAAGAAAATAAGTGAGCACATACAATTCTTGTGACCCATATTTGATAGACTTGAAGAATATAAGGTACAACTAAATCCAAAAAAGTGTCTTTGGGATTATGTTAGGGAAACTTCTTGGCTTTATTGTCTCATAAAGAAGGATAGAAATTGATCTAGAAAAGGAAAAATCCATCCTCGACATGGAACCACCACAAATACTAAAGAAAATGAGGGGATTACAAAGCAGGTTGTAGTCCATCAAAAGGCTCATAGTGCAACTATCAAATAAAATCCACCCCTTTTCACATCTTCTCCATAAGGGAATAACTTACAAATGGGATGAGAAATGTGATAAATATTTCCAATAGATCAAGGACTATTATTTACACGTCTAGTATTAATGCCACCAATACCAAGAAAACCATTGATCTTATATATCTCAACAACATCAGTAGTGCTAGAATATTGTCTAGCACAACATGATGAGACTAAAAAGGAAAATGATATATATTACATCAACAAAACCTTGGTGGGCTATGAAATGAACTATTCACCCATTGAAAAATCATGCCTAGTAGTATTTTTTGATTCAAAAAAATTTAGACATTGCATGTCACATCAAATCCAACTTATTGCAAAGATCGACCCATTGAAATACTTGTTATCCAAAGCAATTCTCACTAGGTGAATGGCCAAATGGGTAATGATCTTAACCAAATTTGACATAGATTATGTGGAGCACAAGGAAATCAAAGGACAAGTGATCGTAGACCAACTAGCGGAAACACCTATCTATGTAGAGAACCGCTTGACATCTGAGTTCCTTGAATAATCAGTGTTCTTGGTCAATTTTACAACTCAGTGGAAGATCTACTTTGATGGATCATTCACCCAACATGGATCAGGAGTGGGTATTCTTTTCATCACCCCTCAAGGTGATTTCATTCCAAAGTCATATAAACTATCATTCCCATGTACAAACAATATTGCTGAGTACAAAGCCCTAATCATAGGTCTAAGGATAATAGTTCAGTGGTAGATACAAGAGATGAAAGTCTACATGGAATCATAGTTGCTTATCAACCAAGTCAATGATGACTATCAAAATAAGGATGATAAGCTCACTCCTTACAAGAATATGGTGGAAAATCTCAAGGACCTTTTTATAGAAATAAATTTTGAGCAGATTCCTTGCATGAACAACCAAGCAACAAATGCCATGGTAACAATCAGATCACTATTAGACATGCCAAACAATGTCCTCCAATGTTAATTCTTGGTAGAAAAACTTCTCATATCAACTTTTGAAAAACCTAAATCTGAACTCGTGTATCATTGTTGGTCTTGCATCCCCATGGTATCATGACATATTTATATAACTTAGCAATGGAAGCCTCCCATCTAATATCACCTCCAACTTTAAAAAGACCTTTTTCAAAAAGGCATCTCAATTCGTGATCCTAGGTGATACCATTTACTGCTAAAGCATCGAAGGAACATTAATATGATGTCTTAACCAAGAGGAATCCTTAACTACTTTAACAGAAGTCCATGATGGCATATATGGTTCCCATTCTAGCAGTATGATTTTAGCTAAGAAACTATCGAGGATAGGGTACTACTAGCCAACCATGGAAAGAGAAGCTCATTATTATGTGCAAAAATGTGTCCAGTGTCATTAGCATGGAGATCTAATTTATGCTTCACTTAGGAATTACAACCAATGATTACACCTTGGCCTTTTTCACAATGGGGACTTGACCTGATAGGAAAAATCACTCCAACCTAATCCAATGACCACAAGTTTATCATGATAGCCACTGATTATTTTACCAAGTGGGTTAAAGCCATTCCTATGACCTACATAATGGGGAAGAAAATTGCTAAGTTTATCTTGAACTACCTAATCTATCATTATGGTGTTCCACAAACCCTTATTTGTAATAACATAACACCCTTCAAAAATCAGGATGTGAAAGAGTTATGTCAAATATTCAACATCCAACACTGATTCTCTACCCCATATTATCCCCAAGTCAATGGCTAGGTTGAGGCTACAAAACAAAAATATCCTAAAAAATCCTAAAGAAAACGGTCAATGAAGCTGGACATGACTAACATCTATAATTAAATCTTGCTCTTTTGGTCTATCAAACTAGTATCCGCACACCCATAGGTGCAACCCATTTCCTTGGTCTATGGATTAGAAGCCATTTTTCCTATTTAGGTTGAGCTCCCATCACTATGAGTGTCACTGCAAAACTTGATCACTAATGAAGAATATAGAGTCTCTCGACTAAATAAGCTAGAATTTCTAGATGAGCGTCATCTTGATGCCCTCAATCACTTACAAGTATATCAAAATTGACTGAAATAGAGCTATAACAAGAATATCAAATTTTAGAATTTTGAGGTAGAGGATTTTTTCCTAAAGTAGAATCAGAAGAGTCTACTAAATGAGGATAATAAAGGAAATTTTGGGCCTAACTGGTTGGGTCCCTTTGTCGTTACAACAATTTTTAGATCAAGGGCATATCAGCTATCAACACCTAATGGTGAACCATTGTAGGAGCCAACTAACAACTTGCAACTAACAACTTGCATCTCAAAAAGTTTTATGCCTAGGATTGAAGGGTGTAAAATCTGAAAAATACGAAAAAAAATAAAAAATGACCAAAATCTGAAAAAATAAGAAAAAGTATTGAAAAAGAAAAGAAAAAAATCATCCTCTAGTGAAAACCACTTCGGTGGCACTTTGGGCAAGTACCTTGGTGAAAAACTGGCAAACAGGCACCTCACATAAATAAAGAACCTCCATCTATTCTTTGGCTCTTTGTCCTACTATTCTTTGCATCACCATCCATTCGTCGCCTCATCATTCATTCTATTCATTCCATCACCCATTTGCATCGTTATCATAGCTTGATGTTGTGAAGTATCGTATCCCCTTTAGTACTACTTGGCATATTCCTAAGGTCAATTTGTCCTGTCTATATCAAGGTAGTCTATTGCATCACACTAGGGGAAATTCATTCTGGATCATATCGGGTTCTTGTATATCTTGGGGTTATTTGGAGATATCATCAAAAAATTCCAAAGCATTCATAAAACGGTCATCAAAAAATAAAAAAACATCAAAATCTTGTATAGCTAAAATCCAAAAACAATCACAAAATTGTAAAGGAAAAATCCAATATATCCATAAAACATCAAAATCCCTAAAAAGGTTGAACATCAAAAATCAAAAATAGTATCCTTTTCAAACTACGTGGTCTCTGAGCTTGAACTTAGGTAAGGCCATCATAAATTTTCCCTTGAGACACCCTAGGTGAGTCCTTTAGGAGTTCGTCATAATAAACTGACATCTCCATCAATTGTTAATATCTCATTGTTAATAAGTCAAGTCAGTCAAACTACATGGTATCTACGTGTAGAATGTAGGAAAGGCTTATCTCTGACAAGCCCCCAAGGCCCCTAGGATAGGTCTTCTAGGTCAAGTTCTTGGTGAAAACTTGTAAAATCCCTAAACATTCAAATATTCCAAAACACCTAAACATCGAAATATTGTAAAAACCCAAAATGTTCAAATAGTCAAAAACCAAAATCATTAGAAAACATTCAAAAAATCCTAAACAACCTCAAATAATTGAAAACCTAAACATTCATAAACTTTTAAAAAGACCAAAATAACTTCAAACAACCCCTGATCAACATGTCCTAGGATGTATTCTTCTTGTGATGGACATTAGTATCAAACATCACCTTATCTATCTTTTATCTAGCAAGAGATATAGATAACACTAACTCTTTGTCTTTGATCTTTTCTTATGATTTATCATAATGACCCATTTGAAGGACCTCTTGATGATGCCTATCAAAACTATTTAGAGAGAAAGGAATAGGGAATTTATCATTATATTTCATTTTCTATGATTTTGGATACTCGTATAAAATAATCTTGGCCCATACTTGCTTGGTTTTTTGTAGGAAGTTTGTTTGGAGTATGTTGTTGACTATTGCATATGATTTGGTCCATTATATTCTAAGATTCTAACTGACATTCTGATGAGGTTTCTGTATGTAAAGATATGAAAAATAACTATCCTATTTGTTTGTTGAGTCAAATTCCATTACACTAGATACAATGTCATCCACGTTATTAATACCTTGATGCACCGTGTCTATGTATTATATCAACCAATAAGGAATGATGTAAAATCCTAACCCCAAGGTTTGAGAAAATCATCATCATGCATTCATCCTCATTTTGCATTTCTCATCACTATTTCTAGTAAAGTCTTGGTGGATCATAGACTTGTTGGTTCTTTTAAAGTAATCATCAAAATCAATTGTCATTCATCTTGTTTATTCTATCTTATCCCCATGCTAATGTGGCACCATGACAGTCAAGAAAAACAACATCAATGCATCCATCCTACATCCAAAAATCATCAACACACATACATCTCATAATCATAGCATATCATAAAGCATACATCTTGCATCATCATTATCATTTAAGTTGTGATGAATAATAAATATTTTTTATTCTAAGAATTTAAATTGTTGCATCACATGCATTGAATTATCATATTATAAGCATAAAACATTTGTAGTAACCATCCATACATCCATACATCCATACATCCATATGTATACATTATCATCACTTCATAAAACTTCATAAGAAAATACATAAATAGAAATGCATCCATTCATAGCATATCATTGCATATCATGGCATATCACATAAGCATAAATAAAATTCATCCATACATAATAAAATATAAGCATATCATCTCACATTGTATGCATTCATACATCATAAGCATGAAATAAGATGAACACATCATGTCGAATCCATATCCGTATCATATATATCAAAAAATGAATGTCATGGTAAAAAATCTGGATCAGTGTATGTATATTAATCAAAAATACAATATCCACAAGGCTTTAAAAAATTAGCCCATCAATGTATATCTATATCAAATAATCAGGCAACAAAATAAAAAAAAGTGTTTATACACTCGAGCTAGCCATGGTGGCTACTCCCCTCTCTAGCGTGCCTCTCTAGCTACTCCTCAACTCTGAGTTGTGCATCACTCCTCTATGAATGTTGAGCTATCTAAGTGGTGCTAGAACATCATGATGTTAATGCATCCTATAATAGGCTATCTCAGTCATAACCTCTCTATAAAATCTCGCGGATACGGTCCTACCCTAAGTGATTGTTGTCATTGCATCTATCTACTATTGGTGATTGATCTCTTGATCTCTCTCAGTGGTCACAGCTTACACCTGCTATCTCATGTGGTCTCTCTTTTTTGTGATGGCCACAAGCTATTATCTAGCCTGATCCCACTCAATAGTGATCACCAAAATTTGTTGGCAGGCCTGATCCTGCTCAACTATTAGAGCCTGCACCTATTGCTACAACTGCTAAATCGAAACATCTCGAGGATCCTATGGTGGTGGTCCCACTGGCTACTATTGACCAGGCTATTGCTGAGTAGGAGGCTACTATCCCACTAGCATTTCCCTTAGGATATGTCCATCTTGGTTGTCTTGGCCACCCTGTCCCTATCCTCTACCCCTGCCTACACCTCTCCCTCGCGAAGGAGCACCTGTTGGATCTGTCAATCTATGTAGAGTTGTAAACCATGCATCATAAGAAGGTGTTTTTTGTATGAATTCTTGGCCCTAGAAATATGCCCATGGCTAAGCTACCAACTATCTAAAACCCCCCACTACCTCTGAAGATGGAATAGTGAGTCCCCATGTGGGAACCTCTCGAGTTGATCTCGCAAAAATAGCTCTATAGGCATCATCTAGACTATTCTATGGCTCCCTGAACTATCGAACCACCCTATATAGAAAATATCTCTCTATAATCATGTTCTCTTGACCCTACATGTACTAGGTCTGCTTGGTGAAAAATAACTATTGAACGTCATCATACCATGTTGGCATCTATACCCAGGCTCACCATTTGAATATTGTCATATCATCAATGACCCACTACCAGTATGGGAGCCCAAACTTCCTAGTGTGTCATAGGGTGATGGAACCTCTATATTGCTAAATCATGGGATCATCTGGCTCAACATCGACCATCTATACAATCAAACGAAGCAAGAAAATATGCTCCCAAGCCCAAATATGAAGAAAAGTCACCCCTATGCCAACGACTCTACCGTCAAATAAACAAAGTCATGCATATCATGATATAAAGAGGTTAGCCTCACTGGCCCCCATGGAAATACAATCCTCTTGTGGAGCATCTTGTTCAATGCTAGGTCCCATCCCATGCTGAACCCTCAACTTTGTCGGTCTAGCGTGACCAAACCTATAATGATGGCTGCAATAATCAATCAGAATGTCGGTACGTGACCTCTATACATCTTGAGGTCTATTTGTGATGTGACTAAAATGATTTTCTCAACCTCGATCACCTCATAATAGGAATCATATCCAACATCGATATCATAAATAACATGCTTGCCATGTATCGACAAGCATAGAATCCACCAAAGATCCTCTAAGGTAACTATCACCTTGCCTACCAGAAGGTGGAATGAAGAAGTCTCATTGTTCCATCTCTCACATAGTGCAGTCATCATGGTTAAATGAGTTCAAACAATGGGAACATATGCAATGTACCATAAGCCAATCTCTCCCAAGAACTCTTGGCATAACTCAAAAAAATTGAATAGTCTCTCCAAAAATATGGGCTTGTGCTCATGAGACATTAGTGGTGTAATGACCTCCTACACCCACGAAGTGCATGATGTCAAAGCATCAAAAAAATTGACTCAGTTTGGAATTTTCAGCTCCAAAATCACAATAACTTTGTTATGTGCAATTAAATTCCAAATTGGGATGCTCGAAAGCATTTCAAATTGAAAATCATAAATAACGTCTCCATATACATGTGCATCACAATTTAAACTTTGGAAACCTTAACCCTAATTTTGAAATCAGGAAGAGTGTCACTATATAAATATGCGTCGCAATTTAAAATTGGAAACCTTAATTCTAAATTGTGAACTATGTCGCCATATACATATGCATCACTAAAAATCATATTAGTCTCAACAATTTTTAAACGGGCGTTTCTATATAGTGATACCACCAAAGTTTAAAATTAAAAGAGCAATAAATGCATCAAAAAGTCAAATTTCAAATTAGGTTTTTGATCACATACTGGTGGTCCTATGCTTGGAAGCTATTGGTGCTCTCAGACTCGATCGAAAATGTGTTGTGGAATCCCTCATCATACCATTCCATCAGGGGGTCAGAGCTGAAAACAACAAGAATTCTCTAAGGTGTGAATGGACAAATGAATTGAAAGTGACCCTTCTTGGCTTATTTATGCTAGAAAATTAGGGTTTCTCACCCTAATTTCACATTCAAGATAGAGTTTTTCATTATTTTCACCAATTTTTCCAATCGAAACCTAATTGTGCATCATTTTTTTGTGTTTTTGGCATCTTTCTTGCATCCCAAAGCTTCTCCGAACCCCTTGGGCAACATTTCACCTTTGTTGAGAAATCAACCCAAAATTCAAAATTTATACCCAATTTCTCAAGGGGGCAAGGAATCAGCTTAATCCTTTTGTTGGGGCATCTAAAAAAGAAATTCATTCATTTATTTATTTATTTGAGCAGCAGTTTTCAATTTGAAGAGCATCAAACTTTGAACCAAAGCATTAGGTACCTCACTTCAAAGAGTGCAAAAATGTAGACACTAAAAAATGTCTTGAATGATATCATATACTTGAATTAGGTATACTAACATCATTTCATCTTGAAACTCATCCTCTTTTCACTTAATTAATTGAACTAGCCTAGGTAATTAATTAATTGCATCATTTTCATCTATTAACTGAATGCATCAAATTGGGTTAATTAACCCCCTTTCACGCTAACATTTCATCTTATTAAATTAAATAAATCAAAGTATTTAGTTTAATTCCCTAAGTCCTCTAATTTAATTAAAATAACCCTAAGTTATTTAATTAAATGTCATTTCACCTTTTTCCATTCATTAAATAATTTAATTTAATTAATTTCACTTTAATTATTCTAATCCCCTAATTGTATGATTAAAACTTGTTTAATTAACAATTATCTAATTAATCCAATTTCTCCCACTTGAAAATGAATATTCTGAAATAATATTCCCCATTTGTAGAATCTAATTTAGTTTTAATTAACTAAATAACTTTTTTCTTCACCCATATGAATATTCCAAAGAATATTCTTTCTCCTCCAATCAATTGAAAAAGGGAATATTCTCACTTGGCTTCTAAAGCAAGCTAAATTTTTTACCTCTTAAGCAAGTTACCTTGTGATTTGTGTGTGTAGGTCAAAAGTGTGTTTGTTTGGAACAAATGGGAACCCTTGATTAAATATCATCTTGCATTCTCACTCGTCGCTGAGAATCCATGATCCATGCCTCCTATTTCCTCCATCCTTGACTGTTGATTAATCTTTTTGATCTCAACCGTCCATTTCTCTTTTTTTTTTTTAATAAATAGAACATTATTTGGAGAAAAAAGGCATCCATCTTTCAATTCCAAACTTATGCCATTGAATTCACTTGCACTCACACTCATACTTTACTCTTATTTAGTATATTTTAATTCATTTTTAGTTGCATCTTAGCTTTAAGGTTCCATTAATGGCTTCCATGCATACATCTTAGCTTGTTTATAAGTTAGGGTTTGAATCTCTTAGCTTAGATTAGCTTAGAAATTGCATATTTAGAACAATTTTAGCATAAATTCATGTTAATTTAGCTCACATTATGTCTAATTTAGCATAAATTAGGTTTTCATCACTTTATCACAATGGTTTCATTGATTCTCTTCCATAGAATTGATTGAACCAAGCTCACAAATCACAAGATTAGGAAAGGCTGATTTTTCCACATCAACATGACACCAATTCCAAAACAAGATAAGTTTCAAATGGGGTAGAATAGAAATTTCAATGTTTTATATTTAGAATGCTTCCAATCCATAAATGTTTAGTTTATCTTTAATTTGAATGATCTTGTTTGTAATATTGAGTATTAGTGGCTATTTTATGCTTCAATTCATCATGCATGAAGTGTAATCAGTCGATACTAACATACTCAGTCTCATAGGTACAACTTGAAAACTAGCATGATAAGTTGTAGGATTCTTCTACCTTTCTGATGCTTTTGGTTTGAGAAATTTTTATTAAGTTTTGTAGGAGATATTACCAATTTTGTGACTGTAGGTACATGTTACAAGTATGGATGTGTTTGGCGGTGTTGTCATTAATGTTTTCATTGATGTCAACATAGTTCAGGTTGATTGAAGATGGTCCCTGTATAGTTGAGATATTGTAGAAGTTCTTAGAGTACAAGGAGCTATACTTATGAAGTTGTAGTTATGTTTTTGCCAAGTGCTTTTGAGAAAATTTAAGAAACAATGAAGGCAGTGTTGAGTGTGTGTTCTGAATGTGCTCCAGTATTATGGTTTACATTTATTTTGTGTTGATCCTATGCTTGTGTAGACCTGTAGTTGTGTTCATGAGCTTCAATGGATAATGTATTTTTATTTTTAGCTTTTGGTTCGATGGAGAGTGAAAGATATGTTCACTGGTGTGTGAACTTGTTTGGCAAAACTATTTGTCTATGGATTGGGAGAAATGTTTTGGCTCTATAGTATTCTATAATTTGGTTTCAAATCTTGCGGATTTGGGAGATGATTCATTTTGATGGTTTTTGTGTTCTAAAAAATGTGCCTAGTATTTGGTGCTCTAGAAGACCTACTCCAGAGCTCCTCTATGTTGCTAGTTGGTCCGGTTGGACTATTGAAGAGTATTTTGTGAATGAAGTTTGTTGATGTTGCTCTGGATGTACCTGAAGTTTTTTTATAGATGGTAAAATTTGTGGTGAAGCTTGCTGAGTGATCCAAATGTTATCATCTTGTAGGAGATGCATGTACTTCAATGATCATTTATGTTTTCATTAGGTTTGGTTGACCTAGTGTCTACATGTTACATTAAGATTTTGAATCAAATTAAGGAACTGTGTGATCAATCCAAGATGTTGTTTGGGTCCTAATTAAATACGTAATCAGTCCTCTCTCATTCTTATCCACTGTGGGAATTTGGAGTAGCCAAACCAATTTGAATTTTAAAATCGAAGAATGCTTAGCCAACCTTGGAGAATGATTCTAGGGTTGAAGATGGTATAAAATAAAATCAAGATATTGTGAATGGGAGATGAATCAAGCAAGCAAGTGAAGTGTGTGAACAAGTTTGAAGAGAAGAGTGTGCAAGAGTGAATTGAGGCATCAGTACTTTTATGTGTTAGATTATTGAGAGCAGTGAGTTGATGGTGTCTACAATCTTCTAATCAAGTTGTGAATGTATGGAACCTTTGTGGTGGATCTTTATTTATCTTTATCTTTTTTTGTAGGAAGTGAGCCTCCTTCTGGGCAGTGAGTCCCTTTTTGGCAATGAGCACTCTAGTAGTGAGCCTTTGTATCCAATATTGCATTATTACTATATTGTGAGCTAATCCTCACCGTTTCTTTTCCCTCATTGGGTTCTCCATGTAAATCTGCTATCTCTGGTGTTTACTTTTTATTATTTTCATTTCATGCTTACACTTAATAATAGTCTAGGTTAAAGTGGAATTGATCAAGGTTAGAAGTAAAGTGATTTGATACAACTAATTCACCCCACCCTCTCAGTTATCTTATGCATTTAAATAATTGCTATCAAAGCTCTAGTTCCTTGGTGAAAATATTGATTGCTTGAGGTAGATTAGATGGTGCACAAGTTGCAAATCCCTATTTTTTTTTATGGATCTGATTACAATGATTAGAAAGAAAAAATCAGAGGTTATTTGGTTTCTCTTGGTTTCAAGACCTAGAAAGTTGTGGAGAAAAATTATGTTGCACCATTTTTTGGTCCTTCCTTTGCAGATGAAATTGCAGCTTATGAGGAGAAGGAAAAGGTAAGGTATGCTATCTTCAGTGCTTTATCTAAAACTAAAAGTACAAAAGTCATTTCTTTCGGCATTGCTTATGAAGTAAGGGAAAAACTGAAAGACATTTTAGAAGGAAATGATAGAGTAAAACTGTCAAGGAAACTAACTGCTAAGAAAATTTTTGACAACCTGAGAATGGAAGAGGGTGAAGATATTGCAAGCTACTATCAGAGAGTTGAACTTATAGCAAATGAGATCAAGAATCAAGGTGGTATCATGTCAGATGAAGATATAATCGAGAAGATCTTGATGACCCTACCAAAGAATTACAGTCCAAAGTCTCTTCCATTGAACAATCATATGATCCAAAGACATTTACTAAGGAGCACCTATTTGGTGTCTTGACTGCATTTGAGATGAGAAAATTTGCAAGAGATAATGAGAAGACTGAAATGACCTTTAAATATATGAAGATAGGATATGACTCAGATGATGATTTAGAAGAGTTGTAAGCAAAATTCATAAGTAAATTGAAGAAAGGTACTAGTAAATACAATGGTATGTAATGAGGCCCAGTGAAGACCTCATAATTACTAAGTTTATACCTTTTTAATACTTTATATATTGGCTTTAGAACTCATAATTTTTTCCTTTATGTATCCATTTATGAACTTAATGAGATATAAAGACTTAGAATGTGAATGATCAATATGAATGCTTATTTTTGTTAAATGAATGATTAATGTGGTGATTAAAATATGAATGTTTCATGATAACTACACCTTTATTATGCAATAGAACTGATATTTATTCCTCAGCTGAATGCTAACTTTTTTTTGTTTAAAAGTGATGAATGACTGACTTGTTTGTGACTCATCCTCAAATGACTTATTTGTCAGTTTATTTCCTTTTGACTCATCAGTTCGGATGAGGGATCTATCAACCACAACCACAATTCCAACAAAGCACATATAGTTCTGAAATTTGGAATTCAATGCCAATTAAAGACGGTTACGAGGAGTTACACAATTATGTTCCTGCATGCCAGGATATCTCTTAGATTAGGATTAAGTTAATTTCCCGCTTGTCTTTTTATTTTTAAAATAAAAGAAGGATATTCATATCCATCCCCAACATAGTTGGAGGGTAGATTGTATCAGTTTTTGAACTTTCTCATGTAGTTTCTTTTCCTATTTTAAGTTAAAATCATTGTTTTACTTCATCCATATTTGGGCACATTCTATGGAAATAAAAAAGAAGTTGATCTCAAATCTGTGCTAGATTTTTCTAGTCCACTTTCTGGAGGAAGGTGACCCTTTTAGTTGTTAAGTTTATTTGTTACTTCTATATTCTATTTTTTGTACTATTTTAAGTTAGAACCATTTCATTTGTTGTGAGTTGGAAAGAATCTTAGATCACAGTTACATTCTATTATTTTTTTCACATTGTTATGTTAAAATTGAATTTCCTTATGCTTTCTATAGTTTGTTTCTCAGTTAAAAGTAATTTCCAGGTCTGAAATAGTCTAAATCATCATTTTAATGGATTTTGTGCAAAGAGGGACAATTAATTGTCAATTTAGTAAAGTGAGGAATGGAATATTTTATTTCTAGAGCAACTAATTAAGTTTTAAATAGATTTCAAGATTCAACAAAGTAGACAAAGTTAATATTCCATTCTTTCATGATCTAAATTGTCCTAAAATGAAACCTCTTCATTTGAATTCCAGTTTAAAGATGATTTAGAATAGATCGGGAAATAGAAGGATAGTATAGAACCACTTATGATTAAATAGGTATAGCACAAAAATGATCCCAATAAAGTAAAATAACTCTGAAATGCTCCTAATTGAGTTGAAACCAACAACCCCCCCTCCCCCCCCCCAAAAAAAACAGACCCGAATCTTACCACAAATAGCTTTAGACACCACTGGGTTGACATTCAAGAGATTAAATGAGTAGGAATTGTGACAACATCGACTTCCTAATATCAATATGTTTCCCTTTAAGTGTTTTAGTTGTTGAAATAATTTTCATTATGCATTAAGATGTCCTAATAGAGCTACACACCAAAAGAAAAAGGATAGTAATAATAATCATAGAGACAAGAAGGAAAGGAAGTTCAAGAAATTGTATTATGTTAAAGAAGATGAAATCATTTCTAATGATGAATCTGACTTTGAGGAAGATAAATATGAATGTTTATTTCTCACCCTGGAAAGAAAAGATGTATTTGCTAACCATGGAAGATGTGCAAATAAACCCGATTCAGAGAGCAATAAGGATGAGATGGAAGGCACTCTGGTGACATATTTTCATGCTAGAAAGGATGAAGACTTTTGGGTAATTGATAGTGGGTGTTCAAATCATATAACTGGAGATAAAAGTAAGTTCACTAAACTTGAGAAATATAATGAAGGAATAGTCATGTTTGGAGATGATTCTGGTGCTAAGATTATTGATAAAGGAACAATTTGTTTTGATGGGAAACATAGTACTGAAAATGTCTATTATGTAAAGGGTTTAAGGGATAATCTCTTAAGTGTTGGAAAAATGTGTAGCAAAGGATCAAGCTTGTGTTTCAGGATAAAACCTGTGAGATCAGAAAAGGATCTAGAATTTTGGTAACAATAGGAAGAAGAACTCATTGAAATATCAATCAGCTTAAGAGTAGTGATGGTCAGTGTTTTGTTTCATAGATTAATGAAATTTGGTTGTGGCACCAGAGAATGGGACATGTGAATTTCGACAATTTGATCAGGATCAATTCTAAGGAAGTTGTCAGAGATCTACCTAGAATCACAAAGCCTTCAAATTCAATTTGTAGAAGTTTTCAGTTGGTAAAACAAACAAGAAGTAGCTTAAAAGGAGAGGAACAATCATATACCAAAATTATAGAATTAATTCATATAGACCTCTATGTCCCTACAAGAATAAGAAGCCTTCATGGTGATAGGTATTTTATCCTCTTGATTGATGATTACTCTAGGATGACATGGGATACTTTTCTTAGAGATAAAGCTTAGGCTCTTGATAGATTCAAGGTATTCAAGGCAAGATTAGAGAATAAGGAAAACATGTAAATCAAAATTTTAAGGTTTGATAGAGATGGATATTTTACTTCTGGTGAGTTTAATGCATTATGTGAAGAAAATGACATAAAGAGACATTCTACACCTAGAACTCCTCAACAAAATGGAGTTGTGGAAAGAAAGAACCAAACTATTAAAGAGGCTTCCAAAACTATGATGAAAGAAGAAAACTTTCCTAATGTGTATTGGAGAGAAGCAATCCACACTGCTATTTACATTCTTAATAGAGTTTAGATCAGAGGTAACAATACTAAGACTCCCTATGAGTTATGGATTGGTAGGACTCCTACTGTTAAATACTTTAAATTGTCTGGAAGAAAATGGTACATTAAAAGAGATGATGAGAATCTTGGAAGGTTTGATGCTAGATGTGATGAAGGATTTTTTCTTGGATATTCAAATAATAGCAAGGCATACAGATGCTTTAATAAAATACTGAGGAAAATAGTTGAAATTGCTAATGTAAAAGTTGATGAAGCTATGTATAGACTAGTAGAAATAAGTGAAGTTGAACCTAATGATCCTATATGTGGGAAAGTATAAGAAGAAGAAAAGGAAGAGAAAGAAAAAAGTGATGAAGAGGAGATTCTAGAATCTACACCTAAGACTCCTAAATATGTACAAAGAAATCATCCATAGGAATAGATAATTGGAGACATGAGTGAAGGTGTAAAGACAAGAATCAAAGTGGTTGAGGTAAACTTCTGTTTACTCTCTAAGATAGAACCTAAGACTATGATTGAAGCATTTAATGATGAAAGATGGGTTAAAGAAATGAAAGAGGAAGTGCAACGAATAGAGAAAAATGAAACATGGGAACTAGTCCCTATACCTGCAAACAAGAATGTAATTGGTTCAAAATGGGTATTCTATAATAAGTCGAATGAATATGGTGAAGTGGTAAGGAATAAATCAAGTTGTATGCAAAAAATATTCATAGGTAGAAGGAATAGATTTTGAATAAAATTTTTCACCAATAGTAAGAATGGAGGCTATTTGACTGTTTTTTTGCATTTTCAGCTCATAAAGACTTCAAAGTGTATTATATGGATGTCAAGTTTGCATTTCTAAATGGAGAATTGGAAGAAGTATATGTGGAAAAACCAAAAAGTTTTCAGCTGCTAGAAAAACTAGACATGGTTTGCAAGTTAAAGAAGGCACTATATGGACTTAAAAAGGCTTCCAGAGTTTGGTATGTAAGGTTGGATAGATACTTGACACATCAAGGATTCAAAAAAGGGTCCAAAAATAGCAATATTTACTTCAAATTTGAGAAAAACAAAATATTGATAGTTGTGGTATAAGTTGATGACATTATCTTTGGTGGAAATGAAGGAATGTGTAAGAAATTTCTAGAAGAGATGCAAAAAGAATTTGAAATGTTTGTCTATGATTGGTGAGTTGAATTTTTTCCTTGGACTTCAATTAAATCAAACTGATAAGGGGATATTCATTTCACAATCCAAATATGTTAAGGAATTATTGTACAAATCTATGATTGGTGGACTATTATATCTTACTACTACTAGACTGGATATCATTCATTCAGTATGTTTGGTTACAATATTTCAAGCAGAACCTAAGGAAGCACATGTTACAGTTGTGAAGAGGATATTCATATAACTTAAGGGAACTCCAGATTTTGGGCTATGGTATCTGAAGGATAATGATTTCACATTGAATGCCTACACTAATAGATATTGGGCTAGTTGTGTAGATGACGGAAGAGTACACATGGTGGTGTATTCTTCCTTGGAGGAAGATTAGTTTCATGGTTGAGTAAGAAACAAGATTTAGTTTCTTTATCTACTGGAGAAGCAAAGAATATTTGCAGAAAAATCCTACTGTACACAGGTATTGTGGATGGAGCAAACCTTGAAGGACATAGGTGTGATGTGTGATGAGCCTATCTCTATATTTTGTGACAATACAAGTGCTATAAATTTTTTGAAGAATCCAGTGATGCATTCTAGGAAAAATCACATATCTATTAGGTATCACTTCTTGAGGGAGAAGGTGTTGCAGAATGAAGTTAGACTTGAATATGTACCTACCAAAGAAATTTTTTTTGACATATTCACTAAGGCCCTTCTAAAGGATACTTTTGAGTATCTCAAGGGGAAGTTAGGGGTTATTGCCCCTCCTTCCTTGAACTTAGTGCACATGGACATGCATCACTCCAAGTCAATTCACATATTCTTTTGGTATGAATTGATGATTGAAGTCTACTCCTCAGGGGGATTAGAGAAGTGCATTGTTGCAGTATGTGATGTGGGTGCACTCCTAAGGGGGAGTGAAAAAATCTTTATATGTCAAGATTTTTTATGTAAAATTTCCTCTGTCATTGATGTCAAAGGGGGAGAGAAAGTCATGTGAAAATATTATGCTTGTGCAGGTTGTTGTTTCTCACATCATGTGTTGTCATCAATGATAAAGGGGGAGATTTTTGCAAGTATGGATGTGTTGGGTGGTGTTTTCATTAATAATTTCATTGATGTTAACATAGTTCAAGTTTATTGTAGATGGTATATGTATAGTTGATATACTGTAGAAGTGATTAGAGTACAAGGAGCTATACTTATGAAGTTATAGTTGTGTTTTTGCCAAGTGCTTTTGAGAAAATTTAAGAAATAATGAAGGTAGTGTTAAGTGTGTGTTTTGAATGTGCTCTGGTATTGTACTCTGCATTTCTTCTGTGCTGATCCTATGCTTGTGTGGATTTATAGTTGTGTTCATGAGCTTCAATGGATAATATATTCTAGTTTTTAGCTTCTGGTTCAATGGAGAGTGAAAGATATGTTCATCAATGTGTGAACTGGTTTGGAAAAACTATTTGTCTATGGACTGGAATAAATGTTTTGGCTCCGTAGTCTTTTGTAATTTGGTTTCAGATCTTGCAGATCTAGGAGATGATTCATTTTTATTGTTTTTGTGTTCTGACAAATGTGCTTGGTATTTGGCGCTCTGGAGCTCCTATGTATTGCTAGTTGGTTCAACTGGACTATTGAAGAGTATTTTGTGAATGAAGTTTGTTGGAGTTGTTGTGGATGTACCTGAAGCTTATTTAGAGATGGTAATTTTTTTGGTGAAGCGTGTTGAGTGATTCACGTGTGATAATCTTGTTGGAGATGCACGTACTTCAAAGTTCATTTGTGTTTTCACTAGGTTTGGTCAACCTGGTGTCTACATGTTACATTAAGATTTTGCATTGAATTAAGGAAGTGTGCGATCAATCCAAGATTTTGTTTGGTCCTAATTAAATCTATAATTGGTCGTCTCTCATTCTTATCCACCATGGGAATGTGGAGTATCTAACCTAATTTGAATTTGTAAATTGAAGAATGTTTAGCCAACCTTGGAGAATGCTTCTAGAGTTGAAGATGGTATAAAAGAAAACCAAGATGTTAAAAATTGTAGATGAATCAAGCAATCACATGAAGTGTGTGAACAAGTGGAAAAGGCAGAGTGTGCAAGAGTGAATTGAGGTAGCAGTACTTTCATGTGTAAGATTCCTAAAAGCAGTGAGTTGATGGTGTCTATAATATTTGGATCAAGTTGCAAATGTGTGGAACCTTTGTGGTGGATCTTTATTTATCTCTTTTTTTGTAGGCAATGAGCCTCCTTCTAGATAGTGAGTCCTTTGTTGGTAGTGAGCCCTCTAGTAGTGAGACTTTGTATCAAGTATTGCATTATTACTATATTGTGAGCTAATCCTCATCGTGATTTTTCCCTCATTAGGTTTTCCACATAAATCTAGTGTCTCTTGTATTTAATAATTGTTATTTGCATTTCATGTTTACACTTAATAATAGATTGGGTTTAAGGTTATAATTAAAGTAATTTGATTCAATTGATTCACCCCCCCCTCTTAGTTGTCTTGTGCATTTCAACAATACAAACCCCACCTAGGGATTCCACAGAGCAAAAATATAATCATGGGTAGAGTTTTCACCACCCAAAATTCATGAAAACTTGTAGAAAAATCTATCCTTTTCCCAACCACATTCCTACAAGAGGATAACTTCTGATTGGCACATGTGAAAGAGATATGTTTGACAATATATTTAGTTTTGCAAAGAATAGTCCTAGAACCCAAGTTTTTTTTTTTTTTGAATGATCCTTGCATTGTTTGTTGATGGAGGGGTGTAGAATCATGATGGCATGTTGTTAGGGGCATACACAAGTTTGGAAACTAATATGAAAAGAACTCTTTCCATTTTTTGAAGTCACCTCCTTGACTATACCTAGTGGTAGTAGTCCTACTTTGCATGTTTTTGTGTGTCAAATGCTTGATTGGAATTATGTAAGGTTGGAGACCCCTAAAATGTGTTGTAGTAAGTCTGAATTGGCCAATTTTTTCCATGTTACATGTTCCCCTCAATAATGGAGTTCCTTTCTATGTTTCCCCAATATTTTAGGCTTAAAACCACACTACCTAGAGTGAACTAGGGTGCATATTTTCTTCATTGTATTGGAGCATAATTTGAAAAGAGTTTAGGAAATTAAAATTGAGTCCTTCCCCTCTACATCGGTATGTACTTCAATGGATCAATTTTCTATATTAGCCTAGTTTGTAGATTTAACATGTGTAGTGTTGTATTTTCTATGTAGTAAATATGACAAAACAATATGCCCACTCTATGGGAGTATAATTGAGTTCATACCCTACAAGGGTGCGAATGATGTAGTATAATACATGTTCCTTCCCATATTCATTATTTTGAGATAGGAGAAATCCTAGTGTAGATGATGTTGTTGATACGTATAAAATAAGTGGTTTTCCATTGATAGGTGGCCTCAATATCAGTGGTGATAGTATATAGTCTTTGATATGTTGAAAATCATGTTGACAAGAATTGGTCCATTTGAAAGGGACATCCTTGTGTATGAGATACTGAAAGGGGTGGAAAATTTCTACCAGTTGTGTTATAACCTATGGATAGATTGTAATTTTCAATGTAATCTCATTAAATTTTTTAGAGTGGAAGGTAGTGACATGTCTATGATGGCTTTCACCTTGGTAAGATCAACCTTTGTGCCTATGTGTGAAATAATGTATCCAAGGAGCTTCTGGAAAGTTACTCCAAAGACACATTTATTTAGGTTTAGTTGAAATTTATATTCTTCCAACCTTGTAAAGATTCTGTCTAGTACTTTTAAGTGATCGTCCCTTGTAAGGGATTTTTCCAAGAGGTCATCCATATAGTACTCCATTATTTTATGCATCCTCTCATGGAATATTGTGGTCATTTCCCTTCAATAGGAAGCTCTAATTTTTTTAAGGCCAAAGGGCATGACATTCCAATTGTATGTACTCCAAGTGCAAGTCAAGGCTATCTTGTGTTGATCTTCTTCTACAATTATAATTTGATTATATCTAGAGAAACTATCCATCAGTGATACCATCTCATATCATGTTGTAAGATTCACTACTATGTATATATTGGGTAAAGGGAAATCATCCTTTGGACAAGCCTTGTTCAAATATCTAAATTTAGTGCAAATGCAGATGCCCCTAATTAGCTTGGTAATTAGTATGAGATTTGAAATCTAGTATGCATAATCAATGGGTCTTATTTCCCCAACATCCAGTAGTTTCTTCAAATCTATTTTTGCTAATTAGGCAATTTGCAAGTGCATATTCCCCAATTTTTTCTTGAAATTTTTAACATTAGGAAGAAGAGGTAGGTGATGGAGGACTAGTTCGGGATCTAGTCTAGGCATGTCCACATGGGACCACAAAATGTTGATTTGGGTTTTGAGGAAAATTCAGTAAATTTTGGCTTCTCTACATCTATTAGGGATGTTGTAAAGTGTATCATTTTTAGATCTTCTAATGTGTTGATGTTGACCTCTTGTAATTTCTTGACCAACATTAGATATTTTTCTTGATTTATTGGGAGTGGGTCCAACCTTCCATCCTAAGGTGCTACAGAGAGGTTTTCACCCTTGGATAAATCATTTTTCTTATGTTTTTCTATGTTTATAGGTGGATTTAGGTTTTCACCTACAAACTTGATTTTATTTATTTATTTTGTTTTGTGACTAGAAGGTGGGCCTGACTCCCTATAGTATGCATCCATGTCAAGATCAATGGTTAATCCAACCTTGTGATCCCTAATTGGTATACCTTATCTAAGTCTCCATGAACATAATAAGTGGACCTTGTTAGTCCCAATAAAGTAATTGGGGGTGAAGTTATGACATGTTATTGTTAGTATCAACAAATCTGAAGGATGAGATGGATAGGGTGAAGATGGATCAATTGATCTAAGTGTGGCCTTTAGTTTTGTCAATAGGGGATTCGGGCTCAAAAACTATCCTAGATGTATCAACAATTTTAGATGCATTAACAACTTTCTTTCCAAATACGATAGTATTAGGAGCATTGAATTTTAGTGTTTGATGTCCTAGCCCTTTGTTTCAAGACCATTTTCTAGCTAGGACAGGTTTGGTCATACCCTATTTTTTTAGTCCAAGGTAACTGTGACCATCATATCCTTTTTCTTCATTATGTTGAAAACCTTGTCATATTTATCTATAGGTACATTTGCATGTAACTCATCCTCTTCATCTCTATATATCCATTTAAAGAGGTTTTCATTGACACATTCCTTTCCTAGTTCATCCCAATTGGTGAATGTCATGGTTGGCTGATACTAAATTTTCACCTTGGGACCCTTCTTGATGTGATGGGGTTTTCCATAATTCTTAGGTGCAAATTGTAGTTTCCCCATGTAGAACATATTTTCAATATTATATTATCCAACTCTATCATCTTAGACCTGGACCATGGTTTCAAGGAATTTTTTTGGTAATGGATAAGCTTTTGATAGAGAAGATGGGTCAATGTAGTGTGATGATGAAGTGGTAGATGAGCTCTTCCTGTGGCTAGGTACCTAGTGCTCAGGTGTTCCTCTCAGGTTATTGCAATATTGAAAGGGGTCAAGATCATTGTAAATATTAATCTCTACACCATTGTATGGAAACTTCAAATATTGATGGTATGTTGAAGGGAAAAACTTCATGGAGTGAATCAATGGGAATCGAATTAGTAGTTTATAGGGTAGGTCTAGATCTAGAACCTGACACATCATGTCCTATACAATAGGACCCACTCTAATTGGTAGAATGATGACACCCTTGGAAGAGAATTCCTTATCATCATATCCATGTATCATGATCCTCTTTGACTCATCTATACAAGCCTCAAAGAATCTTAGGGTACTCACTAGTTTTAACATGCATATATTCAACCTAGCTCAACCATTTATCAGAACTTGTCCAATTTTGTGTTTCTTAATGTATACCTTGAGATTTAATTATTCATTGTGATTTGGTTTTTATGAAGTGTAATCATGTTCAATGAATGCTATATGATCAATGATAGCTAAGAACCCTACCATGACATGAAATTAGTTTGCATTTAAATTTATGGGGACAAATGAATTGTACAATGCTTTGTTTAGAATAGTCTTATGCTTGGGAGAGGTGCATAGCAACTGGAGAATTAAGATTTGAGCTAGGGTTTTTTGTAGATTATCAAGAAATTTATACTCATTTATCTGACAAGGTTTGGAAGGGTCTCCTTTCAGAGTCACCTTCAATCACCTAGTGGCAACCACACATTTAGGAATTTTAATTTTGATGGTGATAGTGGATATATTATGGTATGATGAATAGATATTGTTTATAATGTACTCATAGGTGACACTAGTATAATTTGCATCAACTTTTCCACCATTTTCTAGAACTTAAGGCTTTTCCCCCACCATGGTTCTACAAAGGATCCTTGAAGATCATGTGATCTATGTTGAACACCCAAAATACTTAGAGGGGGTGAATCTTTATTCTATTAAACCATTTAGCTATCAATCATCCAATAATTAAAACAAGTCTAGTTGCAACTATGAATAAAGACATGAAAGATATCATAACACCACATGAAACATAAACACTAGGATTTTTACATGGAAAACCCAAAAAGGGAAAACCACAGTGAGGATTAAATCACAATATATTATAATCGGTTATAAGATATTACTGGGGCACACTATAAAAAAACAATCCTTGAAAAGTCCCACAGCCTAACATTATTATAAAATAGAGTGTGGCTCAATGCCAAAAGATGAACTGATAGAATAAACATATCATGTGCTGAATTTAGTTCCAATTAAGCTCCAAAAGAAAAATCCTACACTACCTTGCTATTGCTCAACATTAGCAGTAATTCTACCTTGATACTGATCTTATACATTCAAATTTACAATTTTGCATAGTATCACACTATCATGCATCTTCTCTCACAATCACATCATCTCTACAAAACTAAAAATTTCCATATATACTATTACATCCGAATACATCAATTAGCTCAACTTAATTAGATGTACATAGACTTAATTGAATAATAGCTTTTCAGCTCAAATCTTGAAACAAAGCTCCTTTTATGCTCAAGCCAAAAAAGGGGAAGGCATAATTTATGTCAACATAGACCTAAAAAAGATCTCTTTGACATACACAAAACTTATTAATCTTCATATCACTTATTCAAGTATAAGGTTAGCCAAAAGAGGAATTGATCACAAGAATAGGCCAAGTTGACTAACATCAATCAACCATATGATCATATGAGTGTGCACCATTTGGAATAAGTGTAGATCTGACACGTACAAACCATATCCCAAATTTTTAAAGATTGAATCAAAGTACTAGAGGAATGTAGACCAAAAAAATCATACCACTTTGCATAGTTATAAGAAAAAAAACATATGTTGAACTTCTGTCATATATATATTTCAATCTGTATAACCAAACTTGCTAAAAAAATTGTTCACAAATGTACTTAATAGTCTTGAGTAACATACTAAAACTACATAGGCCAATCTTCTAACATGATTAATTTTGGAAAAAATTACTAGATCAAGGTAACACACATTGTTTACCGGATTAGAAAAAATTGTCAACAAACAATATTGGCATCAATGACAACACAGTGGAGGGATTTTTCTTCATTCTTCCAAAAATTTCCCCCTTTTTCATTGATGGAAAAATGTGCCAAAAATGAATCTTCAAAATTGTGAACTTAAATTATGCAAACTCCCCCTTTCAACTGTACACCAAAAAGTTTCCCAAAAGTTCAAAACTTTAAAACTTCTCCCCTAAAAAATCCAAAACTTCTCCAAATCCAAAATTCTCCCCCGTTGACATCAAGGAAAAAGGGTGTGTCGGTGATAAACTTATAGAAAATTAAATTGAAATAAGATAATGCAAGAAAAAAAATGTAGAACACTATTAACAAGAAATCGGAGCACCTTCTAGTTCCTTGAAAATGGATTCCCAAGTAGGTTTTCAATCATCCCACACGAAATTCACTTGGACAAGAACTTTATGCATTGATTCCAAATCCACTAGGTGTTGGACTCAAGGGAACACTGAGAGGGGGGGGGGGTGAATCAGTACATTCTACAAATCTTAACTTTATTAATTTGAAACTTAAACCACTCTGACATTACATTAAAGGGAAGATGCAAGCATTCAAAGGAAACATTCATAACACCATAACACAAGGATTTTTGTGTGGAAACCCTGTTAGGGGAAAAATTACAGTGGAGGTTAATCCACAATTTGAGTACTAGAATAATTTTTTTACAAAAGATAATGCACTTGCATTCAGGCTCACTGCTCAAAGGGAAAGCTTACTACCTTTAAAAAATTTAGATAAAAGCCATCTAAAGGATGAACTAAGATAGTAGCATCTATTCATGGTAGATTATAGTTCTGGTGAAGCTCATAATTAGATTATGGATCTTTTTTTTGATTATGTACTTCACTCTACTCTATTCTACTCTGCTCTGCACTTTTTTTCTCTTCACATCACACATAGATAAATTCACACTATTAATCTGCTAAATTTCACACCACACATTCACTATATTTTCTATCCCCACTATTCCTTATCAAAATTATAAAACCGATCTCATATATATATCTGCTATCAAGGATTTGAGCATTCATATGTTGGCTTGATAAAACATTAAGTTCTTTACAACTATCAGCTAGAGTCAGTTAAGACATAGAGAGGACCAAAAAAAACATAATCGAGCATGAAACAATTTAATTAATTACTCCTTATACATCCGTAATTCCTATATTCGCTAGGTCATCCTTCTAGCAAAGATAACCAATAGATTAGTGCACCCGATCTCTTAGATCATATACTAGTGAATGTGAATCAATATACTTCTTTAATAAGGTATTACAAACATCAAAAAACCTTCCTTTGGGATCCATAACCCAAATAATAGTCTGGTGAGGTGATTGGATCAACATCTTTTCCTTTAACCGGATGCCCTATTCTTCCCTTTGTTTTCCAATGTAAACAAAAACTATACTGTAGATCGGATACATGAATTAGGTTTCCATCAATGACAAAACCTACAAGCTATATGCCAAAAATCTCCCCCTTTGGAATTGATGGCAACACTTAGTGAAAAATTACAAAGTGCCAGAATCATTATAAGTACACTGCCAAACTTTACTACTCTCTCTCCCTTATGCTTCAAAAACATAGCTCCCCCTAAGATTAATGAGACATTTTTCACTGTACTCTCTCCCCCTTTGACATCAATGAAAAAGCATAGAAACCATATGCCAAAAAGATAAAAAATGTGTTCAAAATTTTCAAAACTTCAAAACATATATGCTGATAATTCTCCCTCTTTGACCAAAACTTCAAAATTTGAGTCAGTTTTGAAAACAAGCAATTGCTACTTTAGAAAATCATCTTATAATTTTTCTTCATTTATGGAAGGAACTTCTTCCAAGCAACTATTAGGATCCCAGTGATAATGATCAAGTTGTTGTTCTTGGATGTCTTGTTGAAAATTTAGTTAGGGATTCCAGAATTGTAATTACTTCCTCTAGTTTCTCACATTTCCTTAGTATCTCCACCATCTGCTCCAATCTGCATTCAGTTAGATCCTTCACCTTCCAAAAAGTGTCCAAAAGTCTGTTCTTGGTGGATTGAACTTTGGTGTGTTCAGACTATAGCTCCCAAATCATTTTCCTGATGGTTCCATCCTGGTCTTGAAACATGTCAAATATTTTTCCAATCCCATTCAACTCGGTTTCAATCTGCTCCAATTTCTCTTTGTATTTACCAATAGCATGGGGCCAATAGATGCAATAGCTATAGATGTTATTATCTGCATTGATTCATTTCCTCAACTCATTCATTTTCTTCTTCAATTTGGTAAGTGATAGTCTAAACTGTTCTTCAAATGAGAGATAACTTCACCTTATTCTTTGTCTTTATCCTTAGAGTTCATCATTTGTTTACTACATTCAATCATTTCTTCAAGTAGAATGTTCTACAAACTTTTCAATTTGATCTTACAGTGCTCTACATGAGAATTTAGTACACTGAAAATCATATCTTGATCATATGATGGTCTAATAGACCATAACTTAGCGATTTTTTGCATTGCACCTTCTTTCTGAATAAGCTGCTATAGCTTCTCCTTTGTGAGGTCATCTTCTTCCTTGCTAGCTTTTTCTAGTTCTGATTCATTTCTTTGTGGATCCTTAGTTTCTTCATCAAATTCTTCATCTGGAATATTCACAATTTCCTTTTCTTTTTCTTTTCCTTCAATTTTGGGAATCTTGCATTCCGGAGGGTTGTATTCAACAGTTTCTTTTTCTCTTTTCTGCTTTTGCTCCATGCCACCGAAAGAGGAACCAACTTCAGTTGTTCTTACCGGAAGGGAAATATTAAATGAGCCAAAGTTTTAAAGAACATTCTTAAAGAAATTTTCCAATTCTTGATCCCAATTAGCCAAGCTCCTAGAATATAAGTATATTTGTTTGCATACTAGTTCGTTTGTTTTCCATGCCACATTGTCGATCTTTGGTAAACAATTCAAGAAATGCATTAGTAAACATATAATCAAAGTACTGAACCTAAAAGGGTAGCCTATCTCTTTTGTTAATTGCACATTCTACATTAGCTTATCCTTTATCAATCTGCATAGATCAAAGTTTTGTCCTTCAATTATCATCTTGTGAGAAATATAGACTATGCTAGCCAAGGTTTCTCCTTCTCTATTTCTGAAAAGAAATTTTTATGAAATTTCCTGTGCATTGTACTTTGTAACAAGATTCTTGATTTCCACAATTATCAATTCTCTCTGATCTCCAATTATTCTAGTTAGGGTTTCAACTTCTTTGTTTTGAATTGATTTCTTCCTCAGTATATCTCTGACTTTGCATAATCCAGTCAAATTCTCAATTACTTCCTCCGAAATGATGTAGGGTTTGTCCAAAGTTAAAGTGTCATCATGCAATTTTCTCAAGATGAATTTAATGAATTCTATGTTCTCATAGTATGAAAACTCATTCCAAATATCCAAATTCCTATGTTTGGCTTCTCTCAATTGCTTCAATTCATTGGGTAACAATAGATTCCTCATGGACCTAATCTTTCCACTATTGTATTCATCCAAAATGATTGACCCTTTGATTTGTTCCATTTTCTTTTTGCACTTAGGTTTAACAACCACACATCAAATTATATGAAAATTATGAAAACAATTAAAATACCTGATAGATTTCAAGTTTCATCATCGAATCAAGTTCTCTACTTCAAAACTCTTCCATAGAGTGCTCTCCTTCTTCTCTTCTTCGTTGCAAAGTGAAAAATGGCGGTTCCAACTTGACTTTCATAGTTCACACACTTGTAATAAATGCATTTGCCCTAAGTTTTTTGGGTGCTCTATTTTCTTAGGCAACGACAAAAAAATTCTTCTACGGACCTATGAATTCTCTAAATTTTCTTGTGAAAGTTCTTCAAAACATCTATATATCATTGATACACCTTTTTGACCATTATTTTCATTCTGGTACCATCTACGGGCTGGGGAGGAAATATTTTCTTGAAAAAATCCCCCTAGGCTAGTGGCCTGAAATCAATTTATGAAAGAATTACTTGAAGTAGGTTCTAGTGCAAAACCATTTCCAGCATCAGAATCGTCCTTCCTTACGCATATCTTCTTCATCTCATCTCTTATCTCATCTACAGTCACTTTCTCTTTTCCTTTGCCATTTTCCTAAATATTTTTTCCTTTGTATACTAGACCTCTTCTATCCACATTTTTGTTTTTGTAGAATATTGCAATGTGACCATATTTATTGCAATTGTAACACATAGTATTTCTTGGTCCAAACCAATCATTCCATTGATTTCTTCTTTATCTGTATTGATTAGAAATATGCCCAAATCTTTGACATGTGTAACATTCTACATTCTTTCTATTGACAAAGTAGTTTGGCACATTTTTGCATTCATTTGATTTATGACCAAACTTTTTACAATTTAAACACTAGCTAGAAAATGATGAATTTATTGATTTCATATTATTTCTACACTAAGTAGCCATATGGCTGAATTTACTACAAGAAAAATGGTATCCATCAATTTTTTGAGCATTAGGTTGTCTTATCGGGTACCTTCCACCTTTTTTCATCAGGTTTCCTTGTCTGAATTTATTTTGTCTTGATTTGAAACTTTCTCCTTTTTCATATCCAAGACCTCTCTTATAATTTCTACTCTTCTGACCTTGAGTAAGCTCATCAAGCTTAACTGAACTGATCTTAAACTTCTCCTTGTATTCATTCTTGAGAATAAAAATCTTCTTACCAAGTTCTTCTTCATTGTTTCTGGATCGTTGCATTTCACTTTCCATCTAAATGAATTCTCCATTTACTCTTTTGTATTCATTAGATTTATCTTGTAGGTACTGAGAAATATTCTCCTCATTCTTCTTCCTTTTTTAAATATCTTTAGTCAGCTTCATCACCATAGATTCCATTTCATGTTTTAGAGTAGCATTGTCTTTGGCAAGATTTTCACATTCTTTAGTTATTTCCTTCAAGCTCTGATTTAGGTGACCATCATCCATGTTCTCAATCTCTTTTTGTTGTATCTAGTCACATAAGTCTTTTCTCTTCTCCCTAGATTTAACAATCTGACCCTTCAATGTCTAAATGAATTTCTTAGCATCCTTAATATTTTCTTTCAATTCCTAGAATTCTTCTTTAGATTGATCAAGGTCATCAAGTGCCACCAAAAGTTGTTGTTGAAGACTACTAGAGTCCATCACATTCCAAGATCCACCTCAAGCTACTAAACTTCTTCCAAGGAACCAAAATCTCTGAAACTGATTGTTGGACTCAAAGGAATACAAAGAGGGGGGGGGGGGGGTGAATCAATGTTCTACAAATCTTAACTTTATTAATCTAAAACTTAAACCATTCTAACATTACATTAAAGGAAAGATGAAAGAATTCAAAGGAAACATTCATAACACCATAACACAAGGATTTTTGTGTGGAAACCCTATTAGGAGAAAAACCACCATGGAGGTTAATCCACTAATTGAGTACTCAAATAAATGTTTTACAAAAGAGAATGCACTTACATTTAGGCACACTACCTAGAGCTCACTACTCAAAGGGAAGGCTCACTGCCTTACAAATGTTAATATTCAAACCATCTGAAGGATGAACTGAGATAGTAGAATCTATTCATGCCAAGTCATAGTTCTGGTGAATCTAATAGATTAGATTCTAGATCTTTTTTCTGATTTTGTACTTCGCTCTACTTTGCTCTGCTCTGCTTTGCACTTTTCTGCTCTTCCAATCGCACATAGATAAATTCACACTATTAATCTACTAAATTTCACACCACATTCACTATGTTCTCTATCCCCACTATTCCTTATCAAAATGATAAAACTGATCTCATATATATATCTACTATCAAGCATTTGAACATTCATATGTCGCCTTGATAAAACATTAAGTTCTTTACAACTGTCAGCTAGATCCTTAATTAAATCTTTATGTGTATCCTCCAAATTTAGTTAAGGAATAGAGAGGACCCAAACAAACATAATTGAGCATGAAAAAAATTAATTAATTACTCCTTATACATCTGTGATTATTGTATTCGAAAGGTCATCCTTCTAGCACAGATAACCAATAAATTAGTGCACCGAATCTCTTAGATTGCATACCAATGAATGCACATCAGTATAATTCTTGAATAAGGTATTAAAAACATCAAAAAACCTTCCTTTGATATCCATAACCCAAAATAATAGTCCGGTGAGGTGACTAGATCAACATCTTTGCCTTTAGTCGGATGCCCTATTCTTCACTCTTTTATGCTGGTGTAAACCAAAACTATAATATAGATTAGATACATGACTTAGGTTGCAATTAGTGACAATAGTTACAAGCCATATGCTAACAATATCCCCCTTTTGAATTGATGGTAACACTTATTGAAAAATTACTAAGTGTCAGAATCATTATAAGTACGCTGCCAAACTTTACTGCTCTCTCTCCCTTATGCTTCAAAAACATAGCTCCCCCTAAGATTGATGAGAAATTTTTCACTGCACTCTCTCCCCCTTTAACATCAATGAAAAAGCATAGAAACCATATTCCAAAAAGACAAAACATGTGTTCAAAATCTCCAAAAATTCAAAACATATATGCCGACAATTCTCCCTCTTTGACCAAAACTTCAAAATTTGAGTTAGTTTTGAAAACAAGCAACTGTTACTTTAGAAATTTATCTTATGATTTTTCTTCATTTCCGGAAGGAACTTATTCCAATAAACTATTTTGATCCCAATGATAATGATCAAGATATTTTTCTTGGATGTCTTGTTGACAATTTCAGTTAGAGATTTTGGAATTGTAATTGCTTCCTGGGCATGTGCAAGATCATCATGGAAAAAAGAGGCCCTTTAGTAGCAATAAAATTCATAAAATCAGAGTTAGACACTTTGACATATAAATTTAACTAAGTTATCTATATTATTTCAAAAATATGTAAGAATAGAATCTTTAGCAAATTGAATGTAGTTTCTAAACTACTAGGTTTATTTAGAAAAAAAAAAATCTATTTGGTGAAATTTTGAAATTTCAATGTAGTAGTACATAAATTTCAGGGAAAAATAAGAAGTAGGTGTCTGTTTGACCACCCTAACCATAGTAAAATTTGATATTGTTTGAAAGTTATAGATATTTTTCAATTAGCCTATCAATCAAGAATTTAGTCGTAATTCAAATAGAAAATGAATAATAATTATTTATAAAATTCAAAGTAAAGCATAATTTATATTGGTGGAAAGCTGAGAATCTCCTTTAAAAATCCTTTTCATTTCATCAATTTTGGGTAAAAAAAACTTTGTCAGCCACATGGGTCATCATATCACTTAGATATCGCCATTTTTTGGCCCATCATGATCCTGCACATACCCTCCTCTAGTTTCTCACCTTTCCTTAGTATCTCCACCATCTGCTCCAATCTGAATTTGGTTAGATCCTTCACCTTCCAATAAGTGCCCACAAGTGTGTTCTTGGTGGATTGAACTTTGGTGTGTTCAGACTATAGCTCCCGAATCTTTTTTGCTGATGGTGCCATCCTAATCCTGAAACATGTCAAATATTTTTCCAATCCCATTCAACTTTGTTTGAATCTACTCCAATTTCTCTTTGTATTTACCAACAACATTGGGCCAATTGATGCAATAGTTGTAGATGTTATTAGTTGCATTGATGTATTTCCTCAATTCATTCATTTTCTCCTTCAATTTGGTAAGTGATAGTCTAAACTGCTCCTTCAAATGAGAGATAAGTTCACCTTCTTCTTTTTCTTTATCCTTAGAGTTCATCATTTATTTACTGCATTCAATCATTTCTTCAAGTAGAATTTTTTGCAAACTTTCCAATTTGATCTTGTATTACTCAATAGAAGAATTTAGTACACTCATAATCATATCTTGATCATATGATGGTCTAACAGACCATAACTTAGTGATTTTCTGCATTCCACCTTCTTTCTGAATAAGCTGATGTAGCTTCTCCTTTGTCAGGTCATCTTCTTTCTCACTAGATTTTTCTGGTCTTGATTCATTTCTCTGTGGATCCTCAGTTTCTTTATTAGATTCTTCATCTGGAATATCCACAATTTCCTTTTCTTTTCCTTTTCCTTCAATTCCAGGAATCTTGCATTCCGAAGGGCTATATTCAATAGTTTCATTTTCTCTTTTATGCTTTTTCTGCATGCCACCAAAAGAGAAACAAACTTTAGTTGTTCTTACTAGAAGGGAAATATTGATTGAGCCACACTTTCCATGCATATTCTTAAAGAAATTTTCCAATTCTTGATCCCAATTAGCTAAGCTCCTAGAATATGAGTATATTTTTTTGCATACCGGTTCGTTTGTTTTCCACACCACATTGTCAATCTTTGGAAAAAAATTCAAGAAATTCATTAATAAACATATAATCAGAGTAATGAACCTAAAAGGGTAGCTTGTCTCTTTTTTTAGTTGCACATTCTGCATTAGATGATCCTTTATCAATCTACATAGGTCAAAGTCATTTCCTTCAATTATCATCTTGTGAGAAATATAGACTGCACCAGCTGAGGTCACTCCTTCTTTGTTTCTAAAAAATATTTTGTATTAAATTTCATGCGCAATGTACTTTGTAATAGGATTCTTGATTTTCACAATTGTCAGTGCCCTCTGATCTCCAATTATTCTAGTTAGGGTTTCAAATTTTTTGTTCTGGATGGATTTCTTCCTCGGTATATCTCCGACTTTGCATAATCCATTCAAATTCTCAATTACTTCCATTGAAATGATGTAGGGTTTGTCCAAAGTTAAAGTGTCATCATGCAATCTACTCAAGATGAATTTAATGAATTCTACATTCTCAAAGTATGAAAAATCATTCCAAATATCCAAATTCATGTGTTTGGCTTCTCTCAATTGCTTCAATTCGTTGGGTAACAACAAATTCCTCATGGAAATAATCTTTCCATTGTTGTATTCATCCAAAATGATTGACCCTTTGATTTTTTCCATTTTCTTTTTGCACTTAGGTTTAACAACCTCACACCAAATTATATGAAAATTTTGAAAACAATTGAAATACCTGATAGATTTCAAGTTTCGTCAGCGAATCAGCTTCTCTACATTGAAATTATGCCACTGAGTTCTATCCTTCTTCTCTTCTTTGATGCAAAGTGACAAATGACGGTTCCAACTTGACTTTTATAGCTTGCACACTTGTAATAAATTCATTTTCCCTAAGTTTTCTAGGTGCTTTCTTTTCTCAGACAGTGACAAAAAAATTCTTCTACAGACCTATGAATTCTTTGAATTTTCTTGTGAAAGTTCTAAAAAACCTTTTTATATCATTGATGCACCTTTTTGACCATTCTTCATGTTCTGTTACCATCTATGGACATGCGAGGAAATATTTTATTGAAAAAATCCCCTTAGGACAGTGGCCTGAAATCAATTTTCGGAAGAATTACTGGAAGCAGGTTCCAGTGCAAAACCATTTCTAGCATCAAACTCATCCTTCCTTACCCATGTATTCTTCATCTCATCTCTTATCTCATTTGCAGTCACTTTTTCTTTTTCTTTGTCATCTTCTTGAATATTTTTTCCTCTGTATACTAGATCTCTTCTATCCACATTTTTATTTTTGTAGAATCTTGCAATGTGACCATATTTATTGCAATTGCAACAAACAATATTTCCTTGTCCTGACCAATCATTCCATTTATTTCTTCTTGATCTACATTGATTATCAATATGCCCAATTCTTCCACATGTGTAACATTCAACATTCTTTCTATTGATAGAGTAGTTTGACACAATTCTACATTCATTTGATTTATGACCAAATGTTTTACAATTGAAACACTGGCCATAAATTGATGAATTTCTTGATTTCATATTACTTCTACACTGAGTAGCCATATGGCTGAATTTACTGCAAGAAAAATAGTATCCATTAAATTTTTGAGCATTAGGTTATCTTACCATGTACCTTCCACCTTTGTTCATCAGGTTTCCTTGTTTGAATTTCTTTTGTTTTGATCTAAAACTTTCTCATTTTTCATATCCAAGACATCTCTTATCATTTCCACTCTTCTGACCTTGAGTAAGCTCATTAAGCTTAATTGAATTGATCTTAAAATTCTCCTTGTATTCTTTTGTTGTGGTAAGTTCATTCCTAATAATTGCATTCTTCTTACCAAGTTCTTCTTCATTCTTTCTAGATCATAGTAGTTCACTTTCCATTTGAATGAATTCTCCATTTACTCTGTTTCATTCATTAGATTTCTCTTTTAGGGACCGAGAAAAATTATCCTCATTCTTCTTCCTTTCTTCAATCTCTTTAGTCAGCTTCATCACCATAGATTTCATTTCTTGTTCTAGAGTAGCATTGTCTTTGGAAATATTTTCACATTCTTGAGTTATTTCCTTGAAGGTCTGATTCATGTGAGCATCATCCATGTTTTCACTCTCTTGTTGTTGTATCTGGTCACAAAGGTCTTTTCTCTTCTCCTTGGATTTAACAATCTAATCCTTCAATGTCTAAATGAATTTCTTAGCATCCTTAAGATTTTCTTTCAATTCTTGGACTTCTTCATTAGATTGATCAAGGTCATCAAGTGCCACCAAAAGTTGCTACTGAAGACTACTACAGTCCATCACATTCCAAGATCCACCTCAAGCTACCAAACTTATTACAAGGAACCAGAAGCTCTGAAACCAATTGTTGGACTCAAGGGAACACTAAGAGGGGGGTGAGTAAGTGTTATGCAAATCTTAACTTTATTAATGTGAAACTTAAACCATTTTGAAATTACATTAAAGGAAAGATGCAAGAATTCAAAGGAAACATCCATAACACCATAACACAAAGATTTATGTATGGAAACCCTATTAGGGGAAAAACCACAGTGGAGGTTAATCCATAATTTGAGTACTCAAATAAAATTTTAGAAAGGAGAATGCACTTGCATTCAGGCACACTGCCTAGAGCTCACATCTCAAAGGGAAGGCTCACTGCCTTCCAAAATTTTAGATTGAAACCAGCTGAAGGATGAACTTAGATAGTAGCATCTATTCATGCCAAGTTACAGTTTTGGTAAAGCTCATAGATTAGATTCTCGATCTTTTTTCTGATTTTGGACTTCGCTTTGCTCTACTCTGCACTTTTCTTCTCTTCACATAACACATAGATAAATTCACACTATTACTCTTCTGAATTTCACACCACACATTCACTATGTTTTTAATCTCAACTATTCCTTATCAAAATGATAAAATTGATCTCATATATATCCACTATCAAGGATTTGAACATTCATATTCTAGATTGATAAAACATTAATTTCTTTACAACTATCAGCTAGATCCTTATCTAGATTTTTATGCGTATCCTCCAAACTTGGTTAAGACATAGAGAGGACCCAAAGAAACATAATCAAGCATGAAAATATTTAACTAATTACTCCGTATACATTTTTGATTACTATATTCACCAAGTCAGCCTTCTAGCATAGATAACCAAAATATTAGTGCACCAGATCTCTTAGATCACATACCAGTGAATGCACATCGGTATACTTCTCAAATAAGGTATTACAAACATCAAAAAACATTCCTTTGGGATTCATAACCCAAAATAATATTCGAATGAGGTGATTGAATTAACATCTTCCCCTTTAATCGGATGCCCTACTCTTCACTCTTTTCTACCAGTGTAAACCAAAAATATACGGTAGATCGGATACATGACTTAGGTTGCCATCAATGAAAAAACTTACAAGCCATATGCCAACATCGGGATCTCTTCTCCTTCTTCCAGAGTGGACAGATTAAGATTTATCTCGTAATGTTTCTCTACATGCATTAGGGAAATTGACATCAGGATGTTTTTAAACTTCACCAGATCTTAAAGATGTCCAAGCCACCTTATAACATCCTCTTTTTTCCCTTTTAAAGTGAAAAATTTGTTCTATAGGTCTAAAATAGAAGTCTAGGAAGCATAGTCTCTATATTTTGCAGCTTTGTAGGCTCCAGAGGGATTGGAAAATTGTGACTCTATTGAGTCCATTAAGTCTTTAATACCTTGAGTGGCATTCAACCACTACATGTAATACACAAACAATATTTTTCCTTCCTCTTCACATTCCATTACCTCCTTCAAATATTGCATTACCTTGTTGTGTGTGGTTACACATTTATCCTATAATACCAGTAACCTTTTCTCTGAAAGCCTTGAATCTATATATTTTTTAGTCTAGTCCTTTAGGCTAGAGGTGTACTCTTTGAGTGAACCAACCAAGACCTTTAATTTATCAATAGGGGTTAAATATTCATCAATTGTAGCATAGGGAGTAGTATCCTGCAAAGTTTTGATGGCATCATTTACCAATGCAGTCCCTTTCTGATGGGTTTCAATAATTTCCTTTCTTCCAGAGGCATGAAAGGTATCTCCAAGCTCCATCCTCTAAATAGGTGAGATCTTATTCAAATCTGCACAACCTTGATGTGACGGGAGCTGAATCAACTAAGGTGGAATCATAAGCTAAATCCTTATTTATCTTGATAAAAGACCCTTGAGAGTGTTATCGAATGATTCTCCAAATGGCTTTCATGGCTCAATGGTCTTTGGATATTCTTCTTCACTTCTCCCAACCTATGTTTCTCCTTGATTTTCTTCTTTCTTTCCATCTTCTTCCTTTTCGGAGGGACTTTTTGATGGTTTTTCTTTATTTTCTTCCTCATTCTTGTCCTCCTCATCCTTTCTATCATCACTCTTTTCATATTTTGTATCTTCTCCTTCATTTTTATCTTCTTCACCTTCGTTTTTGGTATGCTCATGATATTCTTTTGGATTATCATTTGTATTATTTTTATATTGATCTTTAGTATTTTCTCTGGTTTTATCCTCTATCTTTCAAAGGAGCAGATGTCTCCAAAGAAACATGTGAATCATCAACCTTATTCAATCATGATATCTTTTCAATATAATGATCTTTTAATTCTTCAAAACTAGGTAAGCTAATTGTGGAAGGAATCATTTCTTTTGTATCAATAACTTTGTCTTTATTATGCTCCTCTTCTTGAGTTTTACAAGATGAAGAAACAACACTTCTCCCAATTCTCTCTTCACTATCTCTTTAGTAAAATTTTGTTGCTTCAAATTTTTATGCTATCTTTTTCTTTTTTCATGAGAACAGTGACTCTCTATTTAACCCTGAACCTCTTAGAGTATTCTTCTAATAGGATAGTTGCATCATCCTCAGGTAAGGAGGATCCACATATGTTCAAGACATCGGTCTTGATCTTTTCTTCCACATTGACAACTTCATGCCTTCTTTGCACTAGGGATTCTCATACATTTTTAAGCACCTTTTCTTTATATCCTCCATACTCTCATAAAAAATAATCATATTGAATGAAAGCATTTACAATTGTTTCCTTATCTTCTTCATCAACCTCATAACAAAATTTACCAGTAGCTAGAAAATCATTAGATCCTATCATATTATTTACCACAAGTTCCAACTTTAAAGGTGGGTGGTCTCTTATCAGAGGAGACTTGGGCTTTTCCTTCTTAGGCTTTGATGTGCATTCTTCACCCTTCTTTTCATGCACTTGTATTGTGAAGGATTCCTTCTTCTTCTTTATCTCCTTTTCTTCAAATGTGTCCACAATATTGTCTTTGGCCTTCTTGATTTTTGTTCGAGCATCTTGCGAGGTACCTTCATTACTAGTGGAAGAACTACTTCTTCTCTTTCTCTTCAGCTAAACTTCTTCTTCCAAGCAAAGTTCAACTTCCTCTTGCACTGCATCACTTAAGTTCCTTTTTCTTCTTGGCTTTTTTTTTATTCTATTTTTAGAGGTAGCAGAGGATGCTATAGGGGGTACATTATTCCTCTTGGAAGTCTAGGTGTTGATTCTTGAGGAAGTAGATATATTAACTCTTGCTAGAGTACTGTGTTCCACCTTTTATTTTATTGCTGCTATACCAAATGTTGTTGGAAATACAGAGGTGGTGGTGGAAGATGATCTTCTTGGCCTAGAGGGTTCTCCAACTACTTTGGCCCTCTTCTCTACTACAACTTCCCTTAACCTATCCACATCATCTTTTGAAAGTCCATGCAATGCAAAGTATTGATCAACCTATTTAGACACCTTTTTAGCTCTTTCAAGTGCTTAAGTTTCTAAAAATACTTTAGTTATAATCTCTTCATATGTGCCATGCCTAGGTTAAGAGGGGTCCTTAGGATTGTTTAGCAATATTTCAATGAGACCCTTAGTTATTTTCTCATCAATATCATATCCTAGAGGCTCTATCCATAGATTTCTAGGTTTAATTGTCTCTACAATGCTTTCATTAGTGGATACCAGAAAAGTTATATCATTTGCATACTTTCTACCAAAATCTTTGAAATTATCCCTCTTTCATGCATGTTTTTCTGAAATACTATGAAAAATGCAGTTAGAGCATCACCTTGTACTTTAAAATCCACAATTTTGCACAAATAGTCAAAGACTTGATGTGCCACTAGTCTATGTGTACCCATACAATGTTTTTCCTTCTAGCTAGCTCTCTCAAAAAGTAAAGTAGGAAGCAAAATATCACTGTTCTAAAATTGAAGGGATATTTGTTTGACTTGGTTTAGCTCAAGTTCTCCATAAGTTGCTATTAGGGAAACTCACATAAATCATAGTCCTTACTATTCATCTCCATGTCATGTGCAACATATATTGTAGTTGCAGATAACAAATATCCTCTGCTCATGAAGTAGATCTTGTGACCTATATTGATTGATGCATAATTCACAATAAGATCAATAATAGGTTTGGTTTTCAATTCTCTCTCGTCATATGTGGCACCAGTTATTTTCATAACTACATCATTTCTCACAAAATTTAGCATTGGTACACGTCTAGTGTCATAGATTCCATTCGTAGCTTTGATTACATCTTTAGAACTTAGTCCACCCACATTTCTCGATACAAATTTATTGTGTGCTCAACTTAGGGCTATTCTCAAATACTTTTCATCCATTTCACTACTAAAGTTGAGAAACTAGTTCCAAACATCTTCCTTCTTCTACACTAGGTTTTCATACTCTAGATTCACTAATAAATTATCTCTATTTATCTTCTTCAGCCATTCATTCTTGAGTACTAGATGATCATGCTCTTCTAATTCCCATGCATGTAAGTTCTAGTGTCCTCAATGGGAAAGACCTTATTTAGAATTTTTAAAATGCGTTGAGAGGGTCAATATTGAAAACCTTTTGTGAAAACCTTTTGAACTTCAGTCTAGGTCTCTCAAAAATCTCAACCATGGTTGGTGTGGCCATTTCTCCATCAATTCTTTTATAAATGCTTATGGAAATTACTTCTAATGAAAACCCACAAAGTATAGATAGTTGTAAATAGCTTTTTCCTTCTCGATGAAAACTAGGGTTTGATGTCAGATACCTTGAATCAACTTCAAATCTCCTTCAACTCACTCTACTTTCTTCCAATTCTAGAAAAATTATTTAACATGACTTAGAACTTCACTTTATACTTTACCGATCTGACCTAATTTTATATTTATTGCATTCGATCTCCAAAAAGATGCTAAACACCTCATGAGTACACTATAAACCCTAAAGTGCTCCAAAAATCTTCAAATTTTCGTTATTTTTGTTGAAATATTTTTCAAATCCTTTAGAATGTCATTTTGCATCACATATCTTCATGTCACTACTTGACACTTCATACATCAAGGGTTTGTTACATCTCTTTGTAATTTCTCCCCCTAAACCCATTATTGGATTTGGTTTTTGAAAGAATTATCTACACTAGATTGATGTACAGATGTGTTTGGTTCATCCTTGTTCTCAATTTCTTCCTTTTTCTTCCAAATCTTCTCCATTTCCTTCTTAAATTCAGTAGAATCAACTTTATTCATAGGTTTATTCCTTTCTTCCAAATTAGATCTCCTCCGATTTTTCTTTTGCGAAATCTTGAAATTTGTCTTGGTTTGTTACAGGTGTACCACACAATATTTTTCTAAACAAATTGATTTTAATTCATCCTTTATGTACACTATTTAGCCTTATTTCTAAATACATTACATTTGTAGTAGTAACCATAAAAATATTGAACAATTCTACTAGTATTGAATCTATTCATCAACATCTAACTTTTTCACTCATCATCTCTATGTTCAGGTTTCTTGCATGAAAATCATTATCTAGAAAAGAATCCAACATTTTGATTTATTATACTTCTACATTCTATTTCCCTATGACCAAATTTATTACATGAGAAACAAATTCCATTGAATGATGAATACCTTTCAGAATTAGGTTTTCTAATAAAAGTCCTTCCAATATTGCTTATTTGATTCTTGATTTGTCTACCATTGCCTTGAGCTTTCTTTTGATTATAAACCTTGTTAGGGGACTGATTTTATTTTGAAATTTTACCTTCTTCAAGTCCCAATCAACTTAAATCCTTAGAAGGTTTTTTTCCTACAATTGGTTCATCCAAGCATGTAGAAATTGTTTTGAATTTTTCCTCATGAGCTCTTTCTTTCTCAAGATATGATCTTTGGGTTTCCACTTCTTTTTCAAGCTTGGTGCATTCATTAGTTTTGCTTCGAATCTCAACTTTTCGATAGTCCTCAATTCTCTTATTTTATTCCACTTGCACTTTGAGTTCGGTGATATCCTCATTTTCTTTCTTCACCTGATCACTGACTTCTCTATGCCTTTCTTTGAACTTCTTTATTTCCTCTCTTAATTTTTTGATACATTTATTTTCTTCTTTTAGGTTCTCCTTCAAAATTTATTTCTCACTTTCAACTCTGTAAAGATCTTCAAGAGAAACATTGAGTTCTTCTTTTTCAATTGTGCAATCATCTTCTATGCATTTAGTTGCAGGGATTTATTTCAGAGGAATGGGACACCTCTTATCACCAATGTGTTCAAACTCCAAGATCTTCCTCAAATTTTTAGCCTTTTGTAAAGGAACCAAGCGTTGGTACCAATTGTTGACTACCCAAAATACTAAGAGGGGGGTAAATCAGTATTCCATTAAACCATTTAGCTATCAACCATCCAATAATTAAAACATGTCTAACTACAACTGTGAATAAAGAAACGAAAGAGATCATAACACCACTTGGCACATAAACACCAAGATTTTTACTTGGAAAACCCAAAAATGGAAAAACCATGGTGAGGATTAGCTCACAATATATTATAACCAATTATAATATATTATAAGGGAACACTACTAGGACACATTATCCTTGAAAAGGATCACAACCTAAGATTATTATAAAATAGAGTGTGGCTCACTAGCAAAAGATGAACTAATAGAATACACCTTTCATGTGGTAAATTCAATTCTAGTTAATCTCTGAAAGAAAAATCATGTACTACCTTGCTATCACTCAACATATGCAATTATTCTGCCTTGATACTAATCTTATGCATTCAAATTTACAAGTTCACATAGTATCACACTATCACACATCATCTCCATAGAACAAAAATGTTCCATATATATATGCTATTACATCCGCATACATCAATTAGGCCGGCCTAACTAGATGTACAAGTACTTAATTCAAAAATAGCTTGTCAGCTCAAATCTTGAAACAAAGCTCCTTTCACTCTCAAACCAAAACATGCAATGCATAATTTTGGTCAACACAGACCTAAAAATTATCTCTTTGACATTCACAGAACATATTAATCTTCATACCACTTATTCAAGTATAAGGTTAGCCAAAAGAGGACTTGATCACAAAAATAGGCCAAGATGACTAACATTTTTCAACCATATGATTATATGAGCATGCACTATTTAGAATAAGTGTAGAGATGACACCTATAAAACATCTCCAAAATATGTAAAGAATGAATCAAATTATTGAAGGAATGCAGACCAAATAACTCATACCACTTTGCATAGTTATAAGAAAAAAACTTTATATTGAGCTTCTATCATATATATCTTTTAATCCATACAACCAAAATCACTAAAAACTTGTTCATAGATGTACTTAGTAATCCTGAGTAACATACTAAAACTGCATAGGCTGATCTTCTAACATGATTAATTTTAGACCAAATTACCGGATTAGATAAAACTATCAACAAACAATGTTGGCATCAATGAAAACACACCAGGGGGTTTCTTCTTCATTATTCCAAAAATATGCGTTGCTAGTTATCTATTTGAATATCACCCTTCTCTATGTGATCTTGTATGATGTTCTTTAATTTGAAGAAGGTAGGTGTTTTATGTCCTTTACTTCTTTAGTATTTACAAAAAAAATTATCATTCCACCTGTTGAAATGCATAAGACAACTGAGAGGGGGGTGAATCGGTTGTAACAAATCTCTTTACTTTTAAACTTAGTCTTTTCACGTTAACTTCAATCTGTTAATAAATGTAAACATGAAATGCAAATAACAGAAAGAGAACACTAGAGACACCAGATTTACGTGGAAAACCTAATGAGGGAAAAACCATGGTGAGGATTAAATCACAATATAGTAGTAAAGAAATAATAGATACAAAAGGATCACTACCCAAATATAAAGGCTCACTGCCTTGAGAAGGACTCATTGTCCAAAAGGGAAGCTCACTACCTATAGAAAAAGGAAAGAAAAGAAAAAGAATATAATTGAAGATCCACCACTAGGGTTCCACACATTAGCAACTAGATCAGAAGATTGTAGATGCCTTCAGCTCACTACTTTTAGGAATCTAACACCTTAAAGTATTTTTTCCTTACTTCGCTCTTCCACTCTCTGATTTTCACATTTTTTTGCACACTTCAATCACTTTTTTGATTCGTGGATGGATGGATATTGATTTCACTACAAATTGACTTGCTTTTATATCATCTTCAACATTAGGAGCATTCTCCAAGGTCGGCTATACAATTTCATTTACAAATTCATACTAGGTCGGATACTCAAAATTCCCACAATGGATAAGAATGAGACAGGATCAATTACATATTTAATCTAAGACCTAAATAGCATCTTAAAGCTTGCACACGCTTCCTCAAGTCAATGCAAAATCCAAATGTATTATGTAGACACTAGTTCGGCTAAACCTAATGAAAACACCAATGATCTTTAAATTATGTGGATCTCTAGCAAGATAAACACTTGTGCATCACTCAAAATGCTTAACCAGTCATTTCACTAACCCTGAGAAAATATCAGATACATCTGCAATAGTTACAACCAACTTTATTTATAGAAAGTTCTTTACCAGTCCAACCAAACCAACCAATAAAACATGAGAGCTCTGGATCAGGTCTTTCAGAGCGTCGAACTATAAGAAATATTGTAAGAAGACAAAAACCATCAGAAATAGACATCTCCTAGATCCACAAGATCTGAAACCAAATATTAGTAGACTATGAAACCAAAACATTTCTCCTAGTCGACAAACAAATAGTTACGGCAAACCAATTCACACACAAATGGACATATCTGATGCAGAGGCTAGGTGGAGATCACTCACAAAATAGAGGCTTCAACTCTCAACCAAGGATTCAACTCCAATTTTATGGACATCAACTCACCCTCAAGGATCTTAACCCTCCAAGTTTGAAAAAACAATTAAAACCTCCACCCAGACGCTAACAAGGTCTCTCAACATGTATATAATGGAAACTTGACCATTCAAACTCAATCTCAAAATTTGATCAGTCCAAAGTCACCATTCAACGACCTTCATATCAATTTACCCATTGTAGCACTCAAAAAATAGTTTAGGCCAATTTCCACACAACCTTTCCAAAACACCTACCAATTGAAATATGGATTAAGATACCCTTTTTAGGGTTACACAACATACCAAATAATCATAGGTTACTATTTTGGACCAACATGGACTTTTAATACACCTACCCGGTTCTAGGCTTCATAATTAGGCCTAATTTCTAAAGGGACCCTCACTCAAACTTATCCCCAAACAAAAATAACCTAAAATATTCTTAGCAATGGCTCTCAAACTCATGATTTCTCAACTCTTGGAGCACCAAAGGCTTGTCTTATCCCTCTTCTCACAAACTCTCCTAAACCTCCACAAAACAAGGGTTTTAGGAGAACTCCCAGCTCCAGACCTTTCCCAATCCTTCTAGACCTTGTAAATGTGTAAAACACAACCAAATTCACCTAATAACCCTGTACCACACAAGTTCTAGCCTTCCTTGTTTTAGATTCAACCAACCACCTTCTCTGCTATAACTTCTTAGGCCAAGATGAAGCTGCTACACAGGGACAATGAGGAGATGTTTATCCCTATATTATCCCTAAACTTAGATGACACTTCCTACACCTATCCCTAAACTAACAAGGCCCATTCCGCCCAGGTACAATATTCACAGAAGGTGGAATGGCCTTTTCTGTTACATATTCACTCTCAAACCTCAAAACCACTATTTCAGACCAGTCTACAGATTTCAGCCTCTAAATTGCTCAATACACAATGAAATTCCTCAATAATGGATTAAGTTTAAGCCCAAACCCATGCTAAAATGAATTCAAAAAATTTGAGAGCCAACCTTGCTGTACGGACTCGTACATAGGCAGGAACTACAAAGAAATACATGAAAATAACAAAAAACTGAATATTTTATTGATTTTCTTTCTTCAAAAGTGATTCATCTCTCCTCCTTCAAGCATTATGAGGTCCTTAAATATATTTTAAATCAATTAAATAATCAAAATCACCTATAACCACCTAACCACCTATCTCTTAAAAGATTATTAACCCTTTACATTGCATCCTTTACTAATGACAACTTTATATTTGCAACTTAGACTTTTAGACTTCCAAAGACTCAAACTACATTAAATGGTTCCTATGAACCTTATTAAATCATGAATGGTCTCATGGACCTGATTGAAAAAAAATTGAATCTTTCTACCACTAACTCCTAGACCAACCTTCATATGGTGTATTTTGCAATTACATGCTTTAGGTGCTCCTGCACCATACTCCCTGCCTTAAGAATTCTTCCAAGTCCCTTGGAATCCTTCATGTCATGAACCTGCAACAAAACTTGTGTCTCCAATCTCAGATGCTTCTACTTGTCTTTGTAAATGCTTCATTTTGACCTTGGGCTTAGGTTCCTCCATGCTCACCAATCCTTTGCTTGCACTATCCTCTTGAACTTATATCTGCATGCTCAGACCTGTACTCACATATCATAGCCTACCACTTCCAACATGCTCATTATGCTTATCCAACATCAAATAGTCCATACTGTGTTCTTCACCTTTCATCTTAACCTTGGGTTTATACTTGTCCATGCATAATAGACCCGTTTTTGCCTTGTCAACTTGAAACTGCACCTGCATACTTTGTTTTGTCTTTGTCAGCTGCATCCATTTGCTGCTACCTAGCCCTTCAACTCCATCCTTTGCAACACAACCTGCATTTTGTCTTTCCATTTTCATTTTAACTCTTGGTTTGACCTCCATCAAGGAAATGAACAAATCAAGGAAGTATCTAAAAACCCCCTTCACTCCCAGCCTCTTATCCTTCCATTCTACAACCAACTTAAGGCTCTTCATACTCTAAATCATTGCCATGACATCATATGTATTCCACAGAATCAACCTTGTCTTCCAAGTGCAATCCACTGCACTACTCACATCACTATTTGTCTTCTCCATCTGATTTGGAGACTTCACCAACACTTTTCCTTTAGACTTCACTTAGCCAATCTCAGTTAGCTCTCCCTCTCTAGTCTCTTTCATCATTGAGACCTTACTCAACCACCTTTCTTCCTCTCTTTCACCTCTTAAGGTGACTACAACTTCCTCATCCTCTACACACTCTTTCACAAACTCATCCATTGTCACTAGCCTCTCTCTCAACCTGACTTGCTTTTGATTCTCAAACTCTACCACCTCTATGTTCTCAGTTTCTTCAACCTTCATCAAAATCACTACCTTCTCAATCTCTGCACTTTCCAACTTAAGTACCTTGGTCCAAGCTACACTTGATTGTTCCCTATTCTCATTTACTTGCAAGGGACACAACATTGCCCCAATCATGATCTTTTCAAAATTTTCAAGCCCTTCATGAATTTCCACAATCTTCTCATTCACTTTATCTTCATCCATTTTCTTTGTCTTCATCCTTTCAACCTCTAAGACCCTTTTTCCATTGGGTCTACCATCCTCTTCATGAACAACCTCCGGCTGTACATTACCCTTTTGTCCAATCAGTGGACAATGTTCTACCTCCTTAGTGATCTTACCAAACCATTCTTGCCTTTCCCTAGACAATCCTCTTGCATTCATCATATCTCTTTCACCTTTTAGGACCTGTGTTCCATGATGTTCCTTCTCACAAACCTCTATATCAGACCTGCACTTTGTTGCTTGCACAACAATTGCTCATTTCACAACTTCTTTTGTTTTTGCTTGAAAAAACTCAGTCCCTTTCTTGTGTTCATATTTTTTTACCATCTTTTCTTGAACCTTCAAAGTCTTTTCACTTTTCATCTTCACGATCTCAACCTTCTTTACCAACTCACCATCATCTTCTTTCTCTTTCAACTTGGTCTCCCTGTCAATGCTTGCTACTTCAATGCTTGCTTTCCTTGTAGTGGCTGCACTCTCATCATATTGATCTTCCACATGCTTCATGAACACTTTATTTCCCTACATTAATATTCTCTTGGTCCTACATGGTTTCTTATCTTCTTCTAACAAAGGAGTCAAATTGAAAATAACCCCATCTTTCTTGATCATATAACTATTGTCCCTTCCATCATGTAGAGAAAATCTATCATACATCCATGTCACTCCTAACAATAGATGGCACACATTCTTAGGTACAATATCACACAAGATTTTATCTTTATATGCACCTATATGAAATTCAATCCAGGCTTGTTCCTTGATGAACAAAGCATGATCACTATTCACCCAAGAAATAGAATAAGGTGATTCATGAGGTATCCTCTCTAATTGAAACTTGTCTACCATTTCTTGAGATACCAAATTGTCTAAACTACCTAAATCCACCATTACCTTAAATACCTTACCTTGGCATTTGCATCTAGTCTTGAATATTGCGTTCCTTTGTGCTGCTCCACTGATCTCCATGGCTATGTTGACTTGACTTTCAATCTTCCAACTTTCTTTTATGAAAACCACCTTCAAGAATCTACTTGATGTGCTTTGATACCACTATGATGCAAAGGCTAGGTGGGGATCACTCACAAAATAGAGGCTTCAACTCTCAACCAAGGATTCAACTCCAATTTCTTGGACATCAACTCAACCTCAAGGATCTTAACCCTCCAAGTTTGAAAAACAATCAAAACCTCCACCTAGACCCTAACAAGGCATCTCAACATGTATATAATGGCAACTTGACCATTCAAACTCAATCTCAAAGGTTGATCACTCCAAAGTCACCATTCAACAAACTTCATATCACTTTACCCATTGTAGCACTCAAAAACCAGTTTATGCCAATTTCAACACAACCCTTCCAAAACACCTGCCAATTGAAATGTGGATTAAGATACCCTTTTCATGGTTACACAAAATACCAAATAATCAGTGGTTACTATTTTGGACCAACATGGACTTTTAATACACCTACCCGATTCTAGGCTTCACAATTAGGCCTAATTTCCAAAGGGATCCTCACTCAAACTTATCCCCAAACAAAAAGAACTTGAAACAGTCTTAGCAGTGGCTCTCAAACTCAGGATTTCTCAACTCTTAGAGCACCAAAGGCTTGTCTTATCCCTCTGCTCACAAACCCTCCTAAACCTCCACAAAACAAGGGTTTTAGGAGAACTCCCAACTCTAGACCTTTCCCAATCCTTATAGACCTTGTAAATGTGTAAAAAACAACCAAATTCACCTAATAACCCTATACCACACAAGTTCAAGACTTCCTTGTTTTAGATTCAACCAACCACCTTCTTTGCTATGCCTTCTTAGGCCAAGATGAAGCTACTAGACAGGGACATCGAGGAGATTTTTACCCCTTTATTCTCCCTAAACTTAGATGACACTTCCTAAACCTATTCCTAAACTAACAAGGCCCATTCCACCCAAGTAAACTATTCACAGAAGGTGGAATGGCCTTTTTGTTACATATTCACTCTCAAACCTGAAAACCCCTATTTTAGACCAATCTACAGATTTGAGCCTCTAAAGTGCTCAATACACAATGAAATTCCTCAAGAATGGATTAATTTTAAGACCAAACCCATGCTGCAATGAATTCACAACATTTGAGAGCCAACCCTACTATACAGACCCGTACACATGCAGGAACTACAAAGAAATACAGGAAAATAACAAAAAACCAAATATTTTATTGATTTTCTTTCTTCAAAAGTGATTCATCTCTCCTCCTTTGAGCCTTATGAGGTCCTTAAATACATTTTAACTCAATTAACTGATCACCATTTCCTATAACCACCTAACCACCTATCTCTTAAAAGATTATTAACCCTTTACATTGCATCCTTTACTAATGACAACTTTATATTTACAACTTAGACTTTTAGACTTTGAAAGACTTAAACTACATTAAATGGTTCCTATGAACCTTGTTACATCATAAATGGTCTCATGGACCTCATTGAACACAAAATAACTCTTTCTACCACTAACTCCTAGACCAACCTTCATATGGTGTATTTTTCAATTACATGCTTTAGGTGCTCCTGCACCAATATCTTCTACTCTTCATCAAACCAGAAGCTAAAAACTAGTATATATTATTCATTAAATCTTATTAAAACACCTAAAAATCCACATAGGCATTGGATCAACACAAAATAAAAGCAGACCACAATACCTGAGCACACACATAACACACTTTTAATCCTACTTTTATTATTTCTCATTTTTTCTCAAAAGCACTTGGAAAATACACAAATATTTGTTGACATCAGTGACATTAATGAAAAAACCACCAAATTCATCCATACTTGCAACAATCTTCACCTTTTTCATTGATGGAAACACATGATTTTAAAAACCATCAAAGACAACATACATGATTTTTAGAAGCGACAACCTGCCAAGCATAAAATTTTCAAATGATTCTCTCTCCCCATTTGACATCAATGGAAAATGAAATTATTTCCATTTAAAGATCTATTCACTCACCTTAAGAAGTACACTCACATCACATACTGCAACAATGCACTTTACTACTCCCCCTGAGGAGTAGATCACCATCATCAATCTAGAATAAAGAGTCTATGAATCCACTAGACTGATGCACCTCTATGTGCACTTAGTTCAAAAAAGGAGGGGTGGTAACCCCTAACTTCCCTTTTAGATACTCAAAATTATCCTTTGGAAGGATCTTAATGAATATGTCAACAACTTGTTCATTGGTAGGTACATATTCAAGTCTAACTTCATTCCTCAATACTTTCACCCTTAAGAAGTGATACTTAATAGATATATGATTTGTTCTGAAATGCAACAGTGGATTCTTTGAAATTTTTATATCACTTGTATTGTCACAAAATATGGAGATAGGTTCATCACTTACCATACCTATGTCCATCAATGTTCTCTTCGTCCAAAGTACCTGTGTACAACAATATGTTGTCGTAATATATTCAGCTTTTGCAGTGGATAAAGAAACTGAATCTTGTTTCTTTCTCAACCATGAAACTAATATTCCTCCAAGAAAGAATGCACCACCACTTTTTCTCTTCTGATCATCTACACAACCAACCCAATCTGCATCAACATAGGCATTCAGAGTGAAATCATTCTCTTTTGAACACCATAATCCATACTTTGGAGTTCCTTTAAGATATATGAATATCCTCTTCACAACTGTAACATGTGCTTCTTTTAGTTCTTCTTGAAATCTTGCAACTAAGTGTAATGCATGCATAATGTCAGGTTTAGTAGTATTAAGATATATCATTCCACCAATCATGGATCTGTACATGCTCTAATCAACTTTACCAGATTCATCATCCTTACTCAACTTACATCTAGTTACCATAGGGGTACAAACTTGTTTAGAGTCATTCATTCCAAACCTCTTTAGCAATTCCTTAACATACTTGGATTGTGAAATGAATATCCATTTTTTAGTTTAATCTACTTGAAGTCCAAGGTAGAAATTTAGTTCACCAATCATTGACATTTCAAAATTACTTTTGCATCTCTTCAAAAAAAAACTTACACATACCGTCATTTCCATCAAAGATGATGTCATCAACATGCACCACAACTATCATAATCTTGTCTTTCTCCACCTTGAAGTAAATATTGTTGTCTGTGGACCCTTTGCTAAATCTTTGCTTTGTCAAGTATTTATCTAATCTTGCATACCAAGCTCTGGGAGCTTTCTTCAGTCCATATAGTGCCTTCTTTAGTTTACAAACCATGTCCGGTTTGTCTAATAGTTGAAAAACTTATGGTTGCTCCATATACACTTCTTCTTCCAATTATCCATTCATAAATGTAGATTTGACATCCATATGATATACTTTGAAGTATTTATGAGCTGAGAATTCCAAGAACATTCGAATAGCTTCCATTCTTTCTATAGGTGTAAAAGTTTCTTCAAGATCTATTCCTTCAACCTATGAATATCCTTTACATACAAGTCTTGCTTTATTCCTTACCACTTCACCATCTTCATTCAACTTGTTTCTGAATATCCATTTTGAACCAATTACATTCTTGTTTGCAGGTCTAGGGAATAGTTCCCATGTCTCATTCTTCTTTATCTATTGTAGTTCCTCTTTCATTTATCTAACCCAAATTTTATCACCACATACTCCATTCACAGTCTTAGGTTCTATCTTAGAGAGTAGACAAAAAATTACCTCAACCATTCTACTTCTTGTCTTCACTCCTTCACTTTTGTCTCCAATTATCTATTCCTCCAGATGATTTTTCTGAACATATTTAGGAGTCTTAGGTGCAGGTGCCAAATTTTCTTCTTGCTCAACACTTTTCTCTTTGTCTTCCTTTTATTCTTCTTGTAATTTCACACAAATTGGTTCATCGGGTTCAACTTCAGCTATTTCCACTAGTCTATACATAGCTTCATCAACCTTTACATTATTACTTTCAAGTATTTTCCTCAGCCTCTTACTAAAACATATGTAAGCCTTGTTGTTACTTGAATATCCAAGGAAAATTACCTCAACACATCTAGCATCAAACTTTCGAAGATTTTCTTCATCTCTTCTAATATAACATTTAATTCCAAATACCTTAAAGTATTTTATAGCAAGAGTCTTACCAGTCCATAGTTCATAAGTGGTCTTAGTATTATTACCTCTAATTCGAACTCTATTAAGAATGCAAACAATAGTGTGGATTTCTTCTCCCCATTACACATTAGGAACATTTGCTTCTTTCATCATAGTTTTGGCAACCTCTTGCACAATCCGGTTCTTTCTTTCCACAACTCCATTTTGTTGAGGGGTTCTAGGAGTAGAGTAAGGTCTTTTTATACCATTTTCTTCATAGAATTCATTGAACTCACTAGATGTAAATTCTCCACCTCTATCAGACCTTAAGCATTTCATTTTTCATGTTTGCCTCATTTTCTACTCTTTCCTTAAACACTTTGAATCTATCAAGAGCCTAATTCTTTTCTCTAAGAAATGTAACCCATGTCATTCTAGAGTAATCATCAATCAAAAAGCATAAAGTACCTATCACCACTTAGGCTTCCTGTTCTTGTAGGACCATAGAGATTTGTATGGATTAATTCTAGCATTCTAGTAGATGATTGATCCTTTCGTTTAAAATTTTTCTTGTCTATTTTCCCATCTGACAACTTCTACAATTCCAATTTGAAGGCTTTATGATTCTAGGTAGATCTCAGACAACTTCCTTAGAACTGATCCTAACTAGATTGTCAAAATTCACATGTCCCATCCTTTGGTGCCAGAGCCAACTCTCATTAATTTTAGAAACAAAAAATTGACTGTCTCCACTTTTAAGATGATAGATGTTTCCATGAGTTCTTTTTCCAACTGCAACCATAGTTATGAATCCTTTCCTAATCTCACACATGTTATCTTGAAACACAAGCTTAAAACCTTTGTTGCACATTTGTCCAAAACTTAAGAGATTATGCCTTAAACACTTTACATAATAGACATCATTACTATTATGTTTTCCAGAAAAGGTAATTGTTCCTTTTCCAACAATATTAGCACTAAAATCATCCCCAAACACAACTATTTGTCCATCATACTTCTCAATTTTAGTAAACTTACTCTTATCTCTAGTCATATGATTTGAACATCCACTGTCAATCACCCAAAAATATTCATCCTATCTAACATGAAATGCAATTACCAGAGTACCTTCTAATTCATCCTTCTTACTCTCTAGACCACGTTCTTTTGCACATCTTCCATGCTTAGTAGGTATAGATTTCTTTTCCAAGGCTAGAAACAAACATTCATCTTTATCTTCCTCAAGGACAGATTCATCATCATAAACTCCTACATCTTCCTTAACATAATACAGCTTCTTGAACTTCCTATCCTTTTTATCCTTGTAATTATTATTATTATTTTATTTCTTCTTTTGTGTAGCTCTATTAGGACATCTTGATGGATAATGACAAATATTTCCACAACTGAAGCACTTAAAAGGAAACTTGCCTTTGTATTTACCAGTACCATTCTTCAATATCCTTGTGAAATTTTCTTCCAAATCTTCTGCTTCATCATCATCATCATCATCATCTTCTATCTTCATGGCTTTAAAGGATGTTTCAGTATTCTCCTTATCTCTTGCAAAATTTCTCATCTCAAATGTAGTCAGGACACCAAATAGATGCTCCTTAGTAAATTTATTTAGATCATACTATTCTTCAAGTGCATACACTTTGTCACTGTAATTATCTGGTAAGGTCATCAAGATCTTTTCAATTATATCTTCATCTTACATGGTACCACCTTGATTCTTGATTTCTATTGCTATATGTTCAACTCTCTAATAATAGCTTGCAATGTCTTCTCCATCTTCCATTCATAAATATATTTCAACTTTGTCCATACTTCATGAGCTACAGGCAGAGAAATAACTTTTGTTCTTTCAGTTTTAGATAAAGCACTAAAAATAGAAAACCTTGCTCTTTCATTTTCTTCATAAGATGCAACTTAATCAGCAGAGGAAGGACTTGCTGCTGGTATCACATACTTTGTCTCCATAGATTTTCAAGTGTTGAAACTGAGTGAAATTAGATAACTTCTCATCTGCTCTTTTCAATCATTGTAATCAGCTCCATCAAACATAGGAAGCTGCAAATTTTGTGCCATCTAATCTACCTCAAGTAGTTAAGCTTTTCACTTAAGAACCAAAGCTTTGATACCAATTGTTGAAATGCACAAGACAAATAAGAGGGGGTTGAATAAGTTGTAACAAATATCTTTACTTTTAAACTTAGTCTTTTCACCTTAACTTCAATTTGTTTATAAATGTAAACATGAAATGAAAATAAAAAAAGAGAACACCATAGACAAAAGATTTATGTGGAAAACCTAATGAGGGAAAAACCAAAGTGAGGATTAACACATAATATAGTAGTAAAGCAATACCAAATACAAAAGGCTCACTACCAGAGGGATCACTACCCAGATTAAGGGCTCACTACCTTGAGAAGGACTCACTATCCAAAAGGGAGGCTCAATGTCTATAAAAAACAAAAGAATATAAATGAAGATCCACCACTAGGGTTCCACACATTTGCAACCAGATTAGAAGATTGTAGATGCCTTCAACTTGCTGCTTTCAGGAATCTAACACCTTAAAGAACTATTTCCTTACTTTTCTCTTCCACTCTCTTCTTGTCACACTTGTTTGCACACTTCACTCACTTATCCAATTCATGGATGGATGGATATTGATTTCGCTACAACTTGACTTGCTTTTATACCATTTTCAACCTTAGGAACATTCTCCAAGGTCAACTATACAATTTTATTTACAAATTCATACTAGTTCAGCTACTCAACATTCCCGCGGTGGATAAGAATGAGAGAGGACCAATTACATATTCAATCTAGGACCTAAATATCATCTTGAAGCTCACACATGCTTCCTCAAGTCAATGAAAAAGCCAAATGTAACATGTAGACACTAGGTAAGCTAAACCTAATAAAAATACCAATGATATTTGAAGTATGTGCATCTCCAACAACATAATAACACGTGGATCACTCAACATGATTCACCAATCATTTCACTAGCTCTGAGAACATCTCAAATACATCCGCAATAGTTACAACCAACTTTATTTACATAAAACTCTTTACCAATCCAACCAGACTAACTAGTAAAACATAGGACCTTTGCAGTAGGTCTTCCGAAGTGCCAAACCACAATAAATTTTGTCAGAACACAGAAACCATCAAAAATAGACATCTCCCTGATCTGCAAGAACTGAAACTAAATATCAGAAGACTATGAAGCCAAAACATTTCTCCCAGTCCACAAACAAATAGTTTTGGAAAACTAGTTTACACACTGGTGAACATATCTTCTACTCTTCATCAAACCAGAAGCTAAACTCAGTATATATGATTCATTAAAGCTTATGAAAACACCTATAGATCCGCATAGGCATAGGATCAACACAGAAGAAATGCGGACCCCAATACCTGAGCACACACAAAACACACTTTTAATCTTGCTTTCATTATTTCTCAAATTTTCTCAAAAGAACTTGGAAAATACATGTCTCTGTTGACATCAATGACAACATTAATGAGAACAACAAAAAATACATCCATAATTGCAACACCACCAAGTTGGTTTGAATGGGCCTGGTTCATAAAATAAAATCTTGGGTAGTTGGATGACATTATTTTGGAGAAATTTCTTCAAAATTTCTTGAATTATTTCCCTTAAGGATGTGTACTTTCATCTTGGTTGAGAGTCCCTAGGAGGACAACATGGTGTTTTATTTTGAGCCACATTACTAGTTTTTTCTGGCTTCTATGGGGCTTTGTTTGTCTTCATCATTGTGGTTCCTTTCAGGCTGAACACAAGATGAGGTTTATTTATGATATTTTCATCTACAACATGCTCATTTGTAAAAAAATATTTTGTGACCAAACTTTGTTCTTATTTGGATTAGAATTACGAGGAGAATAATTTTTATTCTCCTTTAAAATTTTCACAAGCCCTTTAGAAATGAAGGATTTCCTGATGGATAACCCTTTTTCTATCACCTCCTCAAATGTGATAGAACAATGGATTTTTAAGTGCAACATAACTTCCTTGTTGAGATTCTCCAAAAAAATCTTGATGAATTTCTTCTTTGGTATGTTAGGAACACTTATTGGCTAAGCTTCATTATATTTGTAGGAATGATGAGAAGGTCTCACCATCTTTCATATTTTCAGCACATAGATGGGTAATGTTGATATGAGTTGATATGTTGGTAGAAAAGTGTGCAATAATCTTATCCATTAGTTTTCTCCCAGTTTGTATACCTATAGGTATGTGTACGAACCATTCAAGGGCTTGTCCTCCTTGGCTCCATGGGAAAAGTCTCATGGTGTATGTATGCTCATGTGCCACATCTAAAGAGGCTAAATTGAACAATCCTATGTGTTCAAAGGGGTCTCCCTTTCCCTTGTATTTGTAAAATTTTATAGCAATAAAGTTCATAGGAAAGGGGGCATATGAATGCTCATATCAAAAGGTTAGGGACATAGGTCCTCCATTGAGTAGGTTTTCCTACTCCTAGTTATGTGAATATTTTTCATTTGGTGTTGTAATGTCTACAACTGCTGAGCCATTAGGTCTATGGGCAATGGTGGTGATGAAACTGATGTGGTCATGTTAGTATATGGGTGGAGTGTATTGGTGAAATTGTGAGGTGTATGTGGATTTTAAGTAAATTTTGATGGTGGCAGTGGTTAGTTAAAACTAATTGTTAATGTGGGACCAAGATTGTTTGGTGGTAGAGGGGGTTGACTAAACACTATTGTATATTTAAAACCATGATATTTTGGTTGTTGTGTAGGGGCTTGAGAAAACCCAAATGTAATGTGCAAAAAAATATTGTTTGGTTTCTATAGAGGTGAGGATTGATTAAACCTAAATGTATATGCAAAACCATTATTTTTTGGTTTTTGTGGAGGTGGGGGTTGATTAAACCCAAATGATGATGACAAACCAAGGATTTTTGGTTGTTTTGGAGGGGTTTTAGAAAACCCACATGTGGATTACAAACCAAGATTGTTTGGTGGTTGTTGGGGTGGAGTGATGTTGGGACCAATTTGAAAAAGGATCAAGTGCTTGCTAGGGGTGTATTTACATTTTTGAAGTGGATGTTGTTCCCACTTGTGGTCCTAAATACAAAGGGTTGGTCTTTTGTATCTTACTTGATGTATTCAAATGGGTGGAAGTTTAGATTGTAGACATAGTGTGAGTTGGTGTTGCATTTGTAGATGTGGAGGAAAATGGATATTCCATAGATTTAGTGAATGTAGGTGGTGTTGTAGCATTCATAGTTGATGTGTAATGAGATGTTTAAGTAGGTGGCATGCCTGTTTTCAAATTTGATGTGGGTTGCGATGTAGTAGGTGTTAGTGATGATGGAGGTCTATTCGTGGCACCTAATCCTAGTGTGATACTATTAGGAATCTACCCTATGATCTCATTTATGTTGAAGTTAGGTAGTATCCTAGCTCCATGTTGTGTTAATTGAATAAAATAATAGTTGGGGTTTTATGATATTATTTCATCTGTGATTCTCAATATCCTTGGATCTTGAGATGCATTTTTTATTTCCTCAAGTGTGAGCTCTTGGTTTACCTCTTTCAAAGTGTAACTCTCAAAAGGGGGAAGAGTTTTATTTTGTGAGTTCATGTGACTAAAAGGATTTTCACCACATTTAATTTCACTAGTTGGGTTGTACGTTGGATTAGATGATGAGTCCATATCTTTTCTTTTGATTTGTGATCCTATGACAACCATGAAAGTGATAGTGTTTGCAATTTTTCCTTTTCTAGAATGATTTTTTTTTTTTTTTTGTGAACTTTTTGATATGAATGCAACTAAAGTGAATGTACTTTATTTTTTTAGTACTTTTTCAATTTTTGGAAATTTTGGAAGGTACGAGAGTAAGATGAAAACTATAATTTCTTGATTTTGTGTGATGATATTTTTCTAACTACAAAGACATTTGATATTTTGACTTTGGATCCTAAGAGATGATTACCTTGAAAAAAATTTCAATTTTGGACTAATGTAACAAAGTGAAAAAATCTTAAACATCTAAGGATGGTGGTGGGTTGATAGAAAAATCAATTTTTAACTAGACTAGTTCGGTCAAGAAATATCTTTTTTGTTGATGGGTTTGTTTTGTAAAGACAAGGTTTTCAAATTCTATAAAATGATAACTCTCAAATTTTGACTTCAATTTTTTTTTTAGTTTTCAAAATTCAAGGTTTTCAAGACAAGATGTTTAAGGAATTGTATGATATGACACTAAAATGATGATTTTTTAACCTATGGAAAGCTAAAAATTTACTAAAAATGTAGGAAAAGATGATTGTTTAGATTTAGGATTTTTGTGTAAAAAGATTAGTTTTGTGTAGCCTCTGTAAATAAGCTCTATTTAATTTGTCAGACAGATGCAGTACAGATGTAGTAGATAAAACCGAAGATTTGGTGCACAAGAAAAAGACTACAACATAGTATACAATAGAAGCATTGTATAATCGATAAGATGTGTTGCACATAGATGCAAGTTCATTTTATTCATTAAGGAAGGATTTTGAATGACAAAGAGATGCAATGTCTTACTGATGAATGTGTCTTAGTAACTAATAGATGTGTCACACTACTTTTGTGGTGCATAAAAATAGTCATGGTGTATAGGCTAACTAATGAAGTGCACAAGTTTAATAAAAATATAGACCTCTAGGAGCCCTAAAATTGATTAGTTTTCTAAATTTTAGATTTAATTTAGGTTAAGAAGACATATAAAATAAATTATTGATAAGTAATTAGTTTGATTTTGAGATAGTTTTGTGTCAAATGAAATAAATGTTTATACTTGGTAGTAACAGGACTCAAAACATTCACAACCTAATGTAATACTAGAATGGGTGTGTAATTGTAGGTATGCCCACCTCCCATTTAAAGGCTATATACTTAGAAATAATAGGTATTTGAACTATGGAGCAAATTTTTCCTTCAATGATTTTGTTTTCAACTCTTACTTCCTTATGGTTCTATAATGGCATTGTGCCCCTAAGGGTAAAGGTTACTCTTGCAGAAAAACATGCAATATGCCACATGGTGGTTGCACAAATTTTCTTTATATTGTCTTCCTTTCCTGCCTGAACTAGGACACGTGTCTGCCTGAAGGGGATTTTCCCTAAAATTGTTCTCATGAATTTGGAAATCATTTGGCAACTTGCCACATTAGCCATTTCATTGGGCTGGTTATGTCTTCCATAGATCCATTCCTTTTGGCAGAGTTTGTTGGACAATGCAATGAAGTTCTTACTTTCGGGGTTGGAATTTTGGGGTGGCATAATAATTCCTCGTAGCTAATCAGATTGTGTTTTTCTAGGCTGTACTAGGATATAATAATCTTTTGATAGCATAACTTCATAGAACTTCTACAAAATTTGGAGCCATTAATAAAGTAGCTCAAAATTTGTGAGTGAATATTGTTACGATCTAATCAAACCTTAGATCAGATTGTGGTCTATCAGGTGTAAACACCTAGAAGTTGTTCATCTCTATTGATTGAGGTGGTGGCTCTTTCTTCTAGCTATTTAAAGGGGTTTATAGTGGAGGGGAAGATATAGATATTTTTAAAAAAGGCATTTTTTTGATATATTTTGAGAAGTTTAGAATAGGGATATATATTTCTCAAGAATAGGAGGATTTTTATAGAGCATTGTTTACACTCTATGAAATGTTTTATTTAGAAAGAATATTAATTGGATTGACATACAACCTCTGTTTTGAATTGATTTAAAGCAAGAACAAATATTATTCAAAATAAATCTCTGAGATTGTGCATTTTATGGCCTTTATCACAAATTTCTTTACCCTATATTATTTATGTTGAATGCTCTATGTGAAGTCTTATAGAGATAACCTTGATAATTGTTTTATATGATATTAGCTTTTATGATTGATGCTATCTTTTAGAAATTGGATGATTTTTCGTTATACTCCTTTATTTTCTATAAAGGTTATGCTATATCTCATATTATGTTGTAAGAGAAAAATGGTTATGTTCATATTCAAATATTCTTCTTAAATATAGGGTGTCAGACCTTAATGGAAGATTCCCACAAGTAGATTTGAATTCTTTCTTTGTGATTTATCTAGCCTTAGTCATTCATTATCTTCCCAAAAATGAAGGTTCCATGGCATTTTGTATCCATTTCATCAGGAGTAAGGAAATTTTAAATTTGGAAATGTTGTAAAATCTTTGGCGCATCACCATCTTTTTATTTTATCTACATTTCTCTTTTGCCTTTTCCAAAAACATAGAGAAGAGCCAACTTCTATAAAAATACCATAGGTCATTTAGTGAGGCACAAATTGGTCCCCCACTCATTGAATTTCCCATAAGGTTGTTCAGAGAGGTGCAAACTTTTATGATCAACAGTTCTTTTTTGGCATGCCTAGTGGGACTAAGTTTTTCACAAACATATACTCTTAGAGCTTTTTTAGAAACATTTTATAAATCAGACTAACTAGAGAGGTTGTCAATGTCATGCCCAGAGTTCAAACACAAGCACATTCTAGAGGAAATTCCTAGTACTCCTAGCTACCCACTTTGACACCTAGGAGAAGATGAGTTACATGTTCTATATCACCTGTCAAGAGCAATAGAGTGAGAATTGTTAGCCCACCATCTAGATGTTTATCCACTCCCCCAAGAGGCCAAAACATCCAAATCAGAATACTTGTCTACCCCATCCATAGGAATCTATTTTCAACGGCTCACTTAGGTCCTCCTGCCCCTAGAAATTTTGTAACCTGGGATAGTCGTAGTCCACTACTTCAATCGACACCCCCAAATGTGTGGCCCACTATACCTACCAACGCTCTCAAAGTGATTCCAAGGTTTATTGAAGAAGGTTTTAAAATACCTTTCGAGCATCTCTAGGACATAGCGAAGGTTTGTAGAGTCCATAAAATCATAGAAGAAAATGCGGCCCTTAGATTACTAGCTGCATATTTCAAAGGGAAGGCTTAGGACTAGTATATATCCTTGAATTTTAGCTCCATATGCTCTTGGGATCAACACAAAGAGAAATTATTTGAGTGCTTCTCAGAGAAAGGAGATCTCTCCTCCTTGCTAAAATAAATGATCAGTATCAAAAGATCCCTATAAGAGGTTATGATCGACTTCAACACTAGGTTTCACAAAAAATGGTAAAGGATTCTTGTGTATGTTAGGCCTTCAAAAACTATATCATTTATGTTCTATTTAAAGGCCTTCCATTCAAACATCATATTCCTAGTACATTCAATGGGAGGAGATACCTTACTCGATGCATATGATCTAGTATACATAGAGAATAGCCTAATTGAGATAGGGAATATCCCACCATGACCATTGATGCCCATGTTTATAGAGATAATTGGTGGGCCACAAGAGGAAGAAACTCCTAATACCTCTACCTCACTTCCTAGCACATCGTTTGAACCATCACAATCCATGTATGTGTACCCAATTTCACAACCTAGCACATCAAGCTCATCTTCACTAGTGACAAATGTCAATGATATGAAGAGCCTCATGCAATCCTTTGTAAATGAGCTAGTCATCATCCAACATCAACAGGCGGAACCTCTAAAGCCTCCCACATAAACATATCAAGGAGGAAGGTGAAGTTATCAGTAGAACACATAACAAGGAGCTCCAAAAGGAGGTAATCAACAATGAGCATCTATGAGCCACATAGCCTTGGTCACCATGCTACTTCAGACTATCAAGAACAACCCAAATAAGGATTTGGTCCTAGGTCAAGAAAACCTAGCAAAAGATGAGAATGCATGGTGCTTCCCATGCAACAATAACCATATGGCCTAAATTTTTTTGAGTGGAAATATTAAACAAAATCTAGTGGAAAAAAGAGGCCACAGTCTATTTTAGAATGGAGAATTCCCACTTTAGAGTCCAGACACAAGGGATGTCCCTAGAGAAAGAGCTGGATATCTCACTAGACCAAGCACTTTTTTCTTAGATGGAGGAGGAAGATGCAGTATTTGCAGATAATGTTCTAACAACCAGCAATCTATAGATATAGTTAGATGACAATATGTGATCCAAGAGAAGACTCATTAGAGAGTACACATAATAAACTCCACAACAATAGCAACCACAATAGCCATAGTTGTAACAATCACAATGTCAAGTACAACAATATTCACATATATGACCCACTCAAGAGTCACATACTCTACCATTTCCATGCAAGGATATGGACAAGATGTTGATTCCATCTACATTGGACTGGCCTTTTCCTAAGGTAAAATAAATACCACCATTTAAGCCTAAGGCCCCATCAGTCAAAACACTTAATGTCATGGAGCAACTATAGAAGGTTCCTACTAATGTATCTTTGTGGGATGTTATATCAATACTATAGTGGAAGGTATTTCTCTAGGAGGAATTTAAAAAGGAAGAAACATCACCATGGGAGGATGTGATCCCACTGCATAATAAAGAAAGAGGAAAAGGCCCTGTGTCAAAGCCCCAACCTAAGGAGCTATGACATACATGAATTTTGTAGGAAAAAAAATGTAAAAAAAGGTAAGAAAACCATAGCCCACTCCTTTCCTTTTAATGCTTATTATGGGAGATAAATTTGTTCACAATAATATGATTGAATTGGGGGCTAGTACCACGGTCATCCCCAAACAAGTGGTTGATGCCCTGAATCTTAAGTATGAGCCTCTTGAGAAAGGGATCATGTAATTATATGGGAAGAAATTCCTGACCATGAATCACATCAAGGATCTTTCTTTGACCCTATTCTCATGTATGAGCCAGACCATCACACAAAATGTAGTCATAATTGACATTCTCCCCATTTTTAAAATGTGTCTTTCAAGAGACTTCATGGAAAGACTTGGCAAATATCTGGTGCTTGATTTGTCTCATTTTATATTATGAACAAAAAATGGAGCAAAGATGAATATTTTGTCTGAGCCTTTGCATCTTGAACATTTAATAGAAGATGCGATACTGAGCTTTGAAGAAACACATACTTCCTTCTAAAAAAAAGAGGCATATTGCATAGAGATGTTGGAAGATGAGGAGGAAACGAGTGATCAGAATCCTAAGGAGGAGTTCCTACTCAATCAATTCATCAATCACAATCCATTCAGGTATTTCCATGCTATCGAGTTAGGAACCTATATGGTATTCAACGATGACCAAGTCCTTCCAAAATTTGTGAAAGAACAGGATAAATCTAGCAGACCAGGTGACTACAGTTTATGGTAATTACAATTTGATGGTGCTAAATGAAAAATCAGTTCTAGAGTTGACATTTGACTCGTATCTCTAATTGGATCAAAGACCCTCAAATCTTTCCACTTCTAGTTCTTGTGCTCAAATAATGACATGGAATATGAAGCTCTGGTCCATTGTTTAACAATTGTAGAATAGATGAGCATAAAAATAATACAAGTGTTCAAAGATTTAGAGATGGTCATAAGCTAGGTCTATAGACAAGCGGTCAACAAAAATGTAAGAATGAGATCTTATCGACACAGAAAATGAGACCTAATCGAAGGTTTCAAAGCTTTTAACATACATTTTATCTCGCAGACTCAAGATTCAATCATAGATTAGATGGCTTCAATTGGCTAGCAATTTGAACCAACCCTCAGATCAATTAAAAATTAGCATGTACTGTATACCATCATCCAACCATCTATACTTGACAATGACCAAAATTGTCAATTCTTTGAAGATGATGCTCAGATCACCATGTTCCTACAAAGTTTGAGGAAATCCTTTGGGCATTCACAATATGAAGATGAAAGCATTACTGAAGAATGAGTAATTCAGTTGAAAATCAATAAGCTCCCCTGAGGCTTCTTTTTTCTCAAGATTCTTTTTGATTGCAAGGATGCAAGAAATAGTAAACCAAGATTCACCACTGACAAAATGGATTATGAAGACCTTAACGTTGGAGGAGGCATAATGCTAAAATTTGGAAGAAACATCTTGTACACAAACAAGGAAAGGATGAAAGGTTTATGTGCTAATTATGATGAGCTCATGGCCTATACCTATGATGATCTCAAGGGATACGATCTAGGTATCATCTAGAATACTATCGACTTAGTTGAACACTAAAAACCCATTTGATAGAAACACAAGCCTGTTAGTGAAAAAGTAGAAGCATTGAAGGCACAAGATCTTATGAAATTGATTGAATCAGGGATCATATACTCGATGAAACATTCCACTTTGGTATCCAATTTAGTCCCAGTCTAAAAGAATAATGGTGACATATGACTCTATGTGGAATTTCAGGACTTAAACAAGGTTTCGTTAAAGGATCACTACCCTTTACTCTCAATGGAGAAAATTCTGAAAATTGCAGCTAGATCGGCGATGTTCTCATTGCTCAATGGTTTTTCAGGGTATAACCAAGTTTATGTTAAGAAAGAGGACCAACACAGAACAAAATTCACTACTAAGTGGCGAATGTTTGCATACACAAAGATACCCTTTGGACTCTCCAATGCGAGTGCCACTTTTCAATGAGTGATGGATATCAACTTCAAAGGATTGATCAATAAGATCATTCAGATATATTTGGATGACCAAATCATTATCTCCAAATCAAAAGATGATCTTTCTTGATCATTTGGAAATGGTCTTCCAGAAGTGTCAATAGTTTAGGATTTCCTTAAATCTGAAAAAATATGTTTTCGGTGTACCAAAGGGAAAGTTTCTTAGCTTTGTGCTATTGAAAGAGGGAATAGCCATATACCCTAAAAGGGTAAAGGATATAATGGAACTACCACTACTTGTCAACTAGAAGGGGTTACAGTCCTTTCTAAGGAAAATTAACCTTGTCAATCGATTTATTTTGGATTTCACAGGCATCGTAAGACCCATCATAATGATGTTAAAAAAGGGCTTAATGTTCAAGTGGACTCCTGAAGGTAATCTTTATTTTGAGTAGATTAAGGTAGCCATATCCATAGCTCTGATGTTAGCTAACCTAGACTTCTCTTAAGACTTCCTTCTTTACATTTACATTGGCCAACAAAACATATCCTAAGTGCTCACTCAAAAGGACAAAGAAGGAAGCGGAGAACATCCCATCAGATTTCACTCCAAGAATCTCAAGGGATATGAGACCAAGTATAACTTTGTTGAAAAATAGGCCTTTTATATAATCAAAAGCCTAGAAAAATTCTAACATCTAGTATCGACCAGTAGAACTACCATCCTCATCGCTCATCCAAATGTTAGAGAATACATCAGCGAGGGTGAGATAATTGAAAAGAGGGTCAACTAGATCACCAAGATCCTAGAATTTGATGTGAATATTTGACCAACCAAGATATTCCAAGGAAGAGGTTTTTGAGAATACCTCATGTAGCAATTGGGCCCTCAAATAGAAAAAGAGACCGATTAGGTCTATGCCAACTAGTTTGAGTTTGATGAATCATGGGTGGCTAATCGAGTGCAATTCATGTAGACTGGCCAATATCCAAACAATATCTCACCTCACAAATGATTCTAATACTAGTTGCAAGACATTAAGTATGCACTGATTGAGGGGGTTCTATTTAAAAGAAACTATGATGGAGTCCTTCTCCATTGCATGGACAAGCCAAAAGTTGAAAGGATTCTAAATGAATTCCATAGCAGCACCGAGGGTGGAAACTTCTCTGCCAAGACCACCACCTTGAAAATAATGCAAGCAGGATATTAATGGCCTACTATGTTCTTTGAGGCCTGTCATCTAGTGTGAAAATGTACTCAATGCCAATATTTCATCGACAAGAAGAAGAAATTTTCCATGCCATTGAGCCTGATTGTGATGAAGGAACCATTTTCACAATGGGGTTTTGATTTTATTGGAATGATCAATCTAGTCTCCAACATAGGGCACAAGTGGATACTCATGATGATCGAATAATAGATGAGATGGAAAGATGCCATTCCTCTAAAGAACGCTACTGAATTGGAGATTGTCAATTTCCTTGAAGCATTGGTATTAATGTTTGATTTTCTAAAAACCATCATTTCTGAAAATGAACAAGCCTTCATAGGCTCCAAGATGTCAAACTTCTCTCTTAATCATGGGGTCTACCTCAAGAATTCATCTGATTACTACCCACAAGGAAATGTGTTAGCAAAGTCGACCAACAAAAACATAATTAGGTTGATCAAGCGTATCGGGTTGGAGCACCAAAAATAATGGGACAAGCATCTAAAAGCAACCTTATGGGCAGACCATATTACACCTAAGAAGATCTTGAAAACCTCCCCTTATGAGTTTGTGTATGGAAAGGAGGTATTTCTACCCATTTCCATTGAAATTTTGGCATTGCAACTTTTAAAATCCTTGGAAGTTTAGGTGGGAAGCGGAATGGATGTAAGGCTAGTGGAACTTCTAAGCCTCAAGGAGAGAAAGGGAAAGGTGTTTGACACCATGATCATATTTTAGGGAGGGATGTCTTGTGCTAAAATATGATGGCCAGTTGCAAAACTAGGGCAGCATGCAAAATTCAACTCATTGAGAAAGGGTCCCTTCCACATCCATAGATGCAAGTAATAAATGCATATGAGCTAGAGGATACAAATTTAAATGTTTTGGATATATCGATAAGTGGTATTCATCTATAACTATTCAATTAAGTACACACAAAGTTCATTAAAATTTTACAGTTATGTACCATATGTAAAAAAAAATTAGAATGCACTTTTTTGTGAATAAAGCCATAAGTGTAAACATAGAAATAGCAAGAAAGTACTATATTAGATTCATTGAGGAAATATTTATAATATAGTGTGACCTTTTGAGCCTAAGGCTTCAAGAGAAGTTTGAAAGTCTTCTTTTCTGAAGAACTAAGAAGATACATCTATAGAAAAAAAGGGGAGGGAGCACAAAAATAATTGTAGACACCTAAATTTGACAACTTACATTTGGTCAAATTTATCCCCTTTTTTCTAAATATCCTCTTATCCACATTAATTAAATAATATTTCTATTATTTAAAGAATACCCCTAAAAACCTCTAAATCCCTAAGGTATTTAATTCAATAATTTAATACTTTATCATCTATCCTACCTTACCCCTTCTATCCCACAAATTAAATAAATAATTTATATTTATTTAATTTACTCCCTAAAATTTCACATCCTCCATCACTTTTTCCTAATCTTAATCCCAATCCTAATCCCCACCTAGCCTATCCACTAAACATGTGCACACACTTAATCCAAGATTAAGTGGGTCAACCCTCTCCCAACCCTTGATCTCAAGATCTAATCTTGGCCATTCATCCATTATCCTCAAAATCTATTTATCCAAATACTTAGCCATTTTTCATCTCTCACACCCATTTTTCATTGGAGCACCATTATGCTACCAAAATTTTGAGTGAGCACACATCAAAATCACACATCGTGGGAAAATCTACACAACAGAAGGCTTTGTATGCTGGTTTTGAACTCCTCATTGCCCTATCTTGAGTGTTTTCCTTGTTTTTAGTCTTTTGCTTGATTTTCTTGCATTTTAAGTAGATTAAAAATATTGCGCACATCTCTGGCATGCCCAGTGGGACCCATGTCATGACTCTCTTTCACATTTTTTTGTTGTTTCAAATTTTTGATGTTTGGATTTGATACATAGAGGCTAATCCACCCCTAGATGAGTGAGTTTTCTTGACGTAGGGGCATACTTGCATCAAACAAAGGAAAAAGCATTATCACCCTTTTGTGTAAAAGGGAAAATCTGTGAACAAAGCCCAAATTGACAAATCCAGAGGTGTATACACCCCAATAGGAGAAATTGCTAAATCTAGAGGTGAACTCACAAAGTTACAGGGGAGAAATTGCATACGTCTCTCTGTACAATAAGAAAATGAATATACCTCTTCTAGCAGACAGGTGAACCTGCTCACTCGACAGGCGAACCTGATCTTGCCTCTTTCCATTATAGGTGAATTTGTAGATAGGAAAACTTGTGACCTGAATGGGCAAGTTCGCTAGGCATAGGGGCAAATATGTTCCTACTCACAGAGGCAAACCTACACTCCCGAAGGGCGAATCCATGATCTATAGGGGTGAAATTGCATTCTAGAGGGGTGAACTTGCAACCTTCTTGGGTGAATTTTCCACATACAAGGGTGAATTTGCAAGGTGTACAAAATTCCAATTTTTGGCAAAAAATTCATAGCGCTTTATAGTTTCCTTTTCAAAACAAATTTATTAGGGGGCTTCACCCTTGGACCCCTTTGCCCCCTGGGCTAACAATCATCTATTTTTCATCATTTCTTTTGCATCTAATCATCCTTTTTTACATCTTTTCTTCACCTGTCCAAGACTGGAGATCAAAACTACCAACTTATCTTCTATAAGACAATCAATCAAAGACTCCTATATTAGGTCTATATGTGTGTCTTTTTTCATACTAGCTAGGCACATGTACATTTAATTAAAGTTCCAATTAATCTATTTGTTGTATTTGGGAGTGAGTTGTTGACGTATCCACTCCCCTTGCACCTTTTAGTGATCCTGGGTGACAAGAAATCACAATTCGTTCTAGTCTAGTCCTGTCTACCTAGGAGGTGTTAATGTGTGTAAACTCTCACCTTACACTATATGCGAGCCTGGGGACTAGCTGAAAATTCTACCATTTCCTTCCCTTAGCGGGACCTACCTAGGATTTCATCACTCGAGGGATGATCCCAACCACATGTTATCAGTGGGGTATATAAAGGGGGGATAGCTAAAGCGATACCTCAATCCAATCACGTCATGTTTAGCGAAGTGTCGAAGCTAGGGTGATACCTAGATAAGATGTGTAGAGTTGGTCTAAGTTTGTAGTACCTTGTTGGGGCTCTTGACTCATGCCTATGACAGGTTTCTATTCATCGTTGTGCCTCACGTACCTTGTTTATCCTAGATAGAGACCCAAGTTTTAGTCACGACTTGGTGTGGTGTAAGGGATGCACACTATACCCTAAAGTTACTCACCACGTACTCCCTAGGGTTGAGATAGGAATCATCATGGTGGACTACAATAGTCCTTGAGTGAGAGAGAAGGTGATCCTATGGTATCCATTACATTTGACCTTGTGCCACTAGATCTGTAGCTATCTACCTTCATGAGAAAGGGTGATCTAGAGAACCACCTCGATATCACAAAGTATTAATCTTGGCGTGTCCCCTCAAGCTGGTGGGCCTACATCAAGTTTGTAAACCCTTATAACTAATTCTAGTATTATGTTTTCTAGAGTGTCCTCTTATGCAATACCAATGCTTGTCATTGATCTGATTTAGTCCAACCTCCTTGTTTGTTGTTTTCTATGTTTTTGTCCTTTGTCATAGCTTTTCCTTACCCTTAGGGGTGATTTTTCTTCTCTCAGAGTTGAACTTTCCTTGTGGACACGTGATCCTCCCATGTAAGGGGTGATTCTATGCCTTGAGTTAGAGTCTGGTCATCCTTTAAGCGAATTCGTCTTTGTTAGGGGTGAATTTGCTTGTGGGTCCCTTAGCTAGGTGACCCTGTGTCTGCCTGTTCCCTGAATAGGTGATCCTTTCTTGTCCTTAGATGAGTTTTTGTTTAGTCCATGTCATCCCCATCTACCTATTCCCTTAGGATGGGTGATCTTTCCATCCTTTTGGGCAAGTTTGTGTCCAGGCTTTATCATTCACGTCTGCATGCTCCCTCAGAATAGGTGATAATATATCATCCTTTTAGGAAAGTATGTGTCTAGTCTATGTCATCCCCATATTTCTATTCCTAGAATAGGAAATCTTGCTGCCCATAGCGGTGATCCTTTGTCTTGTTTGAGTCTCCCCTATGTCTACCTGCTCCCTAAATAGGTGATCCTACATCTGAGTTACCCATTGTTAGTCCATACATATCCTTAGATAGGCAAACATCTGTTTTGTAGGGGAAATCCTATGTTAGGTCTATGTCCTCTATCCATACCTCCCTTAGAATAGGAAAACATGTTGTCCACAGGGGCGATCTTGTGTCTAAGTCTACATCCTCTCATTTGTATAACTTCTTGGTTAGGTGACTCTGCTTCTTACTTGGGTGATTTTGCACACCTCTCCATATAGTCAATCGACATAGTCGATCCTGCTACTTGCAGGGGTGATTATGTTATCTCCTAGATAGGAATTTCCACTACTTGTAGAGGTGATTGTGCTCTATTCTTGGGTGAATCCACTTCCCATCCAAAATCTAGAGATTCAATCTTTCGTGTTGCAATTGGCCTATATCTTCCTTAGTCCAAAATCATAATCCAATCATTTTTCCTCTCCATATCCATCTCCAAATGATCACTTTCATCTCATTAAGTATCATCAATCTATCCAAAAATTATCCCCTTTGAGCAAGGATTCAACTAAACCTATCCTTCATCCATCCCTCCAGATCCCCAACATCCTTGAATTTAGGCCTCCTCTAATCATCCTATTCTAAGCTTTTATCCAATCATCCAAATGTGAGCTTCAATCCAATCCTAATCTTAACTTAAATCAACTCCCAATTTGAGCTTAATATACATCCCAATTTGAGCTTTAGTCCATCCACATCCAAGAAATTTTGATATCAAAACAAATACTAAGATCCTTTTCTTCCATGTTCTAATCCATCCTATTTATCTTTCCATCATCTCTCCTTTTCTTTTCATCATCTATTCACATCTTTTCAATCTATATCTATTCAATCCATTTCATGAATAATTATACTTCATCAATGCAACCAAAAATAGTAGTCAAGGGGATTCCCAATTACATTGATGATGATAATGAAAGTCTTGTTGATCAAGATGAGTATGATGTAGATGCCCTTGATGCTATCATTACTAGCAATCTTTCCCCAACTATCTTCTGAAATCCAATTACTCCTTCAATCTATCCTATCACAACTTCATCCACACCTAATAACAATCCTTATGCTTCCTTTGACAAGGGATATCTAGTATCTTCCCCTTCCACATATTCCTATGCTAGCCCACATCCTCTTATCCTAATCTATCATCCCAATATCCCTATCTTAATTCCTCATCCACTTCCTCTAATGTCAATCCTCTATCCACATATTCCTATCTTAATTCATCATCCAAATCCTCTTATATATTTCCATCCTCCATTACATTATATTTAGATCCTCCTTCCAATTCATCATATCTTTATCCTCCATATAATATTGATCCACTCACCAATCCTAATCCTCTACTCTTCATAGTCCTACATCCAATCCCATCCATAATCCTTCATCTATTCCTATCACCCCATCTAAGCCTAGAATATGCAAATATCTCACTCAGATGTAATCCAAGGCTCATGACAAAGAATACATCCCCAAATCTGCATCTTGAAGTCATGGGACCATGCTACCCCACTCCCCCATGTACAGTCACTAGTGATGAGACCCTTCTCCATCCCACACCTATCATTACTATCACCACCCCTAGCACCACTAAAATAATTAAAACAATCAAACCCATGGAATCCATTGAATCCTCATCTTCTAATCCTACATCCACCCAATCCATTGAAGACATCCAAATATGATCCCCTCCTCCCACTCCTAGTATCACCAACATCCATTCCCATGAACCTCATGAATCCTCCATCCTTCCATCTACCCCATTTTGAGGAGTCCCTCCAACACTCCTCCATCATCATGCCTCCCACACAAGATGAGTCATTCCAAGAGCTTGATCCAAAGAATACCAACGTATCCCCTTCTCTACGTCAAGATCTTGCCATCCTATCTACTCCATCTAAAGGTCATAGTCCCCCATCCATTCCATAGCATGATCCCTCTCCTCAACCGAATCTTGATCCTACCATCCCATCTACCCCATCTCAAGCTCATACTAGCTCACCCACTCCATCCCTTGATCCCCTTTGCACTCAAGATCCAATCACTCCATCCCATGATCCAAAATCACCTCCCATCCCATCATCTCCATCTCATGATCCTTCATCACCGCTTAACCCTACCATCCCAACACCACTTTTATATCACCTTGGTACTATTACACTCATCTGTGGTGGTTTTCTTGAAGAAAAAAAAGAATATACACCACCCATCCTCCTCCACCCAATAATGGACTTGCATCATGCTTCCAAAATAATACACAACCTAAAATAAATCAAATGCTGAAGATCATGAACTATCAAGGAAATGGTTTAGGCATTCATGAGCAAGGTATTTTAGAGCCCATCTAGATCAAATAACACCTATGTACAGGTGGTCTTAGATATATCTCTCAAGAATCACAATCCAATAATATTGGTACAACCTTTGTAAATCCTAAGTGAGCCTCTTCCAAAATAATAATAGGATCTTCCCATCACTCCACCAAACCATTTTTCACTATCCCCCTCCTCCATCATATCACCTCAAAACAACCATCCATATTCCTCCTCCATCCTCCAAGTCCATTTTGGGTCCTTATGTCCCTTTTTCCTCCATCACCCATCCTCCACCTACTACATCTATTTTGGGTCCTTATGTCCCTCCATCCACCATCACACATCATCCATATACTAAGTCCATTTTGGGCCCTTATATCCCAAAATCACCTCCTCCATCTCATCCTGCTCATCCTCTCATCCATCCATCACCTATCACTATCAAACATCATAAAAATCCTAAATTCATAATCCCTTATCAGGATCAACGAAGGTACACTTCCATGCATGCTATCTCACATCCTCCATCCACACACCATCTTCAAAATCCTACCTCTATCACTTCATTCACATCTCCTCCACATCACCCATCACCTCATACCCATCCATTTCTATTAAAAGTACTTTGGGTGCCAAAGCAAAAATACACAAGTCTAAACATCCACATGAATCTAAAAATCCTCATGTCCCCTTAAAAAGATATGTTGAAGAAAATAAAAATCCAATCCAAAATCCAAATCAATCCCAAAGGCTACAAAAGCCTATTAAAGAAAAAATCAAAACCATGTGGATCCCAAAGAAAAAAATGCAGTGCATTCAAATGAAACATCTATAACAACATCCTAAGTTGCTAATCCCATATCCAATCACCTATATCCTCCATCTCCTAAATCTATTTTGGGTCCCTATGTCCCAAAATTCACTATCCCAACTCCTCCACCATCCCAACATTCTACATCCAATAATCCTCCTATCATTTCACATTCCCCATCATATGTGTCGATGTTGGTCCTGAAAACATTCCCCCATCACACATATACTCCATCATTCCATCCATACACTTTCAAAAATAGTATCCATTATCCCACTTATCTCCCCCATCAAATCCCTTTAATCCATTCCATTGCATAATCCACTTTCCCTAATAAGGTTGTACCAACATCTAATAGTCATTTCAAATATGGGCTCATATTATCTCATATGGAACTTGATGCTTGATTCCTTCATCCATCTCCTTATCACATGTCTTCGAAATCCATTTATCCACATCCCTATCCTTATCCATCATAGTCCGTATACTATCTAAAAAATTCAAAAAAGTCTTAAAAATTCAAAAAAGTAAATAAAGTAAATAACAAAAGAGAAATAATTCATCCAATGGTGAAAACTTGGAAAATAAGCGCCATGGATAAGTACCATAATGAAAACTTGGAAAATAGGCATCATGTGTAAATATCCCATCTAGTTTACTTCCACACTTGGAGGCAACATCATCCCATTCCTCCATCTCCTCAATCCCACATATCTTCTACATCCTACCAATCATATCCCATTTACCCCAATCCCTCCATCCTTCTTATGATATTGATAAACAAAGGGGCACCTATCTATACATGCTTTTGAAAAAAAATTGTATACATCCCCCTTGTCCATTCACTACCATATTCCTTATCCTCCCCCATCCACTTTCCTTATCCATGCATCCTATGCACATCCATCTACCTTCCTTGTTGATGAGTCATGCTACAACCCATCTCCATTCCTTGTCTACCTATCCTTCTATCTTCCACCCCTCCTACCTCATCATACATGACATATCTATAGTGAGGCATGTTCTTATTACTTTGTGACATAGTCCTTGGAGACATCATTCATCCAACCTAAAATCCCTTCCGTCTTCCAAATTATTACCTTCCCATCTATCCATCCAATAACCTTTTCCATATACAAATCCTTATCTCCCTATCCATCCAAGAGAAAATCCTTTACATCTCCCCATCCTTATATTCCTATCCATCCATCATATCATCCCTTTCATCTCCCTATCTTTATCCATCCATCCATTTATCTCTATTTTCATTCCATCCCATAATCCCTCATCATTGGCATCTAGTTATACACTACCCCCATGCAACTTTATGAGAGCCATTTATGTCCCATTTTATGCCATATTGTAGCTTATTTCATATACCTTCCTACCCACTTCCACATTCAATTTTTGTTCCATATCATACCATATTACCATTTTATGTTGCATTTGATTGAATATATATAAGTGATATTTAATATAGTTTTTGCATAAAAGATGGAAATTAATTATTGATTGTTTTTACTAATTTAAGCATTACGATTTCAATCCTTTAGAAAATCAAGCTTGTAGCATATAGATTACAAGAACTTCCTGATCTTCCTGTCGCCTTCTTCACAAAAATATGGCTCATGTTTATTACTATAGTTTCCTCTTCTACAGTTGACTCTAGTTTCATTTCTCCTTCCACATGCCACAAGTTGAGGAAAATGAATTGCAACTTCCCACTACACGTCCTCTCCAAATTATTAAATATGATGTACCAATAAATTGCTATGGTTTATTTTCTATTATATTATTTTGACATCAAGGCATGATTATTATAGCAAACTAAGTTAGTAATAGCATGACTAGCATATTTCCAATAAATCAGTTCAGTTTTTTGAGGGAAGATTGACCACGAAGAAATCAAAGTATCTATTTAGTTAGCTAATTTTCCTCATTCGTTGAACCGTTAATAACAAGGAATATTTTTGTTGATGCATCAAATTATATAAACACACATCTGTAATATTATCTTGGTAGAAGAAAGGAATAAAATATATTTAATATTATTACTAGGAGAAAGATCTTGAAGTCTCTTTTAGAAATCGCATAAGCTTCATCTCCATTGGCTGATTGGGAGGAAGGGCACTCACTCTCCAACTACTGATGGACTATAAATACTGTATTTTATGTAGTTTGTGTTTATGTGTTTTGACTCCAATCTATTACATTTTGCATTAGTACATTTTTGTGTGTTAATAATCTATGTTTTATTTATTACACTATTACATTTTTATGTATTAATAATCTATATTTTATTTACATTCTATAGAATTAATTTGTATGGCTTTCATTTCTGATATTTGTTGATTAAGTGTTTTTTTCAGAATTTATTATTTTTGCACAATTCCTATCACCTGAATAGAATAGCTCCTCTCGCCAAGAAGTGATAGTTCTTGTCACCAGTCTCATTTTGATTTGTTGTATAATTGTTTCCATGTATTCTAGCTGCATTTCATCCTCGCTCATCTCATGACTCTCATCCCTTCAATTGGCATATAGCAATGAAACCTCTCACAATTTTATGCCCCCAGATTGACACTTATAGACCAAATCAAAATTCATTATAAAGCATTAAATCTTTCTTATTATTTGTATCCACTGTTGGCCTATCACAATCCAATGCCATTTATCTCACTCTCATAACTCCTATATATTTCCTACATCTTCCCAATACCCTATCACTTTTCATCACTCACTTATCTATCATATCATCCTCCCAATTCATCTTTTGATTATTTGGATAACTATCCCATTCTTAAGGTACATGTGATCACCATCATCTTATCCACAAGGTCTATCTTTTCTCATTCTATCAACTCCATCATTGTATCTACTTATCACAATCATCTCATCATCCCTTATCCATTGTCTGTCTTTGGACTTTAGTTGAACTACATTTCCTTTGTGATTTCATGTAGGAAAGGCCATCTTTGATGAGCCCCGAGGCTTTGGAATATCCCCTTATTTTAGTACCCATCATTCATCTATCTAGTCCTAGAATTTTTACATCCGACATTTATCATCCATCGAAGTCTCCATTGTCCTCTTTCCAGTTTTATCCATGGTCAATCATTGGTCTTTTATCAAACTACGAGGTCTCTATGCTTACACATAGGAAAGGCCATCAATTGATGAGCCCCAGAGACCCTAGGTTTGTCCTTAGGGTGTGTCTTGGTGTCATATCATGTCGTCAAGCATGTCCCTATTCAGCTGGTACCTACAATAAAGGTCACCAGCATCATGAGGTTCAACCAGTTTTGAGTATCTTGAGTCATGTCGATCATCTAATATATCCACCATATTTGGTCTTAACAGGATGTATTCTTCCTAAATCAGACTGTATCAATCCCATCCACCTACTAATCCTAGGGAAAAGAACATTTGAAATTTGTTGTGATCCTTTTGATGCTTTTGACATTTTTTTATCATTTTCTCTTCCTATTCCACATTGTCAAGGTTTCCATGATCCATCATATCATGGTGTGCTTTGACAAGTAAACATAAGGGAATATCTTAATATTTTCTTTATTCTTGTCTTCTTGGTTGTCCCACATAGTACACACCGAGATCCTTTTTGGTCTTGTGTTATGTTAGGACATCCTTTGTGTCTGTGGTTTCCCAACATTGGCCCTACCAAACCCCCCATGACATTGGGATGTTGGACTAACCTTTTGTTTGTTGTGTCAATTATATACATGTGATACGACATCACCTTGGTTCCTCATACCCTAGTGCATAGTATCTCATGCTATATAAAATTAAGTTCTCCCTACATGGAAATTTTTATACGGTGCTCCTAATCCATCTTCCCATCCATTTCCTCCTTCATCACTTTCCCCCATCTATCTACCCTATCTATTTTCATTCATCCACTTCATCCTCCTCATCATATCATCACCCCTTTACTCTTCTTAGCATAATATATATTTTTTATTCTAAGAATATTTTCATCCATCCTCCTCATCATATCATCATATTTTCAATTTGCTTAGGATAATATAGATTTTTATTCTAAGAATCTTTGCATCCTTCCTTCCCATCATATCATCATCTTTTCAATCTGCTTAGGATAATATAGATTTTTTATTCTAAGCATCTTTTAATCCACCCTCCTCATCATATTAGCATCTTTTAAATCTGCTTAAGATAATATAGATTTGTTATTCTAAGCATATTTTCTCCCATTATTTTCATTCATTTTAAAAATGTCACATCTCAATCCAATCCTTATCGATCCAATCTAGCACAAAGCATTTAATTGCATCCTTGCTCTTGTTCCCAACCTTGCTAAAAGCCTTAATCCAATCTTCATCATCAGTAGGATGTATTCTTCCCTATCATTTTGTGTTGTTTTAGGATGTATCCTTATCTTATCAACAACACTATCATCATCATCATTAGTGGGATGTATCTTTCACTCATCAAAAACACTATCATCATCATTATCATCAGTGGGATGTATTCTTATCTCATCAACAACACTATCATCATCATCATCAGTGGGATGTATCCTTTCCCCATCAACAAAAATATCATCATCATCATTCGTGAGATGTGTCCTTCCCTAATCCCCAACACTCTTATCATCATCATCGTGATGTATCCTTCCCTATCCTTGTGTTGTTTTAGGATATACCATTCCCTCACCAACCTCACTCCATCGAATCTCAATCAATCTTGGTTTGTAATTTGATCGGGTCAACATCACATTTGTCCTTGAATGCGTTTGTGCTTACTTACATCTCATATTATCCTTTCCTTATCTCTTCCTCATTCCATCCCCTATTCTATCCATCTTTTTTCATCACATTCTCCATCTACCCTTTCATCATCTCATCCATTTTGAGAGCACACCCATGTTCTCTTGAACCTGCATGCCCTCTCGAGGGGGCATCCTCAATCCCTAATCTTCATATTGAATCCCATCATCCACTTCCTCCTAGTCACTCTATTGATGACTAGGGCATATTCCCTAATCTAACCATCTTCTTATAGGTGATATTTTTTAGCCTTCTTTGCAATGATGCTACTTCATAACACCATCTCAAAGAGGGGAAACATTTAGAAACCTAAATTTGCTAAATTTGACCGCTTACGTTTGGTAAAATTTATCCCCTTTTGTCTAAATATCCTCTTATCCACATTAATTAAATAATATTGCTATTATTTAACTAATACCCCTAAATTCCTCTAAATCCCTAAGGTATTTAATTAATTAAATAAATAATTTATCATCTATTCTACCTTACTCCTTTTATCCCACAAATCAAATAAATAATTTATATTTATTTAATTTAATCCCTCAAATGTCACATCCTCCATCAATTTTTCCTAATATTAATCCCAATCCTAATCCCCACTTAACCCACCCACTAAACTTGTGCACACACTTAATTCAAGATTAAGTGGTTCAACCCTCTCCCAACCCTTGATCTCAAGATCTATTCTTGGCCATTCGTCCATTATCCTCAAAATCTATTTATCCAAACGCTTAGCCATTTTTCATCTCTCACCCATTTTTCACTAGAGCATCATTATTCTACTAAATTTTTGAGGGAGCACACATCCAAGTCACACATCATGGGAAAATATACACAATAGGAGGCTTTGTATGCTGGTTTGAACTCCTCATCATCCTATCTTGAGTGTTTTGCATATTTTTGGTCTTGTGCTTGATTTTCTTTCATTTTAAGTAGATTAAAAACCTTGCACACAATAACAAATGGGTTTAGCCTCCAGAGGTGGTAGCAGTTGAGACATTATGTTTCCTAGAGGTCACCAGCAAAGAAGTTGTAGGGTTATCAACATACGAGGCATGTAGGCATGGCACATACCTCAATCCTCGACATTAGGACTATAGACAAGGAGATCAAATTAGGTCTTCCAATCGAACCTAGGGATGCGTTCCACATTGTGCATCCTCATGAGAAAGGAGGTCATAGGAAAAGCCCTTAGTCAATGGTGCTCCAAGTCCATAGTTTTAAATTTTGTAAGGAAAGGAAACCAAGTTACTTCCTCTACATTATCAACATTCCTCTAGATGTTCATGGAAGATGGGATGTTAGCATCGAGAATGGCCACTTGAATGAGTTTGGATAGCTCGTCTAGGCATACCGAGTCAAACATGGCATGGAAAAGCTGGAGGATCCATGGATTACCAATGTATAAGTCTAGCAATGAAGCCATGAACTAGGAGATGATGTTTCTATTATAGAGTGTCTGGTTCTCATCTTTCACATAGTCTCTCCCAAGAACCCACTTAAATTCCATCACCTCAATTAAGTTCTTCATTCATAGCTAGTGCTTGATCTTCTCACTACTGACCTCTCCTACAAAAGATATCTATTGATTTCAGCTCAAGATCCAAATTGGGGTACCTAGACCACTCATAATGTTGACAAGGAAATTTATAGACTCATGAAGGGAAGAAAGAAATGGAAAGAACTCACCAGCTCAATGCCAAACTCAATGAGTATTTTTGCAAGGTAGAAGTGCTATTTATAGAAATATGTGTATCGAGGAGGCTAACGAATGAAAATTTAATTTCCTAGTAGGTGGTAATAAAAAATGAGTTAATTATAGCATATATGACTCAACACCATGTATTTGTAATCATCATCAATTCTAGCCAGCTCACTTCATTGAAAATATGTTTCTTGAAGCTAAACCTTGCTTAATTAATGCAAACATATTTTTGACACATGCTTCCCATCACTAAAGCTTATCTAGCCAAGAGGTAGTGTAAGGAATGTACTAAATTCATTCTCATAGTAAAGATGGAATTCCCAAGAAGTACGAACCCCACTCTACATGTATCACCTCACTACTAGTGCTTAGCAAGCTATCGGTAATGGAAACACATATACTACATTTATGTATGAAAATTTAATGTGCCAAAAAACAAAAAAAAGTTTAAGTGTTGGAACCCTCGAGAAATGGCTTCTCTCAAAATTGTTTTTGCAAAATCCTTCCAAGAAAAAAAAATGGAAGAAGAATCATCTTCTAGTCGGCATGCTAGAGCCCCATTCGCAAGGCTAGGCTATACCAACATGTTTGGAGAAATTCCATATGCTAATGCTCCAATGCCACAAGGCTTGAGCTATCTGTATATAGAAACCATACAACCAAGTCAACATGTCAAAGATGAAGTGGTTAACAATTTTTCAAACAATATCTACGACCCAAAACTACACATAAACCCTAAAGGCCTTAGTGAGGTAGAATTGTAGATAATTCTCGCCAAAGGGTCAATTAATGGATTTACAACACAAATCTGACATTGTGGTCCACCATAATTCATACTGCCCTCCACACATCCATGCCCAAAGTTGGTTGTTGCATGTAATTTTGTTTTGGATGAAATCAGGGTTATTAGTGGAAATATGTTGAAGGTTACCATCAATGCAATAGCCATCCAAGACATGATGTGCATCTACTCAAAGTGGGAGACTAAGAGATTCCACCACAAGAGAATGAAATATTTTTTGGCAACTAGGGACACGCAATTGAAATTTTATAAAGATGAAACGAAGGAGGAATCAAACAACAATAAAATCATCTTCCCTCTGGCACATAAAAAATTCCACTTGGATGTGCAAGTAATTTTATGAATGTTGAATTTTATATATGGCCATGAAAGTGATGTTAGGGTCCATGAGTTGCATATGGGCTTGGCCTTCACACTCAAGAAAGAAAGGAGCTAGGAACGGTTTGATTTTTCTGAAGCAATTATCAAGGGAATGTTGAAACAATTAATAGATTATTGAAGGGAAAAAAGGGATCTAATGACCCAATAGTGCAGAATGCATTCCCTTAACACTAATACAATAGAGGAGAAGAGCATAAACTAATTCCTAATAGCTTTCAACACTATTTGAGATAAATAAAATAAGCATAGAAAAGACAATTAGAAATAAGCAATCACAGTTGACACAAGATATACGTGGGAAAACCTTTTCAGGTAAAAAACCCACCACATAAAGTCAAGACAATTGTATTATAGTAATAGAAACCAGTTACATACAATATACAGTCTTCTCTAATCAGCTCACAACAACACTTCTAGAACTATCTCACTGTTAAAATGTTTTCTCTAAACATACAGTTTGAATTATCTCTCTCATGCAATATTGTACTTGACTTAATAAGTCATACGTTGCATTCAATTCTTCTTAATCAACTGTCAATCACAATGTACATCAATCTCTGATCCAATCATACAATCGATCAACCCATGTCAATCTTCCTACATTGAGCCACCTAGGCATTAATGCCACCACCCAAATTAGGTCCTGATCACCAGTCAAAGTCATCCTGCAATTACTATTGTTGCCACAAAAGCCTTTGGCCAACTAGAAGCAGTCAAATTGCCACGTGTGTGATTTGCATTCACCTATCGCTCCTTCCACCAAGTCCAACTCGGTCAAACATAGTCCCGAGCTTGTCTGAGCTCCCTATGCTCATATTGCTCCACCACCGAGCTAAGTTGAACCACCCGTGGTAATGCGGTGAGCCTGATCAAGCTCCCTCAAGCTTCCCCACTCTACCGTTGAGTCGAAACAACCCATCCGTGGTATGGTGGTTTGGCCAACCGAGCTCATCCAAGACCTGCCCATGCTACTAGAGCACCAGTCAAGTCAAACCATGGTAAAACTTCATTGAGCTCATCTGCTAACCATCCCGCACTACAACTGTTTGGGTTGACACTAACCACGACAATGAGGTAACCGACCATGGTGACCACTGGCAGTCAAACCACGCTACCGTGGGGGTTGATAGACCACCCCGTGGTAGGGCGGTGACCATCAGCCAGACCATTGGTGGTCTCATCATGATGACCGTGGTGATTGGATCCACCACCCATGGTAAGGTGGTAGCAGCCAAGGTGATTGTAGGCGGTCTCACCACCCGTGGTATGGCGGTGACCAACTAGACTAGGACAAGACTGCAAGTGGTAAAGAGGTAACTAACACCCTTCCACCGTGGTAACACCAGGGTAAGAATTGACTGCCACAGTAAAGTGGTTAAGTCTGAGATGAGGTCAGGTGAGGTACAACGGTAAACTGCAGAATCACCGAATTTTTCACAAGTCATGAAAACAGGGACTTCAAGCTGGAATTTGAGACATATTTTCTCAATAAGCTCACAATTTGTAAACACTTCCAACTCCCTCATGGCATTGAAAAATTATTGTCTGTCATAGGCCCTAAGGCCCAATGATTCTGCATACCATATGAAATTTTCTATGCTAACTGGCTTTGTTAAAGCCTCTGCAACATTCTTTAAGTTGTCCACCTTTTCCAAATTGACCTTGCCATCTTCAACCATATCCCTCACAAAGTGATATTGCACATCAATGTGCTTGGTCCTGGCATGAAAGGTTGGATTCTTTGCCAAAAAAATGGCACTCTGACTATCACAAAAAATAGTGACCTGCCCTGCATTAAAACCAATGTCTGAACATAAACGGCTCAGCCAAATAACCTCCTTATAGTCATGAGTTGCAGCCATGTACTCTGCCTCTATCATAGATAAAACAACTACAGCCTGTCACTTGCTCATCCAACCGATTGCTCCATCATTAAGCATGAAATTGTATCCACTGGTGGATCACCTACTGTTAATGTCCCCTGCCCAGTCTGAATCAACATACCCATGAATGCTGAGAGTCCTCTTTGATGCAACCAAACTACCATGGTAACACAGGGCGTAGTCTGAAGTCCCCTTCAAATACTTGAATACTCTCTTCACAGCATCCCAATGTGATCTTCCTGGATTTTCCACAAATTGGCTTAGAACTCCCACTGCTTGGAAAATGACTGGTCTTATGCAAACCATAGCATACATCAAACTCCCAAAAACACTTGCATAAGGCACATTGGTCATGTCCTCCATCTCAGTAGCAGACTTTGGATAGTCTTCAACAAATAGCTTAGTTCCATGCATGATTAAATTAACAAGATGTTTGCAATCATCCATGCTAAACCTCTCTAGAATTGTTTTTACATACTTACTCTGACTGGGCCAAAGCTTTTTGCTTGTTCTTTCCTCGGTTATCTCCATTCCAAGAATGTACCTAGCTGCACCAAGATCTTTCACTTCAAACTTTATAGACAACTAATATTTAAGATCAAAAATCATAGTCTTGCTATTTCCAATGAATAACATATCATCCACATACAGGGTAATAACAATTACACAATCATTCTCAGATTTATAATAAATACAGTGATCAAATTTTGATCTCACAAATCCAATTGACAACACAAACGTGTCAAATTTATCGTACCACATTCTAGGAGATTGCTTTAAACCATAAAGAGATTTATTTAACTTACAAACCAGATTTTGTTTACCTCTTTCAACAAAATGCTCAAGCTGGGAAATGTAGATTTCTTCTTCCAGCTAACCATGGAGAAACATTGTCTTCACATCCATCTGTTCAATTTTAAAATCATACACAATTGCCAATGATAACAGAAATCAGATGGATGTCAGCTTTTCTACAGGGGTAAAAATCTCTCCATAGTCAATTCCCTCAATTTGAGAAAATTTCTTTGCAACCAACCTTGCCTTATACTTCTCAACACTACCATAAAGGCTTGTTTTCTTTTTGAATATCCACTTACAACCAACAGGCTTTTTCCCTTTAGGCAGTGGTACCAAATTTCAGGTTTCATTCTTTTTCAAAGAATCCATCTCTTGATTCATGGCTTGCAACCACAAATTTGAATCAGCCATGTTGATTGCTTCTTTTATAGTCCTAGGCTCATCAGTGCTGATAATTAAAGCATAGACATAGTTCAAATTTAACAGTGAGCAACCATACCTTTCAGGTTTCCTTTTTTCTCATGTAGATCTTCTTACAAGCTGAGGTTGTTCTTCATCATCAAAACTTCTAGAGCTTCTTGAGCTCTCCTCAGTCTCAAGTACACAATGTAGCTCTTCCCTTTCTGGAGTTTGGGGAATATCAACTGCATCCTTCTTCTTGTCAGTTTGATCTGTCTCAAGTTGTTGATCACTTACTGAAGGTTTTAGCTTAGGAAATATCATGCTTCTGTTGTACAAAACCTTCTCAATAGAAGGGTTCCAAAGCTTGTATCCCTTCACACCAACTCCATAGCCAATTAGAATACACTTGACAGCCTTGTTATCCAATTTGGATCTCTTTTCATTTGGCACATAAACATATGTCTCATATCCAAACACACAGACATGCCTCAGAGAGGGCTTCTTACCAGACCATGCTTCCAAAGGTGTTTTATCAACAAGAGCAAAGCAAGGATATTTATTTATTAGATAACATGTTGTAGCCATAGCCTCAGCCTAGAACTTCTTATCCAAACCAACACCACTCAATATACTCCTTTCTTTTTCCATCAACATCCTATTCAGCCTTTTAGCAGCTCCAATATGTTGTGGAGTGTAAGGCATTGTCTGATGCCTTTTATTTCCATGATCAGTGCAATACCTTTCAAAATATGCAGAACAAAATTCACTGCCATTGTTTGTCCTCAAATATTTGATTTTCCTTCTAGTCTAATTCTCTACCAAAGATTTAAATTCTTTAAACCGACTAAACACTTCTGATTTACTTTTAAGAAAGTATACAAATGCCCTTCTTGAACAGTCGTCAATAAAAGAAACATAGTATCTAGACTTCGATAACAAATGAACATTAACTAGACCAAACACATCTGAATGAACATAATCCAGTATACCAGAAGATTTATGAGGACTAGAATAAAATGAAACACTGTGCTATTTTCCATGGATACAATGTTCGCAAAAATCAAACTCAAGGTTACAATCATCAAGCCCTTTTACAAGATTTTTATTCTTCAAGGTTTTTAAACCTTTTGCACCTATGTGACTAAGTATATGATGCCATAGCATAGTATTCTTAGCTAGGAGTTTTACCTCCATAGCATTTGCAGCCAAAGAAGTGTCTTCATCTTTCCTACAAGTGCAACATTTCTTGACTTTACAGAGGCACTATTGCAAAGAACAGGTCGTGCATCCAGCGTGTATAGAGTGCTAGTACGAACACCCTTAGCTAGCACCATTGCACCTCTAGAAGTTTTACATCCCCTACTTGAGCAAGAAACTTCTACACTAGCATCATTTAACTTACTGATAGAAAGAAGATTTTAAGCCAGACCTAGTATGTGAAGTATGCCACTAACACCTTTGACTCTCCCGTTAGGAAACTAAATTTTGACTCTTCCTCTACCAACTATCTCTAATGTTGAATGATGTAGACCCAGAAGGCTCAATTATGCAGATTAGGCCTGTTTTCCAAAGCAACATGCCTTTAAACCTATCACAGGATCATGAAACCTTTGGGCAGTAATTCATATGCATTCAAACCTCCAAAATCACAAAAATATTCCATTGGTACGGACAAACACATGTCAAACTTGAAAAACCTTGTTTTAGGCACAATTCATGAGGGTTTATTGAAAATGACACTTACAAAGCCTCCCAAACCATGCCATCCACTCAGAAACTCATATTTTATCCCCAATATGCTCAAAAGTTCATAAAATAGCCATCCCTAACTTCCCATTGTCCAATTCAAGACTATACCCATCAAACCATGCACCTTTCCAATGGAATCCACCCCAGAGGCTCTCACGAAGTTATTCAAATCACTTAACCTGCACGAAAAAAAGTATTAACATGTTTATTATGCCTATCTAAGCCTATCCACTGAGTTACAGGTCTTCACAATGGGTGGAAGACTTAGAATGGAATTTTGACTCCTCTCACAACCCCCAAAACAGTGTAAATAGGCAGTTTCAAAAAAATAATGATTTCTCCCTCAATATGAACGTTAAAATCCTCAAATCAAAGGCATTTGAAAGTTAACTCATATTTATACACATTACAAATGATTTTTAGATCCAAAAGATAATGTATGGATCCATACCAAGCCTGCAAAATTCAGGAAACCAGGAAAAACATGGGGTTTGAGACCACCCGGCAGTAAAACAAGGATATCTCACTCAATTTTTAATGAAATCACACCATTCCAATGCAAAAATAAATTTTATTCAATTATCTATCCAACCATAATAGGCTTGTAGTGTAAAACTATACGTACAGGTCGTACAATGCATGGGATCAGCAATTTCTTAATGGAAAATACAAAAAAACAGCAAACTTCTTATTAGAAACTCATTCCAAACTTCTTCAACAGCCTCCCTTCAAGATATTCCCACAATATATCATGTTTCCATCTTCAAATAACCCCTTGAACTAACCAACTACCATAACCACCCTTTGTTAGAGTCTAAGATGACAATTTTTTGCCAATTTTGCTCTTAATCACTATCCCATTACAACTTGATCAACTTGATTTTGCAAATACCACCTAATTGACCTATTAAGCCCTCCAATACATTTAAAATGGTCATTGAGACCTTATTTAACATGGAATAAGACCCTACTCCCGATATCCCTTAAAACTCATGATTTCACATGGCTTTTGCATTATGAATCAAACTGACAAATTCAACTAAATGATTCAAAACCTTTTCAAATTACATTATGACTGGTCCTTTAGACATTATTAAGCATAAATGAACACAAGACACACCTAGGTATCAACTTAGACTTCACAAGGTGTAGGTTCTCTTGTACCATACACCCCCACATAAAAGGGACTCTTGCCCCAAGAGTGGAAACTTGTTCTTGGCCTTCTCATTGCTGCTTCAAGCATCTTCAGACTTGGTACTGATCTCTTTAGTCCTAGATCAAAATTTGGTGTTGTTCTAAGCCTTAGACCTACAGAAAAACAAACATTAGAATCATATAAACCTGCTCTCTTCCTTTCTCCACCCATACATGGATAGCTCCTCACCATTCCTTGCACATTCTGCCTTACTGGCTCTGTGATTAGGCCTGCATGCCTCTACTTAATTTGTTCTTTTTGTAATGCCCCTAGACTTGCCATGCCACCATCCTCTTGTACCCCTGCACTAACAACTCTATCCTCTTTTGCATTAGAAAATTTCACTTGGCTTGCAGCAACCTTCATAGTAATGGGACACACCATGGTCCCAACAACAATTTCACCCTGTCCTTCATACTCCCTTGCACACTTAGCACTTACCTTGATCAAATCAGACTTAGGCTTGAGTTCTCTCTTTGCCCCTTGCAAAAACAAACTACATACTATCTTAACATCATTTGTGGGTGCCTTCCCTATTGTCACAACACCACCAATCTATTCTAAACCTGCAACCATATCAGACTTACTGTCCTCAGGCCTTAAAGGCTCCTTCTTGCCAAACAACACTACCTTAGACTTACCCTTATCCCTTACACTTGTTTTCAAGGGAAGCAACTTAAAAGTTTTGTCCTCCTTCTTGATGGTGTATGTGTTCTCCTAGCCATCATATATAGACCTCCTATCAAATTTCCAAGGCCTCCCTAAGAGCACATGACAACAATCCATTGGCAAAATATCACATAGAACCCTATCCTTATACTCTCCAATCTGAAAATCAACATATGCTTGCTCTTTTACCACCAAAGTTTGATTATCATTGACCCAAGAAACTCTATAAGGTGATTCATGAGGCAAATTTTCCAAACTCAACTTATCCACCATCTCCCTAGACACTAGATTATCTTGAGAACCAGAATCAATGACAACTTGACACACTTTACCTTTGCTTTTGCATGTAGTTTTGAATAGGCTCCTTCTTTGACTTGAATCTTCCTCCTTGGATGCTTGCAACACAGTTCTCCTTATCATGAGTGCCTCTCCTTCTTTTGATTTAAGGTTGACTATAGATGAAGTCCCACTCTCTTCATCTTCATGCACTAGTTGATTCCTCCATTCTCCACCATAAGAGCTTGAGCCTTGCTTTTCAAGGCATTTAAAGGCTGGATGTCCTGGCTGATTGCAAGTGTAGCATCTTCCTGAGAATTGATAGGAACCTCTTCCTCCATCAAATCTGCCTCTTGAACCTCTCCATCCACCTCTGGAATCAGATTGATCTTGGTCCTTCTTGTCATCTCCTTGAATCTCATTGTTTGCCTTGAAATTAGGATTGAATCCTCTTCCTCTAGAAGTGTTGCCTCTTCCTCTTGCTGCTTTTTCTTGCCTTCTCTTAATTTTCTCCTCCACCCTGATAGCCATTTGATAACAATCCTCTACACTCCTAGGGTTAGCCGAAACCAATTCATCCTGTATATTAAGCCTTAAACCACCAACATATCTAGCAATCTTTTCATCTTCGTTCTCATGGTGACCAGATCTTAAACTCAATATATAAAACTCCTCAGTATAAGACTTAATATCCATTTCCCTTTGTCTTAAGTTTTGCAATCTCTTAAACAATTGAACTTGGTGATCCTTGGGTAAAAATTTACCTTTGATTTTTGATATCATCTTATCCCATGATGTGATCTTGGACTTTCCTTGCTTCCTCCTCTCAGATTGAAGGTAATCCCACCATACCAAAGCATGACTGTGCAACTTAGTTTTTGCAATCTTGACCCTTTGTTCTTCAGGAACCTCATCACATTCAAAATGGTTATCAATTGCAGCAATCCAATCCAATAGTTCTTCATCATTTAAACTACCACCATACTTAGGAACATCAAGTTTTACCTTAGGCTTGTCAGTCTTCACTACTTTCAGCAACCTTGCAATTCTTTGATCCTCTGGATAAGCTCTTCTTTCACATCTTCAAACTCCTCATCTTCCTTGTCTTCAGTCTCAGTCTCTTCCACTTCCCTTCTTTTGTTTGTCTCCAAGGCTATGACTCTCTTCCAACTCTCTGAGTTCTCTTGCATGCCTATCTTTCATCTCCTTCATCTCTTTAGCCATATCATTCTTCTTTGGAGGCATCTTGTCAACCTTGCCTCTTCTTCAACCCTGCAAAATGAAAACAGATCTACTTCCTGATGCTCTGATACCACTATGATGCAGACCCAGGAGGCTCAATTATGCTAATTAGGCCTATTTTCCAAAGCAACATGCCTTTAAACCTATCACAGGACCATGAAACCTTTGGACAGCAATTCATATGCCTTCAAACCTCTAAAATCACAAAATTATTCCATTGGTACAGACAAACACATGTCAAACTTGAAAAACCTTGTTTTAGGCACAATTCATGAGGGTTTATTGAAAATGACACTTACAAAGCCTCCCATACCATGCAATCCACTCAGACACTCATATTTTATCCCCAATATGCTCAAAAGTTCATAAAATAGCCATCCCTAACTTCCCATTGTCCAATTCAAGACTATACCCATCAAACCATGCACCTTTCCAATGGAATCCACCCCAGAGGCTCTCACGAAGTTATTCAAATCACTTAACGTGCACAAAAAAAAGTATTAACATATTTATTCTGCCTATCTAAGCCTATCCACTGAGTTACAGGTCTTCAAAGTGGGTGGACGGCTTAGAATGGCATTTTGACTCCTCTCACAACCCCCAAAACAGTGTAAATAGGCAGTTTCAGAAAAATAATGATTTCTCCCTCAATATGAACGTTAAAATCCTCAAATCAAATGCATTTGAAAGTTAACTTATATTTATACACATTACAAATGATTTTTAGAGCCAAAAGATACTGTATGGATCCGTACCAAGCCTGTAAAGTTCAGGAAACTAGGAAAAACATGGGGTTTGAGACCACTCAGCAGTAAAACAAGGATATCTCACTCAATTTCTAATGAAATCACACCATTTGAATGCCAAAAGAAATTTTATTCAATTATATATCCAACCATAATAGGATTGTAGTGTAAAACTATATGTACAGGTCGTACAATGCACAAGATCAGCAATTTCTTAATGGAAAATACATAAAAACAACAAACTTCTTATTAGAAACTCATTCCAAACTTCTTCAACAGCCTCCCTTCAATATATTCCCACAATATATCATGTTTCCATATTCAAATAACCCCTTGAACCGACCAACTACCATAACCACCCTTTGTTAGAGTCTAAGATGACAATTTTTTGCCAATTTTGCTCTTAATCACTACCCCATTACAACTTGATCAACTTGATTTTGCAAATACCACCTAATTGACCTATTAAGCCCTCCAATACATTTAAAATGGTCATTTAGACCTTATTTAACATGGAATAAGACCCTACTCCCGATATCCCTTAAAACTCATGATTTCACATGGCTTTTACATTATGAATCAAACTGACAAATTCAACTAAATGATTCAAAACCTTTTCAAATTACATTATGACTAGTCCTTTAGACCTTATTAAGCATAAATGAACACAAGACACACCTAGGTATCAACTTAGACTTCACAAGGTGTAGGTGCTCTTGTACCATTGAATCACTTGCCAAGTATACCTTTCCATTGTCATACTTCTCATATTTAGACATCTATTGTCTATTGGATGTCATGTGAAAAGATGCACCTGAGTCAAACAGCCAGACATCATCTAATGCCTGAGTTTTCAAGGCTCTTGCAATGAAGGCATCTGCATCACTTTGAGAAGATTCATTGTCAGAGACATTCTTCTTCTTCTTCTCCTTGTAGTCCTTCTAGATATGACTAGGTTGCCCACAGTTCCAGCATCTCTCTTTGAACTTTTTACCAAGAGACTTTGATCTCCCTATAGATTTGGATTTCAACTTCTTGTCTTTCTTCTTGCCTTTCTCCTCTAGTCTACCTCGAATAGCAAGAGCCTCTTTGGCCATCTCAAAAGACTTCCTTTGCATTTCTTTGGACAAGAGTGAAGCAACCATGTCATCCATCTTAAATGCAGTAGTTGTGCTTCCAATAGCCATCACCAGATGATCCCAACTGTTAGGTAATGAACACAACAGGAGCATGCAACAATCCTCCTCCTCAGTCTTTACACCTACAGATTCTAGCTGAGTAACACTCATGTTAAACAAGTTCAGATGGTTTGCAAGAGATGCACCTTCATCCATCTTCAAGGAACACAACTTCTTCCTCAGGAATAACTTATTTACCAAAGACTTTCCCTAATAAATATCACCAAGCTTCTTCCACAATGAAGCTACAGATTGGTCCTCATGGATGTTCAGGAGTACAGAATCGACAAGACTCAGTCTTATCAGACCTCTTGCTTCTCTATCAGCAAGATCCCAATCCACTTATGTTGTACTTAGTGGCTTAGTTCCAGACACTACTAACCAGAGGTCTCTATCCACCAGCAAGTCTTCAATTTTGAGTTTCCATAACTCAAAGTTGCTACCATTAAACTTTTCAATATCTACTCTACCTGATGTACTTGCCATCTCAAACATAAATAAGTTTCAACAATGCAAGAATCCCATTGAAACAATATTAGCACAAAAAATTGAGCTTTCTCTCAAGGATAACACAATAGGCCAAGCTCTGATACCACTTGAAGGGAAAACAAGATCTAATGACCCAATAGTGTGGAATACATTCGCTTAATACTAATACAATAGAGGAGAAGAGCATAAACTGATTCCTAATGGATTTTAAAACTATTTGAGATAAATACAATAAGCATAGAAAAGACAATCAGAAATAAGCAATCACAGTTGACACAAGATATAAGTGGGAAAACCTTTTCAAGTAAAAAATCCACCACACAAATTCAAGACAATTGTATTATAGTAACAAAAAATAGTTACATACAATATACAGTCTTCTTTGATCATCTCACAATAGCACTTCCAGAACTATCTCACTGTTACAATGTTTTCTCTAAACATACAGTTCAAATTATCTCTCATGCAATATTGTACTTGACTTGATAAGTCATACATTGCAATAAATTCTTCTCAATCAACCATCGATCACAAGGTACATCAATCTCTAATCCAATCATGCAATCAATCAACCCATGTCAATCTTCGTACATCAAGCCACCTAGGCATTATTGCCACCACCCAAATCAGGTCCTGATTGCCAGTCAAAGTCGGCCTGCAATTATTGTTGTTGCCACAAAATCCTTTGGCCAACTAGAAGTAGTCAAACTTCCACATGTCTGATTTGCATTTTCCTATCGCTCTTGCCACCGAGTCCAAATCGATCAAACACAGTCACGAGCTCATCTGAGCTCCCTATTCTCATACCGCTCCACCGCTGAGCTGAGTCGACCCACCCGCGGTAATGCGGTGAGCCCATTGGAGCTCATCCAAGACCTGCCCGCGCTACCAGAGCACCAGCTGAGTCGGCCCGCGGTAATGTGGTGAGCTCTACTGAGCTCACCCACAGACTTCATTGAGTTCATCCACTAACCATCCCGCACTACCACTGTGTGAGTTGACACTAGTTGCAACAAGGAGGTAATCGGCCATGGTGACCACTGGAGGTCAAACCGTACTACCGTGGGGGTCAACAGACCACCCCATGGTAGGCCGTTGACCATCAACCAAACTGTTGGTAGTCTCACCGCAATCACCACGATGAGTGGACCCACCGCCCGCAGTAAGGCGGTAGTAGCCAAGGCGACTGCAGGCGGTCTCACCACCACCACCATGGTCAAGTACTTAACCGCCTATGGTATGGCGGTGACCAACCAGACCGGTCGAGCGAAGGCAACTGTAGTCACCATGGTCAGGGACAAGGCTATGAGCAGTAAAGAGGTAACCACCACCCTTCCACCATGGTACCTCTAGGGTAAGAATTGGCTGCCACGGTAAAGCGGTTAAGGCTGAGATGAGGCCAGGCACGGTACGGCGATAAATTGCAGAATCACTCGATTTTTGCCAGGTCATGAAAATAGGGACTTCAAGCTGGAAGTTGAGACACATTTTCTCAACAATTATAATAGTGGTTCTGAGTTCAAGTATTTTTCTTTTCTGGTGCCCTTGATTTTACATCAGAACCCTGAGTTCTTTAGTGGTATTTTTTGCTTAGTAAGTTTGATACTTTGGAGTTAAACAAGCTAGTTTCAGCTTGGACCCATGTGCTTTCTAGAACATGGGATTATTATTCATTTGTTGATTATTTTATGCAATCAGTACTCTTGGATTTGTCTCCATGTACTCTAGGTAAGTTTTCTTCTAAGGGGTTGGATTGGATGAAAAATCACAAAACCTTGGTTGATTATTTCATGGGAGAGAATTTTCCTTTCGTCTGATGTCGTGCTTTTAATGAAGAACCTTTTAGGCTTCCAAAATTTATAACAGAAAATACCCTCACATTGGAGGCATGTCAATAGATAACCATTTCCAACAATGCTTATGGCATCAGGGGGAACAAGAAAATGCTATATGCACTTCCCATTACCATCACCAAAAGTTAGGTAATTCTTGTAAAGAAGGAAGAATACAATGTGCTAACTAACAAGTTGGCCTACCTTGGCCTAGTCCTCATTTTTAATAGATGGAAGTACAATATTGTTGGGAATTTCCTAGCTATCAAACATGAAAAGTATTCATATTGGGATTTGAGGAAGAACTTGACTGAGAAGAGGCTAGAGGTCTACATCAACCTAGGATTCATTCCATATGTATGACCCTCATGGCTCGACTTCTACCAAAGGGTGGCGGAGTTCCAAAAAAGTTCCCACATAGGCCAGTCTCTCAAAACATAGCTAAAGAATTTGGGATGGTTAGAAAGGAAGAAGGATGATTTCTAGAGGTACCAACAAGAGACCAAATACCTAAACTTTGTATATAGAGATGTTAAACTCGGTGATGATTTTTTGATGAGATCTATGATGCTGAGGCTAGATCTGATAACAACAATCTAGAGTTGGATCAAGATATTGAATAAGAGCACATAGTAGTTTTTGACCTCTCGCCTTGAGCACTCGATGCATAGAAGGGGAAGGAAAAAGGATCAAATCACAAGGAAGTGTAGATCTCATCCTCCAACAACACCCTTCCAAGGGGTAAGAGGATGCAGTGTTCTCCAAAAAGATCTTCCACAACTCTAAAGGCTCAAGGCTCATTTGGATCAGTCATTGGAGAATCAGAAGCAACTAGTACAACCCATGTGAAGAGAAGGAGAATTCAAGACTTAGGTGGACTAGGCTTATCAAATAAATGAGAAGAAGAGGTGGAATTCATTCCACCAAGATTTTTAGCCCTAACAACTTAGGTAAGTATTTCACCCCCATCCTTTCCTCTACTACATCTTTGGTTGTGGTTTCCCCTCATCTACAAAAAGAAATCCTCTATTCATGGACTCTGACATCCTCGTCCATAAAACCACCCTAGGCATATTTGATAATGAGCCCCATGAAGAAACCCTGCACATCAAACGTGTATCTTCTGCCTCATCTGTAATTGACTCTTTGATTTCCTTATCAAAGGAACCAATTGAAAACACTGAGACACCCATGTTGCAAGTTTCATCTCCCCTACCTACATCCAAGCATATGCCTCTTTTTCTACCTGCTTCCCCTTTTACTCTGATAGACTTCCCTTCTTAGGTCATACATGGCATCCCAACCTTTTCAATGATAACACTTCCTTTTTCCTCTTTGTAAACTCATTCGATCAAGAGTACCACTTTTGTTGCCTTTTATGGCCTCCACACCGATGTTTCTCTTTCCACATAGAGCATTGAGTCTCCACAGAGCCACTGAACTCATATTGAAGTAACTAGGTAGGCCTGACAAGCAAGGAAGAAAAGTTGCGAGTAAAATACATGGTGAATCTAGCTACCCCAAAGCAAGAGAATTGTTTTGATGAAGATCAGAATGGTCTATTAATCTCAGCTACGAGGCTTTAGATATCTAAGCTAAAAGGAGAGCTGAAGTTCAAATATTATGACATCTAATCTGTGGGTCTCAATTTGACCGAACTCTTCTATGCGATAAAGTGGACCTGGCCAAAGAAACCTAGAAGGTGGTCTATACTAACTATGAGAAGCCTGACAAAAAAAAGAAAAAGTGTGAGACAAAATTTGTAAATGGAAAGGCAACAGTAGATAGACGACAAGCAAAGATTAAAGGAAATTATTTGGAGATGGCCCACTTAAGGTAGGTACAAGGTCAACAAGGTGAAGCAACTAAGTTGCTCAAAGAAACCTAGAGTGAAAAGGATCGACTTCATACCAATGTGGAAAGATTGAAATGGAATATTGTGATTGAACGTGAAACAAATGCAAAGCATCGACAAAGGGAAAATGAACTAGAAGACATAGCAGCTAAAACAAATAGTATATATGATGAGCTACAAAATAATCTATAGGAGATGGATAAGCGAAAGGTGGATATACAAGAAGAATTGGTTAATGACCAATCTCAAGCCTCTAATAATCTTTAAAAGGCCCAGGTGGAAATAGAAAAGGAAAAATAGGAGAAGCAAGACATCGAGTCTATTCTACAGAATTGCAATGAGGAGATAGGGAAGTTGTACGTTGAATGTTCAAATGCTCTCTAGGAGAAGAATGAATTGGAGGAAAACATGAGAGCTAGAGAATCTCGATTCCAATAGTATTTGATCACAGTGTAGGGATTTGAGCTCCTTCCAGTGCTTAAAAAATTATTATCTTCTCATTGGGAGAGGATCATAGCTGCAGTAGCAGCCCTAAAGCTAGTTTTGTGTTTTCTAATGAATGCACAAGATTTAATTGCAAAGACCAAAATTTTCACACAATGATTCCCTCAGCTAAAGAACTAGGAGTCTTGATCTCAAGACTATGTAAGGTGACTAAGGAAGCTTTAAAAAATGTTGGGATTCTTGACTAAAGAGTAGCTACAAGGAAGGAAAATGAATTTATCATCTACAACTAGGTCACATTGAAAATAAGATCTTTTTAGTTGGTGTTCAATAAGAAGGTCAACAAGATAAAAGAAGAATTTGAAGTTTTCATTCACTCTGGATTACCTTCCTTATTCTCACCAAACGAAGGAGTATTTATAGTGGAACAAATTGCAAAGGAAATCAATCTCAGGATCTAGGACTCCACATCACTCCAAATTTTTTAGCTCATTGCCCATGAAAGAGGAAGTTAAGAAGGAACTTCTTCCCCTTCCCCAACTTTACTATCACATTGGAGCTATTTCATCAAGATGGGGAGGATTTTCATTTAAAGAGGTCCTTGATCTTGATCAGGCCTATAAGAAATTATGTTCCCTCATCCCACCCATCGATGGAGATTTGGTGTTCCAACATGCCACTTTCCTCAACCTCTGAGGATTATTTTATATCTAGGTTCGTACCTCCACAAGCAAAGGAACTCTATCAATCACCCGAAACTATGGAGAAAATTTTAACTTTAATGATTTTGTTTTTGGCCCTTACTTTCTTACCGTGTTATGATGGCACCACACCTGTAAAGATAAAGGTTACTTGTTGTGCATATTTTGCACACACGCCCCGCCATAGGCAGGGACCCTCTTTTTCACTCCCGGTGGGCTACTTTGCTCCCATCTCATTTTGCATGCCCCTTTTTTGTTGTCCTATTTGGTCAACATTCCCTTCAAAGTCTCATTTTTGGCTGACCATATCTTACCCCTAAAATAAAAAATTGCTAAGTCTTGGGTTTTTCGAGCTTCGCCCCCCTGCTCACTCGATTCTCTTTTTCCTTCATTTTTTGACTTTGGGGATAGGTTTCCTATGGATTTTGGATTTTTTTTTTGTGCCTAAGTGAACTAAAAGGTTTCATTAAGTTTCAGGAAGTTTTGAAAATTCCAAAATTGTATTTTTGCAATAGCATTCCTGCAACAACATTTCTAGTTTAGCATTCTAGGCTCACATCTCCAAAACGTCCAAGCGATCCTCCAATTTGAAAATGGACTTCCATCCAGATGGTAAAAATAGATATTATCCTCCCCTGACCTTTCAAATTTAAAATTTGCAGCTGCAAGATACCATCCATAGTTCCATGCTCTATCAGCCATTTTCAAAATAGCATTTCGAGCTCACATCTCCGGAATGTCCAAGCGCACCTCTAATTTGAAAACGGACTTCGACCTAGATGCTAAAATTGGATTTTATCCTCCTTGGACCTTTTAAATTCAATATTTGTAGCCAGGAGATACCATTTGGAGTTCCATGCTCTGTTCACCATTTTCAAAACAACATTTCTAGAATGGCATTCCAGCCTCACATCTTTGGAACATCCAAGCGCACCTCCGACTTGAAAATGGACTTCGACCCAGATGGTAGAATTAGATCTTATCCTCCCTTGAGCTTTTAAATTTAAAATTTTGAGAAGGGAGATACCATCTGGAGTTCCATGCTTCGTCAGTCGTTTTAAAAACAACATTTCCAGAACAACATTCTGGGTTCACATCTCCAGAACATCTAAGCGCACCTTTGATTTGAAAATGGAATTTGACCCAGATGGTAAAATTAAATCTTATTTGTGCCTGACCTTTCAAATTTCAAATTTTTAGCTAGGAGATACCATCCGGAATTCCATGCTCTGTTAGTCATTTTTAAAACAACATTTCTGGAACGACATTCCGGGCTCATATCTCCAGAACATCCAAGCACACCTCCAATAAGAAAACGGACTTTGACCCAGATGGTAAAATTAGATCTTGTCCTCCCTTAACCTTTCAAATTTCAAATTTTTATCCTAGAGATACCATCCGGAGTTGCATGTTCTATCAGCCATTTTCAAAACAACATTTCCAGAATGGCATTCTGGGCTCACATCTTTAGAATGTCCAAGCACACCTTTGATTTGAAAATGGACTTTGACCCAGATGGTAAAAGTAGATCTTATTCTCCCTTTATCTTTAAAATTTCAAATTTTCAGCAGGGAGAAACCATCCGGAGTTCCATGCTCTGTCAACCATTTTCAAAACAACATTTCCAGAATGGCATTCTGGGCTCACGTCTCCGGAACGTCCAAGCGTACCTCTGACTTGAAAACGAACTTTGACCCAGATGGTAAAATTGGTTATTATCCTCCCATGAGATTTCAAATTTTAAATTTTCAGGTGGGAGATACCATCCAGAGTTCCATGCTTTGTCTACCGTTTTCAAAACAACATTTCTAGAACGACATTTCATGCTCACATCTCCGGAATGTCCAAGCGCTCCTCCGATTCAAAAAGGAACTTCGACCCAAATGGTAAAATTGGATCTTATCCTCCCCTAAATTTGAAAATTTTAAATTTACAGACAGGAGATACCAGCCGAGGTTCCATACTCTATCAGCCATTTTCAAAACAACATTTCTTGAATGACATTCTGGCCTATTGTCTCTAGAACATCCAAGCGCTCCTCCAATTTAAAAACGGACTTCGACCCAGAGGGTAAAATTGGATTTTATCCTCTTCTAACCTTTCAAATTTCAAATTTGCAACTAGGAGATACCATCCGGAGTTCCATGCTCCGTCAGCCATTTTCAAAACAACATTTCTAGAACTACATTCTAGGCTCACATTTCTAGAACATCCAAGCGTTCCTTTGATTTGAAAACGGACTTCGACCTAGATGGTACAATTGGATCTTATGCCACCTTAACCTTACAAATTCAAAATTTTCAACAGAGAGGTACCATTCGAGTCGCCATGCCCTGTTCGCCGTTTTCAAAACAGTATTCCCAAAACAACATTCGGCCTCTCATTTCAGGTTTCAAGAAGCCTACCATGGGTCCGTCGATAAAACCATTTGATCCAATGAGGAATGCTAAAATTCCATCGAGAAGAAGGTAGGTTTCAGTCAATTTCAGCTATAGTAAAAGGGAAATTAGCTAGAAGATAAAACTACTACAATGACTATCCACTACAAGACCAAATAGGAAAAGGACAACAAATGTATTTTAAATTGCTAAATATTGTGGGCTAGGTGAGGCCCTAATGTAATTGAATCTGATCCACACAATGTAAATCAATCTTAGCCATTCATTTGGGCTTTGGAAAACTATAAATAGGGGTTTCCCCCTCATTTGTAATGGTTGGGGAGTTGTTGTAATAACATTTTGTAGCAATAGAAAGCAGCACTACATGATCTATGAGTGTTACTTTTGAGTTTTCTCATTATGTGTGCATGGTTCTACCTTCCAAATTAGTTTTAGTTGTCATTTTCTCAAATGGAAGTTGTAATGGTGATTGTTGTTTTAGTATTTGATGAATTTCTAGCCCACACTTTTGGCACTTGTTGATGACAAGTTGTTGTGTAAAGTTAGCCTGGGCTTCTTTATTTGATTGCTGCAACTTAGTTCACTTGCATGTTCATGATGTGTGTATGCAAACTGAAAATCTACAGTCCTTAGAAGATTGCACAAGTTTTGTGTAACTCTAGGATCCTCTTGGCCAAGCAAAACCTAGTTTAGGGAGTTTGTCTACTGTAGTAGCCTCTATGATCACTGTTCATTCATAGTTTCAAATCCAAGAACCTTCTCTTTTCCCTGCCTTTTTTCCTTTTTTTTTTTAATAAGTAACCTTAGGCAAGGTTCATTGCACATTGTAAAGCTAAATCTGATGTTGAAATGGAGTTCTAGACTACTGTTTGAACCTGCAACAAACACACAACAACTCTTCCATCTTAAAACTCCATTTGTTGATCCCACTTTCCCACTTTGTGACTCATCCATAAGTCCACCTTGTGATTCCAGCATATCACATAAATCAATTGAGATATTCCAAGCCTTGTTAAGACCTGACATCCGAGAGACCTTGGGATAGTGTTCTGCAATTTGAGTGTGGAAGATTGTCTTTCAAAAGAGGTGATGCACCTATGCATTACCTATGTTGAGATGTGCATAAAAACACCATCAACAGAATTGGCACTAGAAGGAGGGCTGACATGTTGAGGCTACAAAGATGAAAGTTGGAAATCAATAAGAGCACTTTCAAAGAAGAAATCTGAGATAGAGAGATCTCTTTTAATGTTGAAACATAAAATTAAAAAAATTCGAAGGCAAAAGAGGCTGAGTCGAAATGGAGCAGCATGTACAAATCAACATCACTCAGCTACATGTAGATTTAAATAGGAGATTGAAGAGACCATTGCAGCAATTTTCATTGGTAGATAAGTGTCAGATTCATGGCATCCATAGGCACAATGAATTGGAGTGTTTAACCTTCTTAAGTAGAATTGAAAGAGTCTTGCAAGGAGAGATTCCCTTTTGGGAAATCTATCAGCCTTTGGCCCTTGTAGACCTAGAGGAGGAATTGACAACCATGGAAGCTAAGGCATTTGAAGAGATGATCAAAGAATGTTTGGGCAGCAAAGATGGACCAAGATTGGAGGAAGCGCTAATGTCAAGTTAGTGCAGATTTCACAATGCACCACATTCTGAATTTACTTGTTCATCGTGTGCAAGCATCATCACCCAAGTCAAAGGAAATTTGAACAAGTTGGAGAAGTCAACTATAAAAGAGAATGACTCATCCCATATGGTAGAAAAGCTATCAGCATCTAGAGGATAGCACCTTCAAGATAAACCAGGAAATCCACCACAAACTACTATTGGGACAGCAAACACTGAAGCTGAAAATCAAGAGGAAGAAGCTGATTTCCTCGGGACAAAAAAAAGCTTTGGTGAAGGTTCACTAGGAATGGAGTTGAAAAGCCTCTCCTTCATTAGTAAAGGGAAGTCCTCCACTCAAGAAGAGGAGCCATTGGTAGTTGAGGATGAGTCAATCAAGTTTGCAGTAATGTATGCTAGGGCAGCCAATGAAGATGCTGAAAATTAGCAAGAGGAAGAGGTTGATAGCCTTGGGACAACAGAAAGCTTTGGTGAAGGTTCACTAGGAATGGAGTTGAAAATCCTCTCCTTCATTAGTAAAGGGAAGTCCTCCACTCAAGAAAAGGAGCCATTGGCAGTTGAGGATGAGTCAATCAAGTTTGTAGCAGTGTATGCTAGGGCAGCCAATGAAGATGCTGAAAATCAGCAAGAGGAAGAGGTTGACAGCCTTGGGACAACAGAAAATGATGATGAAGGCATAACTGAAATTAGACTAGAAGACCTCTCCTTCATCAATGATAGTGACCAAGCATCTGAAAATGCAGGCTTGGAGGAGTTGGAACAACTATAGGTTGTAGCTGTTCACTACTAGATTTTCCTTTCAAACGATGATGAGAACCCAATCATGGATAGATATAATGAGCTAGTGTCAAGGCTAGCAAAGGATTGGTCTGCGCTAAAATGTCAGGTGGATTTGGAGGTATTGCTACTACCAAATTAGTGTAGGCTCCATGATTCATCCCACTCTGAGTTCATGTGCAGACTGTGCCAAGAAGCCATGAAGCAAGTCAGAGAACAATCGAGGCAATCGAGTACACCACATCCTCTACTTACTGCCCAGATGGAGCATGAAGATCAAGAGCCCAAGCCAAGTAATGACTCAATTGAAGGCAGTCCTCAAGAGGATGTTGGGACAGCAATGGAAGTAGGAAAACAATATAGTCTCGAGCTTCTGAGTGATGAATTAGATAAAATAGGAAGGTTGTCCACCAGTCATTAAGAATTTCTCCCTCTTCAAAAGCATTTGTGCACCATGGACGATAGGCTTTATGGTGAGTCTTTGGGGGAAAATCACATAGTAAATTTTGGCCCCCTTGATGAGGTACCATCAATTGATGACTTCTTTCCATTGGGAGCTATACCACAGAGGTATGCTCATGCCGAGGAAGAGCACATCCCAGAAGACGGTAGTGATGAAGACATACTCCTTGACCCTCTGAATGGTGATGCACTAGAGTTTCTAGATTGGGAGAGAGGTTCCCTCTCCATTTATAGCTATAGTGAACAAGGTGAAATGAGTGAATGTCATGATGAGATGCATGAACAACAAAGAGAAGAAGACAAAGGCGGGGGTGCTGAGATAGCTACCAACAGAGATGAAGCACCCGATCGACTACAAGATGCAACTTGGAGTCCTTCCGCCATGATCATTGTTGATCCTCCTTCATATTTAGATGGCTGCAATAGGACAGATTCGTACATGTCATCATCCCATGATATTGAGCATCATGAAGATAAGGTCGACACTTGGGAAAGGAGATGGGACAACGTGTTTCCTTTCGAGGATAGCAATCATGCGGATGCTTGGTTTGCAGAAGATCAATGAGATGAAGTACTTCTTTTTGAAGAACTACCAAGGGGGATTGTTGATCCCATGTAAGATGTGGAAGAAGTGTTTGCTGCCCCATTCTCCTTGCCTTATGTAGGCTTGATTCCTGAAGTGTTGCACCCTCCACCATGCCCACTCGAGTTTGTTGATGTAAAGACTGACGATGCAGTGCTTGCTCTTGATTGTCAAATGCTCCCACCTCCATGTGATGGAATCCAGGTTCTATCCTTCCTTGCTCTTATTAATTTTCATAGCTACACTTATCATTTTGATTATGGGAATGAGAAAAAATGAACATGTTTATGGATTAATCATGGGTTTAATGAGCCTCCTCAATTGCTGATTTTCACTGACCGGGTGACTGAATTTGAATGCTACAATATTGAATTTATTTTCTCTAAACATAAGGATAAATCTGCATGGTTGAGAACTATAACAACTGCTTGTTTACTTGTACATGCATTGCAAAATATGATGGGCATGAGTGTCAGCTCATCTTACTCGAACATAGTTCTTTGTAAATATCTTTGTACATAACTCATTTTGAGTAGTGTAGGTTTCCTGTAAATACTTTTTTTTCCTACTTTGTTAGGCTAGTTTGTTTTTTGTAGGTTTCTTTCTTTAGAGTAGTTTCTTCGTTGTCCCACTTTGGTTGGTTTTGGTGTTTTTTTTTTGTTTGCTTTTGTTTGCTTTTGTTTTCTCTTTCTTTGCTACTGCTTTGCTTGAGGTCCCTATGCTTTTGGCTTGGCACGTCTGTGTGCACAACAACCATTCTTATCACTTGGGGTTGTTCTATGTATTTATTTGTCAAACTCTAATCAAATTTTCAGAATGGATGGTGAGGATCTTCTATTAGTATCAAGCAATCTAGATGTTTGATTCAAAGTGGATAATTCATTGGTTGGTCTTATTCTGAAGTATTCTAGAATCTTATATCTCTCACAAATTTTAAGAATTTGATGGTCACTGTAGGTCCTTTGTGAAGTCTAGTTAAGTGAAAAATCTAAAATTATGCTTCAGCCCCACTATGATTCTCAGCCCTAAGCGCGAGCTTCATTACTTATGGGTTGACTAAAAGAACTAAAAAGAGAAGAAACAAAAGAAAGAAAGAAAAGCATTGAAAATCAAAGGAAGAAAAAATCATCTTTTCAGGGGTATACGAGCAACTCTACCGAGGCTATGGATGCTCAGCCGATAGTAGAGCAATGTTCGAGAGAATCACAACGACAACCTCGTCAGGGCTATGGATGTTTGACTGGTATTGAGGCAATGTCCCATATGCTTTTGGAGTTAGAATAAACTATGTAGCTTAACTTGATGGAGCTTGGGTTCTTGCAGCAACTGGAGGATGGGAATTAACGCAATTACACACACTTGGATTTCCAGCATACTGAAGGTTGGGTTAACTAGTGGTTTTGATCCTTTGGTTGAGCGTCTGGCTTGTTTTCCCTAGCATGAAGTTTAGAACTAGAGATTTTGGGTTTGTGATTCTAGTTTTTATTGAAATGCTCTAGAGAATTTCCCCTAGCGAGTCGCCATTTGTTGTGCATATTTTGCACACACGCCCCGCCGTAGGCAAGGACCCTCTTTTTCGCTCTTGGTGGGCTGCTTTGCTCCCATCTCATTTTGCATGCCCCTTTTTTGGTGTCCTATTTGGTCAATGTGCCCTTCAAAGTCTCATTTTTGGCTGACTATATTTTGCCCCTAAAATAAAAAATTTGCTAAGTCTTGGATTTTTCGGGCTTCGCCCCCCCGCTCACTCGATTCACTTTTTCCTTCATTTTTTGACTTTGGGGATAGCTTTCCTATGGATTTTAGATGTTTTTGTTGTGCATAAGTGAATTGAAAAGGTTTCATTAAATTTCAGAAAGTTTTGAAAATTCCAAAATTGTATTTCTGTAGCAGCATTCCTGCAACAACATTTCCAGAACATCCAAGCGATCCTCCGATTTGAAAATCGACTTCAACCCAAATTGTAAAATTTGATCTTATCCTCCCATGGCCTTTCAAATTTCAAATTTGCAGCTAGGAGATACCATCCGGAGTTCCATGCTCTGTCAGCCATTTTCAAAATAGCATTTCCAGAACAACATTTCGAGCTCACATCTCTCAAACATCCAAGCACACCTTTGATTTGAAAATGGACTTCGACCAAGATGCTAAAATTAGATCTTATTCTCCTTGGACCTTTCAAATTCCAAATTTTCATCCAAGAGATACCATCTGAAGTTCCATGCTCTATTCACCATTTTCAAAATGGCATTTCCAGAACTACATTCCGGCCTCACATCTCCGGAATGTCCAAGCGCACCTACAACTTGAAAACAGACTTCGACCCAGATGGTAAAATTAGATCTTATCCTCCCCTAACCTTTTAAATTTCAAATTTTCGATAGGGAGATACCATCTATAGTTCCATACTCTGTCAACCATTTTCAAAACAACATTTTCAGAATGGTATTCCGGGCTCACATCTCTGGAACATCCAAGCGCACCTTTGATTTAAAAATAGAATTCAACCTAGATGGTAAAATTAGATCTTATCTTCCCCTAAACTTTCAAGTTTCAAATTTTTAGTAGGGAGATACCATCTGGAGTTCCATGCTCTGTCAGTCATTTTCAAAACAACATTTCTAGAATGACATTCCAGGCTCACATCTCTCAAACATCCAAGTGCCCCTCCAATTTGAAAACAGACTTTGACCCAGATGGTAAAATTAGATCTTATCCTCCCTTGACTTTTCAAATTGCAAATTTTAAGCCAGGAGATACCATCTAGAGTTCCACACTTTGTCAGTCATTTTCAAAATAACATTTCCAGAACGACATTCTAGGCTCACATCGCCAGAACATCCAAGCGCACCTCTGATTTGAAAATGAACTTCAACCTAAATGGTAGAATTAGATCTTATCCTCCCTTGGACTTTGAAATTTCAAATTTGTAGCTAGGAGGTACCATCTGGAGTTCCATGCTCTATCAACCATTTTCAAAACAACATTTCCAGAACGGCCTTCCGGGCTCACATCTCCAGAACATCTAAGCGCACCTCCAATTTGAAAACGGACTTTGACCCAAATGGTAAAATTAGATCTTATCCTCCCTTAAGCTTTAAAATTTCAAATTTTCAATTGGGAGATACTATCCAGAGTTCCATGCTCTATCAGCCGTTTTCAAAACAACATTTCCAGAATGGCATTCTGGGCTCACATCTCTGGAACATCCAAGCTCTCCTCCAATTTGAAAATAGACTTACCCTCAGATGGTAAAATTGGATTTTATCCTCCTTGGACTTTTAAAATTTCAAATTTGCAAATGGGAGATAGCATTTGGAGTTCCATGCTCTGTCAGCCGTTTTCAAAACAGCATTCTGACCTCTTATCTCCGGAACATCCAAGCGCTCCTCCGATTTGAAAATGGACTTTGACCCATATGGAAAAATTGAATTTTATCATTCTTTAACCTTTCAAATTTCAAATTTATAGCTAGGAGATACAATCGAGAGTTCCATTCTCTATCAGTCATTTTCAAAACAACATTTCTAGAATTGCATTTCCAGCTCACATTTCTGGAATATCCAAGCGCTCCTCCGATTTGAAAATGGACTTTGACCCAGATGGTAAAATTGCATCTTATCCCCCCTTGACCTTTCAAATTTCAAATTTGCAATCCGGAGGTAACATTCGGATCGCCATGCCCTGTTCGCCGTTTTCAAAACAACATTTTAGCCTCTCATTTCTGGTTTCAAGAAGCCTACCATGGGTATGTCAACAAAACCATTTGATCCAATGAAGAATGCTGAAATTCCATTAGGAAGAAGCTAGCTTTCAGTCAATTTTGAGCTATTGTAAAAGGGAAATCAGCTAGAAGACAAAACTACTACAGTGACTAGCCACTACAAGAAAAAATAGGAAAAGGACAACAAATGTATTTTAAATTGTTGAATATTGTGGGGTAGGTGAGGCCCTAATTTAATTGAATCTGAGCCACACAATTTTAATCAATCCTAGCCATTCATTTAGGCTTTGGAAAACTATAAATAGGGGTTTCCCCCTCATTTGTAAGGATTGGAGAGCTATTGTAAGAACATTTTGTAAAAATAGAAAGTAGCATTGCATGATCTATGGGTGTTACTTTTGAGTTTTCTTATTATGTGTGCATGGTTCTACCTTCCAAATTAGTTTTAGTTGTTAGTTTCTTGAATGGAAGTGGTAATGGTGATTGTTGTTTCAGTATTTGATGAATTTCCAACCCATACTTTTGGCACTTGTTGATGACAAGTTGTTGTGTAAAGTTAGCCTAGGCTTCTTTATTTGATTGCTGCAACTCAGTTCACTTGCATGTTCATGATGTGTGTATGCAAATTGAAGATCTACAGTCCTTAGAAGATTGCACTAATTTTGTGTAACTGTAGGATCCTCTTGGCCAAGCAAAACCTAGTTTAGGGAGTTTGTCTACTGTAGCAACCTCCATGATCACTGTTCATTCATAGTTTCAGATCTAGGAACCTTCTCTCTTCCCTGCCTTTTTTCCTTTTTCTTTTAATAAGTAACCTTAGGAAAGGTTCATTGCACATTGTAAAGCTAAATCTGATGTTGAAATGGAGTTCCAGACTGTTGTTTGAACCTGCAGCAAATGCACAACAACTCTCCCATCTTAAAACTCTATTTGCTGATCCAACTTTCCCACTTTGTTACTCATCCGTAAGTCCACCTTGTGATTCCAGAAAATCACATAAATCAAGTGAGATATTCCAAGCCCTGACAAGACCTAACATTCAAGAGACCTTGGGATAGTGTTATGTAGTTTGATTGTGGAATATTGTCTTTCAAGAGAGGTGATGCACCTATGCATTACCTGTGTTGAGAAGTGCATAAAAACACCATCAACATTACTCTTGTAGAAAAAAATGCAATACACCATGTGGTGGTTGCACAACTTTTATTTACGTCATCTTCCTTTTGAGCCCAAACTAGGACACATGTCTACTTGGAAGATATTTTCCCTAAAATTGTTCTCACAAATTTAGAAATCACCAACCATCTTGCCACATCAGCGATTTCATTGGGGGGATTATGTATTCTGTGAATGTATTCCTTTTGGTAGAGTTTTTCAGGAACTATAGTGAAGTTCTTACTTTTGGGGTGAAATCATCATTCCTTGTAGCTGATCAAATCATGTTTTACTAGGTTGTGCTAGGATCTGATCATATTCTAATAGCATATCTTTAAAAAACTTATACGAAATTTGGAACCATTAATTAAGTTTCTCAAACTTTATGAGTGAAGATTGTTGTGATCTAATCAAACCCTAGATCAGATTGTGGTCTATCAGGTGTGGACACTTGGCAGTTGTTCATCTCTATTGATTGTAGCGATGGCTCCTTTTTCTAGCTATTTAAAGGGGTTTACAGTAGAGGGGAAGATATAGATATTTTTGAAAAAGATATTTTTTGATATATTTTTAGGAGAAGTTTAGGATAGGGAGATATATTTTTCAATAATAGGAGGATTTTTATAGAGCACTATTTATGGTCTATGGCATGTTTTATTTAGCAAGACTATTAATCAAATTGGCATCCAACCTTTGTTTTCAATTGTTTCAATGCAAGAAAAAATATTATTCAAAATAAATCTCTAAGATTGTGCATTTTATGGCCTTTATCACAAATTTATTTTCCCTATATTGTTTATGATGAATGCTCTGTGTCAAGTCTTACAGAGATAGTCTTGATAAAAAAATTAAGTGCTCTTATCTTTTATGCTTAATGCTATCTTTCAAAAATTGGATCATGTTCATTATACTCCATTTTTCTATAAAGGTTATGTTGTAAGAGAAAAAGGGTTTTGTGAAGATTCAATTATTCTTGTTAAATATAGGGTTTCTTATTTTTTTCACACCTTAATGGATGCTTACCACATGGAGATTTGAATGGTTGCTTTGTGCTTTCTCTATGCTTAGTCATTTTTCTCATCACAACAATGAAGGATCTATGGTATAGAATTCCCATTTCATCAGGAGTAAGGAATTGTTAAATTTTGAAATATTGTAAAAGCTTTGGTGCATCTCCATCTTTTTAATTTTTTCTACATTTCTCTTTTCCCTTTTCCCAAAACATAGAGAAGAGATGACTTCTATAACAATCCTAGAGGTCATTCAGTGAGGCACAAATTAGTCCCCCACACATTGAATTTCCCATAAGTTTTTCATAGAGGTGCAATATTTTATGATCAACATGAACAATTAGGTCAATTATAAAACACCTTCTTTATATAGAGGCAAATAGTAGATGTCATATGCCACAGGCACACATTCTTTTGCTTCTTAAGAACCATTACTAGTAACTCAAAAATATCTATCTCAACCTAAGAAAGTACATTGTGAGTAGCATCAGTTTATGATCTACATCCCTTGCACTACTTTATAAGTTACAGGGTGCTACCACAATAATGGGTTACACTTTTTGGGACATCCTAATTTTTTTTGAAATCACATATTTTTTAAAAATATAATGGTTTAAGTCTTAAAAAGGTTCCATTTAAAGGAAATTAATTAAATAATGTTTCGTCAACCCCCTTGGATATAACTTGGATATTTTTAAACCATACCTATAATAGAGTCTCCTCCACACCTATCCAGATGCTGATAAAAAACTACTCTTGATTTACCTTTTGGGGGATAAAATGAATTCATTTAAAATTTATGTTTTGTAAGTGTGTAGTCCTTATTATAATCTTTGCAAAACGTATTATTTTAAATATATTTAATTTGATTATTATATTTATTTTTATTTCTCGTGAATGTAGGTTTTTCATCAAAAATCAAGCTCTATGTTTTGCACATGTAGAAAAATAGTAGTGTAGTGAAGGAAAAAGTATTCATTTTTCACACTTAATTTGGGAAATATTAATAATAAAATTAACTAGAAATCATTCCTTAATTTAGTGTTTTAATATGCCTTAATTTGGGGGATAAAATGAATTCATTTAAAATTTATCTTTTGTAAGTATGTAGTCCTTACTATAAGTTTCGTAAAAAGTATAATTTTAAATATATTTAATTTGATTAATATATTTATTTTTATTTCTTGTGAATGTAGGTTTTTCACCAAAAATCAAGCTCTATGTTTTACACATGTGGAAAAATAGTAGTGTAGTGAAGGAAAAAGTATCCATTTTTCATACTTAATTTGAGAAATATTAATAATAAATTTAACTAGAAATTATGCCTTAATTTAGCGTTGTAATATGTATATTACATATTCACATTAAGTTTAGGGCCTTGTTAAATAAAATGGAATTAATTGTGCCTTAATGTGGTGTTGTAAAGTGTACCTTTACACTTTCACACATCTAGGGCTTTATTAAATAATTGAGGTTAATTTGCCTTAATTGACCCGTTTAATTCAAATCCAAGCCTAATTAATTTCAATTTCAAAAGAGGAAACTTGACATTCATTAATGTCATAACATAACACTTATCATTTGAGAATGTGTGTCCTACACAAGTGACCTAGGACCCATTCACCCAAGGGTGAATGGGTCCTCACTTAGGCCTAGTACCTAAATTTTAATTATGTTTTTGGTGGCATTTCAATGATTTCAAATGTATATTCACATGCCAGCTTGTGTTATTTGAATTTTGGGAATTCATGTTACATATGCATAAATATAAAGTCATTTACAGTAAGTTTTACCTAGAATATTTTTATGAGTTAAGAGCATTCAAGTGAGAATTATTAAGTGCATTTTCAAGGCATTTAAGAGAAGATTTATTGAAGAATTATTGCAGCAATCAAAATCCTATTATCATGTCAAATTCTTCTTGCATAGTGCATGTTATTTGAGCTAATATGTTGATGTATTGTTTAAGATCCATTCAAGCATTCAAAGGCCTTATTTCAAATCAAGTTTCAAGATCAGGATCCACATTCATTGAATCCTTTTCATGTTAGTTTAAAATCTACACTCCAAGGTGCATTCAAGGGTTTGGTGAGTTGTAACATTGTCTTGTTCATTCATAATTCCTTCATGTTTCATTGTTTCATTTCAAGGTTTAATTACCAAAATGGGGTTTGACCAAGGAAAACCCCCATTCACCAACAACAACAAAAAAAATACCTCTTGATTTGTGTTTGCAGATTTTACATGGAATATTTCTTGAAGAACAAAATTACAAAGTTGTCAAAGTTGCGTTTTTTGTTATCATTGTTGCAATTTCATGGAAACTCACCTTTAGGATTTATTTTCAGTTTTCCAACTATGAAAATTAGGGATCTGGGAGTTTATACACAGTAGAAGAGAACCCAAAAACCATTTTTATAGAGTCCTAGCTAGGACCCATTCGCCATAGGAGGAATGAGTCCTCAGTTAGATTTGAGAAAAACACTTTCTGTGAATGGTACATATCAATTTCCATTTCTCATATTTGAATTTTGATTTCTGGTTCCATTAGAATTGAGCTTAATCATCCAAATTAAAGTTTTAGGTTGTACTTTGGAGTTAGTTTTCTATTTTAATTATTTTCCCAAAAGTGTTGTTTAATCAACACGTCGTCCTTGCAAAAAAAGGACATTATCAGATTCACACTTTTACTTGACTCACCTTTTGGTTGAGATTCCTTTCATTGTTTGGATCTCATTTCCTAATAAAATAAATGAGAAAAGGTCTATCCACTATCATTTTTTTGAACCCCCTTATGTTTTCAATCAACCCCAACCTATTTTCCATTGTTTCATTTTGGTGAACTTGATGTTTGATCATTGTAATTTTCTGATTTTGGATTCCACTTTCACCCTAGATATAGATTTTGAATTCATTTTCATTGAATTGCATTGAATTAAATCTCATTCAGGGTTGTTTATCTTACATTAACTTTGAATTTCATTTAGGGGTTTTAGGATTGCATCTCTGTATTCTTGAAATCTGAAAAAATATAAATAAAATAGTCATTTTGCATATCATTTACATAGCATTGCATCATTATTCATTTTCATTTCAAAATTGAAACAAAATTTCACATCAAATTAGGTCTCCTAGTTTTTCATTCTACCATATTTAACACTTACATTCAACATTAATTTCATAGAAAATTGAAACTGCACCTTACTATTTCTGATCAGAATCTAGAAACCATTAGAATCATCTAAGAAATTTGCAAACACATTTTTAAAGACTATAACCTAGGACCCATTTTCCCTTGGGAACATGAGTCCTTGATCAAGGCCATTTCTTGATTTTGTAGGAATAAAAAAATCTATTTCTGCATTCCATTTTGTTGTCTTTAGTTTTTTGTTTTAGTTTACAAAGTTTCTATTAAGTGAAATTGATCATATTTAGCTTCATTTGATAAATTTAATGCATTATTTGATTTCAAAATTGCATTTACAAGACATCATTTTCAGATTTTTGTATTGTGTAGTAAGAAAATTATCTTGTTTAGAATCTAAAAATTGCATTTAGATATTTGCATTCTAGGTTATTGCATTGCATTTCACCTTCTTTCCATTTTGGGTGTGTACCAGCTTTGTGAAACTTGTATGAGCTTTACAACTTGGTTTCATATTATCAATACTATTGTGAGACATAGTTCGAGACTCATGTCATCCTGTGATACACCATTTACCATGGATCTTGGTTTCTCCAACTCATTCACTAATAGCATTGATAATCAACCCTCTATGGATCATAGCCTTCATACCTTATTTACAATGACTTCCCTACCTACAAAAAATGTGCATGATGTTGAAGAAATGATTGCTAATATCCCATAATAAAACATAAAAAGGATGGATGAAGAAATATAAAAATTAAAAAACTATGAATATTGAAAAAATTGATACTAGACTCATCCCTACTTTAGATAAAATGAGGAAAATGCTTGAAACTGCACATGGAATAGAGATTGTGTGATGTCTAGCTGATATTATTGGTAAGAACAACCCTACCTTGAATATTTGTGCTCACTTTGGGGTATACTCAAAGACAAGGTGGAAATTCAATTCATCCTTCCACAACCCTCACCTTTATTCCTACATACACTAGTAATCATGTTACCACAACTACTCAACCTACTAGCAATGCCAACTCTTTCTTAGGTATTTCAATTGTGAATCCCTCTACCTTTGTGAATTTAGATCTCATATCTCCTCAATCATCCCCCATCACAAATTTACAATTCACTTGTCATACATGCACATACACCATGTCCAACCTATTCACCCCCATCTCACAATATCATCAATGATGTAGTCCTTAACACACTTTTCCAAAACATGTAATCCTTCCAACAACAAATTTCTACCTTAAACCAAAATAACAATGGCCAACACTCATAATACATCAAAAAAAATCCCCTATCCTTGGATATATTGAGAACACAAATGTCACAAGGTATAGAGGCTCATAGATTTGAGAAATATGATGGTAAAGGAGATCATATTAACCATGTTTCTTCTTAGACCACCCTATGTAGTGATTTCATTTTTGAAGATAAACTCTTGGCTAAGCTATTCCCTAGATCCTTAAAGTATGTTGCTTTAGAGTGGTTTTTGTCCTTACTAAATAATTCAGCTAGTTCATTCAATGAATTGGATGATTCCTTGTACAACCACTTCCAAATTCACATGGATCCTAAGATGAACTTAGTTGATTTGATGATATGTAAGAAAAAGGATGATGAAAAGGTCATTGATTTCATAGCAAGATATCAAATGCTTTATCCATAAATAAACATTAATATTCTTGATGTTTACCTTCAAAGAATGTTTATTTTTAATTTGCAAGATAAAATTCATATAAAGATTGAGATGAGATTTCCTTCCTTCACATAGTTGTGCACAACCCTTCATGATTACCAAAATTCAATTAGTAATCATGAAGTGAAAAATTCCTCTAATCGTTCTAAAAAGTTTGAATCTACACCTCAAACTAGCTATACCAACCTTTCAAGAAACAAAATAAGGGCTTCCTCCAACTTAATCCCCATCAATCCAATAAAAATGTTAGCACCCAAACAGTTGTTATAAAGACAAAAAAACCATATGCCCTTGCACATAGAAATAAATAGTTCACACCTCTACCTAATACCCTTCATTATAAAATGTTGCACCTCTTAGAAAATAATTTGATTTACTTGCATCCTATTAGAGATATTTATCCTACTAATCCTTTACCTCCCAAATAAAGACCAAATTCCTATTACAATTTTTATAGAAAAAATGGACATGATACAAAAAAATTTAAGAATATTGAACATCTCACTCAAGAACTCATTGATTCTAATCATATCCTAATTGGAGATGTTAATGATCAAGGTAATACATATGTAGCTCCTCCTAATGAAAATTGGTAAATATTTACCAATCCTTTTCCTAATCATATTATCTCCTTTGTCAAAGCTAGTGAAACAAAGAATGATGTGATGAATGTTGACATAACTAATGAAAACATGAATACCCACCTTACAGATAGTGCGATTTCATTTATTGATGCTAAACCTTATAAAGGCCCAACTAAGATGCCACTTGAAATTGATTTCTCACAACAAGACAGACTTAAACATGCAGTCAATGGTCCTATTTACATAGCTGGAAGAATAAATGACAAGCCTACTAATGGGATATTAATTAATCTCACCTGTGTAGATAATGTGATCACTAAATAATTCCTATTTATGCATGAACTCTATCAAGATTGCTATGAAAAATCAAAAGAATGGATCAAAACACTTAATGGTTTAGCATGCCCTACAATTGGATTGATAAATCTCCCTCTAAAGGTTGCGACCAAAGAATTAAATGTCTCATATACCATCATTTCGTTGTTAGACCAATTTCGTGTGAAGCTAGGCTATCCATGGCTTTGCTCCATGACTGTGGCTCGTTGGTTATGCATAGATGTTTAAATTTTCCATTTGGAAATATCTTTATAGTGCATCATAGTGGATTTAATCATGTGTCTTCCTATGGGAACTTTTCATTGGAATAATTTTGGCCCAAGCCTATTGAATCTATTAGACCCCACGAAGACTTATTTTTCAAATCATATAAATTTTTTAAGGCAAAGGACATGGAAGAATTATCCCTTAGAAATATGCCTCAACCCATGATTGAACCTAAAGCCCTTCCAAATATCCCATACCAAGCTATGACAAATCCTCTACCCATTTCATATAAGAGACCAAGAGATAACCAAAAAATCTCATTGTGCATCCTAAAGTCAAACATGTTTACAAAGCTAAAGAGAAAGTTCTTGAACAACCTCATATGGTTCCTTTTGTTCCTCCCTTAAGGGATGAAAATAAAACTATGGTTGATAAACCCACTCCTATACAAACACAACTTGAAAACTGAATGAAAAGAAACTATAGACATGGAAAATATGCAATTTGATCCAGCACACTTGATCTTGATTACTAACGAAATTTCCTCCTGAATCACACTCTCAACTTATCATCATCTTCTATCTCTTAATTAGATAAATCATTATTTATTTAATTTGGTCTTTCTCCTTTGTTGATTAAATTAATCAATTTAATTTAATTAACCCTAAAATCTCCTTCTAATTAAATAATTCATTTTATTTGATTAAATCCCTAAAGTTTTCTCATTAAATTAAAATTTTTAAACCTTATTTGACTTAATCTAACATTATCCCCTTTAGTTAAATAAATCAAAAAAAAAATATTTAATTAATAACTTTCCTCTCAATTCTAATTTAAATCAACTCTTAAACTTGAATCAAAATTGTCAAATCATCTAATCCCTCATTAAATTGATCAAATCTTGATTAATTTAATCTTAATCACTAAAATCCTCTAGAGAATGCAACGTGCACAATAAATCAATTACTTTGATTTATTAAATTACCTATTTTCTCTCAACATGGAATAAAAGGAGGAATATTCCTTCAAATTTGAATTCAAAATCCAAGTGGATTTGTACATCCAACAAGGAATTCACTCCTCTTACATGTCCTTGTGCATTGAGCCAAGTGGCATTTATTTCATGTCTCATTCCCTCTCACATATCATTTCCTCAAAATGAAATTCCACCTAATGGCATTTATTGACACTTTGACCAAAATGTGCACAACCTTCAACCATTCACATCTTGACAAGTGGCACTTGCCCATTGGACGTTGAATGATCCCACATTGCTCAATTCCACTCTCTCTTCCATTTTGGAAATCTATAAATGAGAGACTCTTCCTCTCATTCTATCATCCAAAATTTGAGTAAACTTACTATACTCAACTTCATCCTCATCCACACTTAGAGCAAAGTTACTTTCTTCACATTGAGAGCTAATTTTGTCCATTTCATAGCTAGGTTATGCCAAAATATCATCAAGGAGATTCAATCATCCACAAATCATCACAAATCTTACAAAGGAGTTGGGAAAGGGCTAATTTTGACACACCAATTAGCACCAACTCCCCCATGGGATCAAGATTTTGTGTGCGTAATTAAGATTTCATTCATATTTAGATGTTTTGTTCTTCATTTTCCTATTTTAAGTATTGTAAATGGATTTCATGGGGAATCCTTCTTCTAACTTGCATATGAACTCACTAATGTGTTTGTTTGTTTTCTTTGTGCAGGAATAGGATTGGGGTTCACATTTTTGTGCTAGAAGGAGGGCCTGATTGGAGAAATTCAACACATTTTTCCAAATTTCTATGACTTTTTGACATTTTCTTTGCTTACAAGAAACTGTTAGTGTAATTAATATGTAAGTACACCTGCATAACTTTACTTAGGTAATAATTAGTTTACTTAATTAATAAGTAAGCTTTATTTACTTGAGTTGTTTTAGGTCAACATTAGGGTTGCATACGTTGCTTTTATAAAGCAATTCTCTTATTGTAATATATGAATTGCTTAATAATATCAATTTGCACATTTCATGCAAAGCTTTGCTTTTTTCTAATTTTATCTTTTGTGGAAGGTATTCTAGCTTGCATGTCTGATCTTGGTTTCTAACATGGTATTAGAGCCTTGACATGCAACCCCTTCTCAAATTCTGGAGAAAATCATTGCAGAGTTCATTCGGGGGTTCCTCGAGGGTATCATGCCTTGAGTTCATCTATACGATGTCTTTGATCAAATTGGGCTTCACCATTGGATTCAGAACACTGGAAAAAGTCAAGATTGGCTTTTATTTTTCTGATTTTGGTCATCGTTGAAGAAATTTGTGAGGGTTTCATGTTCGGTGATTTTTTGCAAGCTCTGGAGGTAGCTGATTTTTCTAGGCACTTTGGGCACAAAAGGAGGTCACCATCACATTTGCAGTGGCCAAAAACCCTAGGAATGCTTGTCAAATCATCAATTTTTGTGAAGTTGGTTTCTGAGGCAAAACAAATTTGCTAGGGAGGCCGTATGGCCTCCCCAGCACACGTTACGAGGCACATTTTTCAAAAAAGTTTCAAAAAAAAATTTTAAAAATTGAAATTTTTGAAAACCTTTCTGCATTGCCCGCATAGAAGGAGGTGCCAATCGGCGGCCACCGGGTGGCCACTAGCCCACCGTTGGAGCTAGTGGCTCCCCCTCTCACCTCCACTAGCTGCCTCTGCCAGCCCTTGAGGGCTTCACCTCTAGAGTCGCTGATCGTATGGGGGACCAGGCACTATCCTCCCAGCCCCCGACCGACCCTTCAACACCTGATCTGGTCACATGTGTGACTAGGGGCTCCACCCAAGCCCATTGCATACCAGCCCCTGGTCATGCACAGGACCAGGGGCTGAAATGTTTTTAGCCCCATGGGTTGCCGGTAGGCCAAATTGGCCACTCTGGAGGAATTTCACCAAATCGGGCATAACTTTTACGTACGGAGTCAGTTTTTTGCAAACGAGATATCATTAGAAATTTGGTTCTGAGGCTGTTCTTTTGGTGTAGGTTATTTATCCTGATTATGTTTGACTTTTATGTTGTAGGTCCTTGAACTCAAATGTTGTTATTTTCACTCTAGAGGGCATATCTTTTGACTCGATGATCTTTTTTCGCCATTCTTGCAGCATTGGAAAGCTAGTTTAGTCCTCTACATAGATTTGAGGTCTATTTTATTTTCTATTTATGCATGTTTAGGAATTCTCTCCTTTTGCAATCCTTGGGTATTGTAATAAATGAACTGATATAAATTTCCATCAGGGGGCTTTCTTGCATTATAATTTGATTAGAGTGTGCATGCACTTTGATCTTCATCTTGTATTGATGAAAAATCACATGGGTTGTATCTGGTTTCTTAGTTTCTTTTGGCCATATTTTATCTTAGCTTGAAACATATCAGACTCATCTCAGTTCACACTTTAGATTGAGAGCCTATGGTTAATGATCCCCATCAGATCCATCTCAGTTTGAGGGCCACTAAATTTATGGTTAATGTTCCAAAATCTTTATGGTACTTGTTCCCATGGAAAAAAATTAGTCTCAGTTTGGCATTAGCATTGAGATTCACGGCTTCCATATTCTATCATCATCATATCATCTACTGTTGCTTTATGGATTCCAGGGTTGTTCCCGTTTGGTGTTTTCAAGTGTTCTGTGGCATCGGGTCTGCTCTTGCATTATTATGATTCCGATATGGTTTCTTGTAGATAGAAGTATCTTTCCTTGCTTGTTGGATTGCGGTTCTAGTGTTACTCCACAGTGTTCTTCCAATGCTTCTTTGCAACAGTCATCTCATTATAGGGGGGGCTTGTCCCACTGGATTTTCCTCTCTACCTCATCATTGCATTTGTACATGGGTACCTAATCATGCCTTGTTGCTAAGACCCATTCATGTTTTCTTGCATTCATCTTAGTTTTAGGTGCATGCTTATTTAGTCTCCCTAAGTTGCACTTATGGGGGGTGTTAGTGTAATTAATATGTAATTACACTTGCATAACTTTACTTAGGTTCTTCTTAGGTAATAATTAGTTTACTTAATTAATAAGTAAGATTTATTTAGTTCAGCTATTTTAGGTCAACATTAGGGTTGCATACATTGATTTTATAAATAAATTCTCTTATTGTAATATCTGAATTCTTGAATAATAACAATTTGCACATTTCACACAAAGCTTTTCTTTTTTCTGATTTTCTCTTTTGTGGAAGGTATTTTGGCTTGCATGTCTGATCTTGGTTTCTAACAGAAACTATGTTGCACACAGTCCCATGACACTATATTGCACCTCTTTCAGAGGTGTGGTGCTATATCACACTACTCTAAGCTCAAACTATGCCACACTTGTTTTCCCGCACAAGAGTTTTAAATTTTCAAAACCCACCATGGATTTGTTGAGTCCAAACTAGGTTGCATGCTCAAACTGTGCCGCATTTGTGCTCTTTATTTTCTGTAGAGAACCGCACTTAGTCGAGGTGTGGTGCTATATTTCACCGCTAAGTTTCCAAACTATGTCGCATTGTCTGACTGCGCCACTAGCTGACAGTGGAACATTTAAATTTGTTTTTTTTTTAACATGTGCTTTTTTATTTTCTGGCTTGTTTACTGTCTCTGCATCTTCTAGTTTTGATTATTTTGCAGGTAAGATCAAGGAAGTAAAATGGAAGGCTCCATTGTGACATCAATCTCATACTATATAAGTGTTTTTTAGCACTATAGTATTTTTTAACACTTTTTAGGGGATTTTAAATCTCCTTTTAAGAAATTTGTTATCTTTTATGCTTTAGGGAACAATAATTTTTCTTTTGGGCTCTAAAAAGAACAACAAAAATTTCCTTTCTAAAGTTTGCAAACAAAGGCTTAAAAAGAACCTTAGAAATAATCTTACTAGATTTGGTTGAGCTTTTAAAAAATTGAACAAGGCAAATTCCACACTTATTTTGGTGCTTTAAAAAGAATTCAATTTTTGCTTTGTGGGTTTAAAATGAACATGTGTTTCTTTGTCTTGTAATTTTTTATTCAAAATAATATCATCAAAAGGACGTATGTGATTCTCTCGCACCTCCTGGTGATCTTGAGAATCAAAAGCTCTTTTGGTGATCTTAAATTGAGTAAAATAATTGCCTCCACACTTCATTTTTTGGAATTAAAATTGAACCAATCTTACGAGTGTGAGCATGGCATATTACGAGTGTTCTCCCTTTGTTTTTCAATGAAGGTTGATTGGAATATGGGATATGCTTGCTTGCTTTTGTTTATCTTAGTGGGCATGCCTTGTGGGAAAAATTAATCACCCAAGGGAATGACCCAACCGGGAACATGCTAAAGCCAAGTGACTTCCACTCAAGATATAAGTGAGGATATTGGAACAAAGGCCAATATCACGAGGATTATTCTAAAGAAAATGGGAGCAATGGTCTCTCACCGTACTAGATAGTCCCCCAAGAATGAAATGCCCACATTAAAACCCCTTGATTAGCAAAGGCCAAAATTCTATCTATTTGTTGGTACAAAAGGTCATGTCCTTTGAAGCCATATACATGCGGTTTTGTTGTACAGATGAAAAGTATGCCATGGCAGATTTATGGCTACTGATGCTTGGCTGACCCGAGAAGAAAGTGCACTGTAAGGGGGAGTTTGTGTGGTCAAGCATCTAATCATCCGCACTTAATATGCGTAGCTGGATTCGTCCAAGTGGAAAACCAACAAATATTATGTTTTCAGCCTAGGGATTGTACATGTTCTTGAAATCAAAACACCTTGCTTGGTTCTAAAATGTTGAGAAACAAACATTCACAAAAGCTTCAAAATTTCAACACTTTGGAGAAAACAAATACCTTTGACAAATCCATGTGCTCTTGCTTTCCCTAGGGATTCCATCCTTAGAGGTTTCTAAGTGCTTGGTTCTAATTATAATTTTTTTTCACTAAAGTCAACCTAGGAAACTATTGAAACCTTGATTTTCACATAATGGACCTTGTGGAATGGAAAGGAATTAAGACATAGAAATTTATTTTGAAATCATAAATCAAGAAAGTGTTTTTGGTAAAAGAAAATCATTAAGCAAAGATAAAGACAATTGGACCTCACATGTGTTTTCTCAAATGATTTCCCAAAAAATCAAAATCCAAAAACCAAAGTTCAAGAAGCTTAGTCTAAAAGCTCATGAGGAGCGTCTTGAAAGGATTTTTGAAGTTAGAGAAAGATTGGTATACAATTTCTACAAGAAGGATTCAAGGAACAACCCAAGTTTGTATGAGTTTTATTATGAACAAAATCTAGAGATTTTTGAAAGGTTTTCTTTTCTCACATAGGAAGTATGGCATGTTCTTCAATATCGAGGTCTTTTAAAAAAGAGTCTTCTCTAGGTCAAGTATAGGATCAAAATCTTCACTCATCCATCTCTCCATCATTAGAATCAAATCTCATCTCACCAAAAAACTCTTGATAACTTTGAAACATCATTTATGCTAAACTTTAAGGAAAAATAAACATCACTTTTTTTGACTTAACACACCTAGTCAAATTATCAATCCTCTTGAAAAAATTTACCTCTAGGACAACACAACTTACTAAGGAATACTAGTTAATGATCACTTTTGATTGGATTAACACGGACAATTCATTCTCTTGTGCGAGTTTTTCCTAGGATAACATAACTTCCTAGGGTTTACAAGTTCACCATCATCTTGTTTGACTTAACACACCTAGTCAAACCATCAAAATCAAATCAATTGAAGCCCTAAAAATTCTAGCATCACCCCTAAAAATTTTCAAAGAGTTCCATTCATCCACCATCATCCATTTATCTCATCCCCATCATCACCCCTTTTGATCATTGGACTCCCCTATTTCTTCTCCTTTTTTGTGCCTAAAGATTAAGATCAAACGATCTTTATTTTATGGTCCAAACAAGATCACAACACAAGAGGAACATGGAAATCACTAAAGAAACATCAAATTCAAGTGACTTAAGTCAAGAAATCTCCATAGTAAACCTTGTGGGATCAAGCAATCCCCCAAACAACTCTTCTCTACCATCAAAAAATCCTCAAGAGGAAGACTGTGAAGAGGAAATCATGAACGAGGACTTGGGAATGACACAAAAGGAAATAATTGAAATTATTCAAAATCCAGAGAATCATAGAATTGTCAATTCCAGGCTAAAAATTAATCCTTATATTTTTAATCCCTCTATAGAAGGAGGGGCCCAATTCCCTTTTGACGTTGACGTAAGTACCTGCATAGAAAGTCCTCTTGCAAGAATACCCACAATGTCAATTCCAAACATCACTCAAGAAATTCCCCAAACCATATTGACAATCGCATCAACCTCACCAATTGCTAACAAGGGAAGTGCCATATTTCATGATTTAGAAAAGAATTGCCTTGTAAGCAAAAAAGAGGTAAATATCAGCACCACACCAGATAACTCCATCCTAATGAATCCATCACACCCATATGTCCCACACAATTTCCATAATCATGTGGACTCATCCTCATTCCATGCAACACCAATCTATCCACTAAACATACAAACTTCTCTATCACAAGGAGAAGGTGGTTTGTTGGGAATAGCAGGAGTCACCGACCCATTCTAATCATCACTTTTCCAAGGGAGCATACCATCATTACCTCCATTACCACTCACATTTGTATCACCTCTTAGGTTTTGTCTTCCCCCCCTACCCACCGCTACTTTATCAAATCAGGGAAATTTGAGCATCACATCAAATCCTCTCCTTTTTCTAGTAGTATCACAATAGCAGGAGGCAACCATTCAAGCTACCACAACCAATACATCAACCAGTCCCCAAATCCCTCAAAGCATACCTTCTCAAGGACCAAGAATCTCAATCACACCACCGACAACCCAAGATTCAGCTACCAACACAACCCCTCTAGTTGCCATAATAGTTAGCATCATTCCCAATCCACCACCAATCCCACCAAAAGCTAAAGTGATGAATTTATTCATCACCATGATTCAGGCAGTCCAAAATGCCACCCATCAAAGGGTACTTCAATAAAAATAGCAAGCTGCACAATAGGCTGCTCAACAAGCACAAGCACAGCTGGCTTCCCAACAAGCTACACAAGCCGCACAAGTAGCCCAACAAGAACAAGATCAAGCTCAAGCCTAGCACCAAGCTCAATAGGTGCAAGCACAATACCATGCACAACTGCAAGCAATCACCAACAAGCATACTAACAAGCCCTTCAAGATTTTCATGCACAACAACAAGCTAAACAATAAGATTTATTGGTGCAACAGTAGCTAGACTAACAACAAGCTTTGATGGTGCAACAATAACTAGACCAAAAACAAGCTTTGTTGGCACAACAAAAGCTAGACCAACAACAAGATTTATGGGAACAACAACAACTGGACCAACAACAAGCTTCGTTGGAATAACAACAACATGATCAACAAAAAGCATTGTTGACAGAAATGCAGGCATATCAGCAGGCCTTAAACACACAGAACTTGTAAAAAACCCCCACCAATACATCTCTCACTAATGAGACACCACAAACACCTCAACAAACATTTGTCCCACATCTTGATCCTCACAATGATGTTGTAGCATAAATCAAACTACTCTCGCAATAGGTGTTGGACCTCCAAGCAAGAAAAATAACCAAAATTTTAGGCAACTTGTGCCCCTATCTATTTGATAGAGGTCTCACAATGGTACCGTTCCCAGAAGGATTTGAGATCCCCAAATTTGATAAATATAATGGAATGATAAACCCTAAAAATCACATTAGGGAATTTCAAGTGCATTGCATGGAGGTTGCATACAATGACAAATATCTAATGCAAATTTTCCCTTGAATTCGGACTAGTCCTACCATGGAATGATTTTCTCGCCTACCCATAGACATTAAAACATTCCATGAAATTGTGGAAGCTTTTCTTAAAAACTATGCATTCAACATGGGTGCATATGTTAGTTTGGAGGAATTATCAATGCTTTAACAAAGAAAAGGAGAGTTATTCACATCCTTCTTGCAAAGATGTTGATCCAAGGCCAATCAAAGCAAGTGGACCATGCCAGAAGAACAACAAGTTTGTAAAATCCTATCCAATCTAGATGAAAACTTGGTGTTCTACTTGAAAATGCAATGCATCACAACATATGATCAATTGATCCCAAAGGAGCTCAATATCGAAAGAGCCCTTACTATGCAAGGAGGGGCATTGATATTTTCTCCACAACAAGATAACTGCCCATCCACCAATTATAATGATAAACATCGAACATGCTCAAGGAATAAAAATATCACACATGACGGAGTGGTTGAGACTAAAGTGGTCATCAGTGCCTCTAAGAAAAACATCCAGACCCATCAACCACAAAATCACAATCACAATAATGTGAAAACTAATACAGTGGCATAACAAAAATCACTTCCTACCAACCAAATAAATAATGTGAGCACTCAAGGAGGACCACCTCCCCAAAACAAGTATCCTTCCAAGCAGAAGTTCATGGCCCTTGGAGAATCAATTGAATCCATAATGAAGAAGTTGGTTAAGGAAAACCTTATCAAAATCTCCAACTCTAAGCAATATGCAGAAACCATGACAAAACCACCATGGTACAACAAAAATATCCTATGTTATTTTCACAAAATCAAGGGACACACAACTACAAATTGCATGAGGTTACAAAAATATCATCTAGGACCTCATTGAGGACAAGATCATAAACGTCGAACAACCAACTAGAAATCAAGACCTTAAAATATACATGAATCTGATGTCGAGTCATAATCAAGGAAATAACCAAGGGAGCAACAAAAGGAAGGAAAATTATGCTAGTGCAAACCTTGTATATGAAGACATTATCGCATGCGTAGACGAGATGGTCACTGTCATTAGCATCAAAGGAGCCAATGTCGATTGTGGAGTCACCACATGTGGCGAAAAGGTTACTATTGCAGGGGCATCATAGCAATCTAAGACCCCCATTTCAAATACAAAAGTTTTTCCCTATGATTATAGTGTCGTCGACTAGCTAAAGAGAACCCCTACCCAAATCTCCATCATGGAATTATTGAAAATTTCTGCTGCCCATAGGAAAATCCTTGATGAGGCATTACATGCATCCACCATCTCTACCACCCTTGATACGAAACAGTTCTAGGATATGGTTGGTAACATCATTACCTCAAACCTCCTAGCCTTCTCCAACCAATATTTCCCCACCCAGCGATCTCACAATCGTGCGCTTCACCTTCAAGTGCTTGTTCAAAAAAAGAAATTCAAAAGGGTCCTGGTAGATGGAGGCGTAGGCCTCAACATTTTTTCACTCAAACTCATAAAGAACTTGGGATTCTGGACGGACTCCATTGACAAGAACAAAGGCATCACCATAAGAGAATACGATGATCAAGTAAAAGTGTCTCAAGGCAGTATCAGAATCCCAATCCAAGTGGGGCCAGCGACCATGAAAACCACTTGTCAAGTACTTGATCTCGACCTACCATATAACATCCTCCTAGGATGCCCATGGATCCATGGAATGAAGGCAGTCACCTCAACATTCCATCAATGCATCAAATTCCTATACCAGAATGAGGAGGTCACAATATGTGGTGATCTGGAAGCATTTTCCTATTGCAAAAACTTGGAAGCCAAGTTTTCCAAAATCCCCCAAGTACCAAAAAATGATGAAGGCCCATCCATGTCTTATATAGACCCATATAATCTTGCATCCACTTCTATGATAGAGACACCCTCCATCCCTGATATATTTGACATCAAGCTCATGATCCAGGACAATGGGTGCAGAGATTACAAAATGAAGAAAAATGTGTTTGTTGTAGGAGAGTTACCACAATCTCCTAGGTCACATGGGCAACCTCAATCAGCTGAAACACCTATCCACACTGTTAGGGAAGATCCTTCTAGATTCCTCTATTGGGGGGATCTAAGTTAGGAAAATGTGGAGGAGGGAGACATTTCAAGCACACTATACCATGATGAAAGACCCACACCCACTCTACCCATGGATGAAGCCAATAGAGGATTGCAAATAATGCTTGGTATGGGCTACAATAGAAATGAAAGCCTTGGAAGAAACAATGATGGATGATTGGAGCCCATTATTGTAGAAAGATGAATGAGAAACCTTTCCCTCTGATGTACCCCTCTGAGTATAACCATATGTGAAAGAGGTACTCCTAGTAGAGCAGTCAGGTCTCCTCCTCAATTATCGACAGTCGCCCTTCAACCACCTATATCCATAGGTCTGCCCGTAGCTAATTTCACTTTTGACATAACTGATGTTTGTACTAGTAGTGATGACGAGGATACCACCACTGGCCTTCCCATGCTTTTTGAGGATTCCCCCTTACTTATGATTAGTGCCTCACCCACTAAGTTAAACCCCCAAGATTAGAAAATAAACCTAGTTTACCCACAACTCATCGACTATGACCAATGAGGATTACCGGTTCTAAACACATTCGAAAATGATGAGGCACTCTCAGAATTCATAAGACTAAGGGATATAGTACCATGCAGAGCTCACAAGGTTGGGTTTGGAATCACACTGGACACACAAGCATATTATAGGGAGACGATTGAGTCTTTCATTCACAAAAGAAAAAGAATGAGAATAAGCTCAGGGTCACTGAGTGAAAACCACACTATGGCACTCTCTAACCAAAGAATAGTAAAAATAAAGGACACATCCAACCTCTAAGGCACCAAAGGATGAAGGATTCAATATCCCCCCTATTACACTTCATTAGGAGAAATCAACAATTTGGGAATGAAAGAAACACCATAGATCACCTTCTATGCTGAGTCGCTTCTAACAAAAGAGCAAGAATTATTGGCTGCATTTCTAAAAGAAAGAAAGGTGAACTTTTCATGGACCTATGTCGATATGTCGGGTCTTGATCCGGAAGTGGTGGTTCATCATTTGGTTGTTTACCCTGGAGCAAAGCTAGTAAGACAAAAACTAAGAAAAATGCACCCTTAGATAGCCTTTCTAATCAAGGTGGAATCACAGAAACTCTTGGACGTCGGCTTTATATACCCAATTGATTATCCAGAATGGGTATCCAATCTTGTGCTAGTTTCAAAACCAAATGGGGCCATTCGTATTTGCACTAACTTTAGAGACCTCAACAAAGCATGTCCCAAGGATGATTCTCCACTACCTAACATTGATATGATAGTGGACATGAAGGCCAGATATTAGATGGTATCACTGATGGATGGATTCTCATGGTATAACCCGATAATGATCACAAAGGAGGACCAACATAAGATGGAATTTACATGTCCATGGGGCATCTACTACTAGAACATGAAGCCATTTGGGCTAAAAAATTTAGGGGCAACATATCGAAGGGCCATGAAACTAATATTTCATGACATGATACAAAAAACTGTCAAAGATTATGTGGATGATATATTAGCCAAATCAAAGAAGAGACAAAATCACATAGCAACCCTAAGTGCCATTTTCGACAAACTTGAGAAGTACAAGGTTAGACTCAACCCCAAGAAATGTGTCTTTGGGGTACAATAAGGTAAACTTCTAGGATACATAGTATCGATGAGAGGAATAGAGGTGGATCCCATCAAGGTCAAATAAATCCTCAACATGGAGGCACCAAGGACACTAAAACAACTCAAAGGCCTACAAGGTAGACTCCAATCCATCTGAAGGATCATAACACAACTAGTAGATAAACAGATTGCATATTCACATCTACTCCACAATGGAATAGCATACAAGTGGGATGAAAAGTGAAATCAAGAATTTGGTAAAATCAAAGAATATCTACTTATGCCACCTATCCTAGGAAAACCATTGATTCTATATATTTTAGCAACCATGGCAGCTCTCGGTGCTCTCTTAGACCAACATGATGAAAATAGAAGAGAGCGAGCGATATACTACATTAGTAGGATAATGGTAGGGCATGAGCTCAACTATACACTAATAGAAAAATCTTGTCTAGCAATCATGTTTGCAGCCCAAAATTTCAGACACTACATGCTAGCTCATCAGATCAAGCTAATCACAAAGATTGATCCACTAAAATATCAGCTCTCTAAAGCCACCCTTACAGGAAAAATAATAAAATGGGTTATGATATGGATAGAATATGATATTGAGTATGTAGAGTGCAAGGCTATCAAGGGGCAGGTGATTGCAAACCAACTGGCAGAGGCTCCCATCTATTTAGAGAATCCACTCATATTAGAATTTCTAGACGAGACCATCTTTAATCCCAGCATAGCCAATCATTGGAAACTCTACTTCGATGATTCATACACATATCATGGATCAGGAGATGGTGTTTTCTTCATCACCCCACAAGGATATTGTGTTAGAGTAAAGGTTTTAACTTAATTGTGTTAATTAAGTTACCTTTATTCCCTTCTTAAGATTTCACTTTAGTTTGCATTAAGTGACATTTAATAATTATATTAATTATTAAATGTTTTCCTATTAGGGTTTCTTTTAGGGTTTGCATGATCTCCTTCTTAAGGATTGATTCATTGTATTTTTCATAATTTCCTTTTTGTTCTGATAAGATAATTTCTCAATTTTTCAGAGCTTCAAACCCTAGTTTTTTTCTCCATCCATTCTCTTCCTTGTGACACGTATCCATTTTCATGCAAGTGTTCTTGGAGTCTGAAGTTGGTTTTGACAACTTCTACAGATTGTATACCTATATCCTACAAATTGGAATTCCCCTATACCAACAACATTGTAGAATATGAGGCTTTAACAATAGGTCTCAAGATTGTGACACAATGGTGGATCATGGCACTAAAGGTTTATGGGGATTCACAGCCTATTATCAACCAAGTCAATGGTGAGTACCAAACCAAGGATGACAAGCTCACACCATATAAAAATTTAGTAGAAATCCTCAAAGAATTGTTCATTGATATTACCTTTGAGCATATATCGAGGGCTAACAATAGAGAAGTTGATGCCATGGAAACAATTGGATCCTTACTAGATATCCCTCACAATTTCTCAAAATATGAATTCTTGGTAGAGCAGCTTCTCGTACCCACATTCGACGTACCAGAGTTTGAATATCTGTGTGAACTCGTTGGTCTCGATGATCCCTTGTATCATGACATCTATACCTACCTAAGAATAGGATTCCTCCCAGCCGACATTACCCCAAATGTTAAATGAGCCTTTGTCAAAAGGTTCTTACGTTTTGTCATCCTAGGAGAAACCCTTTATCGTAGGAGCATTGAGGGAACCCTTTTGCATTGCTTAAATCCTAAGGAGGCCCTAACTTCTTTAACTAGAGTACATAATGGAACTTGTGGTTCACAATCGAGTGGAATGACCTTGGCCAAGAAATTGATAAGAATTGGGTACTACTAGCCAACAATGGAAAGAGAGGCACATGAATTTGTTAGAAAGTGTGTACAATGCTAGCAACATGGAGACCTTATTTAGGCACCAACTTAGGAACTCTATCCTATTGTTACACCTTGGCCCTTTTCACAATGGGGGTTTGATCTCATAGGAAAAATCACACCCACCTCATCCAATGGCCACAAGTTCATCATCACCGCCACTTAGTATTTCAAAAAGTGGGTCAAAGTGATTCCCATGACCTACATAATAGAAAAGAAGATTTCCAAGTTCATCCTGAACTATCTCATTTGTCGATATGGTGTCCCCTAGTCCATTATCTCTGATAATGTGACACCTTTCAATAATCAAGATGTCCATGACTTAAGCAAAAAATTTAAAATCCAACATCACTTTTCCACTCCATATTACCCACAAGGCAATGGCCAAGCAGAAGCTACCAACAAAACCATTTCAAAAATCTTTAAGAAGATAGTCAATGACTCTGGTCATGACTAGCATCTATAGGTAAATCATACCTTATGGGCCTATCACACTAGTATCCACACACCAACAGGTGCCACCTCATTCTCCCTGGTCTACGGATTAGAGGCCATCCTCCCAATTGAGATTGAGCTCCCATCATTGAGAATATCATTGCAAAACCTCATAATAGATGAGGAATACCAGATTTCAAGGTTGAATGAACTAGAGTTATTAGATGAATGATGCATGGATACCCTAAACCATCTACAATTCTATCAGAACCATCTAAAGTGCAGCTACAACAAGAAGATCAGGTGACGCACCTTCCAAGTCGGTGAACTTGTGTTGAAAGAGAACCAAAATAATATGTTGAATCTAGAAAGAAAAGGAAAATTTGAGCCCAACTAGTTGGGACCTTTCATCATCATGACAAGCTATAAATTAGGGGCATATCAACTGTCGACACTAGAAGGCGAACCTCTGCAAGATCCCATGAATAGTTCCCATCTCAAAAAAAATTATGCCTAAAAAGGCATAGAACAGAAAAATACAAAAAAAAAAAACGCCCCGAAAAATGGTTACCCTGATAAAAACCTAGCAAACAGGTGTCTTGGTGACAACAAAAAAAATAAAAAAACACAATAATCCAAAAAAAAAAAATCAGAAAAAGGATTGAAAATAGTAAAGAAAAATAAAATCATCCTCTAGTAAAAACCACTTCGGTGGCGCTTTGGAAAAGTACCTTGGTGAAAACCTAGCAAACAAGCGCCAAGCATAAATAAAGTACTCTCCATCCACCAGAATATTCACGGCCTATTTTTTGCACTCACTTATCCATTACATTCCATCACATTTCATTAATCCATCCATCCATTCACATCCATACCATAGCCTGATCTTGTGCTCGTATCATATTCCACCATAGTACTACTTCGAATATTCCTAAGGTTAATTTTTCCTACCTTTATCAAAGTAGTCTATCGTATGATGCTAGGGGCATCTTTCTGTACTAGGATCAGATCAGATTCATGTATATTTTTGCGATCTTCCCAAAACATCAAAAAATCCAAAAACATCCAAATAATATGAAAATCCAAAAACATCGAAAAAATATCAAAAAGTCCTCAAAAATTTTATCATTAAGTCTTGTCAATCTTTTTCCTTGTTGAAATACATCATCTTTGAGCTTGAATGTAAGAAAGGTTGATATTTGATCATCCCCCGAGACACTTTAGGTTAGTCCTTAGGCATCCATCACAAATCTGGCCATCTGTTTGCCCAATCGTCCTCATCAATGAGTCAAGTTTGTCATCAATCGAACTATGTGGTCTTTGCATGTATAACGTAGGCAATGCTAATCTATGGATCAGTTCCTGGGACCCCTAGGATAGGTCGTTAGATTAGTCTCTTCACCATAAATCTCGAAAATCCAAAAACATTGAAAAATTTCAAAAATACCAAACAATAGCCTCAAAATAATTGAAAAATCCAAAATGATTCTTTCATCTCATCTCACTTTCACCCGTGATTATCATCACTCATAAAAATTTAATCATCATCATCATCCTTTGGTGAGCTAGTCAGAAGAAAGTCTCAAAGTCTAAGTCAATAAGCAAGCAAGTTGATCAACTTAGAGTATCAATAGCTTATCACCCAGTCCGTCTCACCAAAAATTTTGATCACAACATGTCTTAGGATTTATCTTTCCCATGATGGACATAAGCATCAGGTATCCCATAGTAGTTTATTCTTGGCTAGCGGTATGAAGAGCATTAGCTTGTTTGTCTACTTTATTTGGTCTTGGTGACTTATCTTATTTTTTGCTCATTCCAAGGACCTCTCGATGATGCCTAAACAAAATAGGTTTAGAGAGAAAGGAATGGGGAAATGATCATTATCTCTTTTATCTACTGTGCTTTTGGTATACACTTGCAAAATAACTTATTCATGCATACTTTATTTGAAAGGTGGAGAGGATGTTTTAAATATCTTGTTGACCACATAGGAAAGCTTCCTTTTCTATGTTTTGGCCCGAGATGTTTAGAATGTCTGAACTACATATTGAATGAAGTTTTGTATGCTAATTGTGAACAAGAATACTCCTATCTAATTGTCAAGACAAATTCCATCACACTAGGTACCATGCCATCCAGGTTCTTTATACCTTGATGCATAATACCTACATGTGTTATCAAACATAAAGTAATTAGCCCTTTGAAAATCCTGACTCCTAGTAAGCAAATCACCATAATTCTAAATGACTTGTGGGATCTCTAAGTTCTTCTATCTTCTTTCTATACTAACATGGTATCATGACACTCAATTAGAACATCACCAATTCATCCACCTCATCATCAACATAAGTTCATATCATATCATATAGATCATACCACATTATCATCATCTTAAGTTATGAGGAATAATATAGATTTGTTATTCTAAGTACCTTAAGAAATAATTACATCACATTCATCATGCATGAATCATTAGGGACTTAATAGAAATAAGTAGCATCCATTACCATCATTAATCATTTTTCATATCAAATGTCATTTACATATCGATACACCATCATTAGCATACATTACATCCATAAGATCACCATCAAAAAGCATAGAAAAGATACAAAAAGAAATACATCCATCATATAGAAGAATACATCATATCACATAGAAGAATACATCCAACAAGGAATTCACTCCTCTTACATGTCCTTGTGCATAGTGCCAAGTGGCATTTATTTCATGTCTCTTTCCCTCTCACATATCATTTCCTCAAAATCAAATTCTACCTAATGGCATTTATTGGCACTTTGGCCAAAATTTGCACAACCTTCAACCGTTCATATCTTGACAAGTGGCACTTGCCCATTGGATGTTGAATGATCCCACATTGCTCAATTCCACTCTCTCTTCCATTTTGGAAATCTATAAATGAGAGACTCTTCCTCTCATTATATCATCCACAATCTGAGTAAACTTACTATACTCATCTTCATCCTCATCCACACTTAGAGGAAAGTTACTCTCTTCACATTGAGAGCTAATTTTGTCCATTTCATAGCTAGGTTACTCCAAAATCTCATCAAGGAGATTCAATCATCCATAAATCATAAAAAATATTACAAATGAGTTTGGAAAGGGCTAATTTTGACACACCAATTGGCACCAACTCCCCCATGGGATCAAGAGTTTTCATGCTTAATTAGGATTTCATTCATATTTAGATGTTTTGTTCTTCATTTTCCTATTTTAAGTATTGTCAATGGATTTCATGGGGAATCCTTATTATAACTTTCATATGAACTCACTAATGTGTTTGTTTGTTGTCTTTGTGCAAGAATAGGATTGGGGTTCACAGAAAAAAAAATGCCTGAGAGCATAGGCATAGACGTAGTGTTGTTTCTTGTTTGTTACAATCAAAAGAAAAAAAGAATAACATAGAGAATAAAAATAAAAACTTGTCTCCAACAAGGCATGATACCTCTCCAACCTCGCCGCAACATAAACAAATTGCTGTGGATATATTCATTAGACCTCCCATTGTGATTAATCTAGATGATGACATTGAAATTACTAAGATTAATGAGGAAGCATATAATGAGCTAAATCTAATGTTTTCCTCTTCTATGAGCTTAAATGATGATTCTACTAATAAGAGTATTGAACTTGGTGCTTGTCCTAGCTCGACACTTGATGTTGTCCCTTGGGCTAGTTGTCCGCCTTCCACATATAATGTACAAGATTGGGATGTAGACGAATTGCTATAGGTTGACTCAAATGTGCCTTCCTAATACTTTTCCTTATTTTATTTTGCATTTTTCTTTGTGTGATTTCATGTGCATACTGTGATCCCCCATATTATTTTGTTTGATGTATCTCTCTCTTTATGTGCATTCCTCTATTTGTGTCTACATTATTCTATATACCATAAACATTTATCTTTCTCATTTGTCTTGTGTTTTCCTTTTGGGGATGACGCAAGGTGTTGAGACATTTAGGTATCTTCCATGTTGACCTAAAATATTTTTCTTTGTTTTCTCTCTCTATGTGTAATTATTCTTGTTTTGTGAGTATTTAGGGAAAGATAATGTTTCTAAGCTCTATAACCAAATTTTAGCAAAGATATATTAACCCCGAATCCATAACTACCTTGTGTTATTTTGGGGGAAACCCCTTCCCCTTTCATGATGTAGTTTCATTCAGGAACATATGACTTGGCATAGGGCTTTCTGAATAAGCTCCCATGTCTTCTTTATGATTATCATTGAATATTTGCTACTTTAAAGCTATTTCTCATAGCAATGGTGTTAGAAATTACTTTAAAGTGGGGCATACATTAACACTCATGTTTCATTGTGTGATTTAATTTATTCTTGTGTTGTGTCCTTTTCTTGGTGGTGACATTGGGCTTTGTTTCCTTTGAGAGCATGATATTTCTTAGCATACAAATTTCCTCTTAGTTGCAATGCTACATGTTGCATTACCTAAGTTGTGATTCTCTTATTATAGACTTGTACTCTCTTGGATACAATAAGCATGATGATCCCTAAGAAGAGACCTTACATGAACTAGGAAAAGTCCCTTTCAATAAATCATTAATCACAACCATGTTCATAAGTGTTTAGAATAATAAAACTTGTTAACATTGTGAAGCTCAAACCCATTTTCAAGGTCACCAAGCATAAAAAACCTTTTTTCCTAGTAGATTCTTTCTCATGTTCATGAGTTCTTAGCATAACACATCTTGTTAGACCTTGTGAAGCTCAAAGTTTCATATTGCGGTGCCTTATTGAAGTATTTAGGAGGATAGCTTTGATATGGTATGGGAGCTTAATAATATTCTCTCATTTTCCATCTATTGGAAGCTCACCTAGTGGATGGTCTAAGGTTGCATTATCCCATGTCAGTGTGTGTGTCATTTACACAGTGGACATCAAGTTCTTCTTATGAATGTATTGGAAAAAGAACCCATACTTGATCCACATCGATTTGGATAGATAGTTGAAGCTTGATCTGCCTCCCTTCTCTTCTAGGCTTTGATGTTGTATGATTGAGTATCTTTTTCACTGATACATACATATGTGTCCTAAATGTCTACTTTAGTGTGAGTTTGAAATGGGGTCATACTCTCACAAAAATGGGGGCTAAATATAGTGTAGGAAAAATTATCCCTATTTCAAACTTAATTTGGGAAATATTAATAATAAATGAACTAAATTATGCCTTAATTTGGTGTTGTAATATGTATTTTACATATTCACATTAAGTTTAGGGTCTTATTAAATAAAATGGAGTTAATTGTGCCTTAATGTGGTGTTGGAAAGTGTACCTTTACACTTTCACACTCATCTAGGACTTTATTAAATAATTGAGGTTAATTTTCCTTAATTGGCCCCTTTAATTCAAATTCAATCTTAATTAATTGCAATTTCTGAAGAGGAAACCCAACATTCATTAATTCCATAACATAACACTTATGGTTGGAGAATGTGTGTCCTAGGTAAGTGACCTAGGGTGAATGGGTCCTCACATAGGCCTAGGACCTAAATTTTTATTATGTTTTTGGTGGTATTTTAATGTTACAAATGTATATTCACATGTTGACTTATGTTATTTGAATTTAATAAATTAATGTGACTGATTTGGTGAAAAATAGGATGCACAATGTCACCCTTTTTCCCACTAATCATTCAAGGACATGTCCTGGGATCTCAAATTGGATTGACTACCAACCTCACAAGGTGAGTAAATTATCAATTAGGATGACCTAGGAAGGGAGTTCTCCCAGCCTTTAGGGGTTCACCACCAAGAAAATTCTTGGAAGATACAAAAAAACATTCAACTCACTAAATCAAGAAATGCAAGCCAAATAAGGAGATCAAATGAAAATATTAAACCATAACAAGTTAGGGGTATGTACTTGGGAAGTCTGAAATTATGAAGATTCTATAAATTGAAAGAAGTTGTCCAAATATGCTAGGGAGGACTAAGACACCTTACTGTTGTCTTATTACCACTACTTCTTTTTTGAGCAGATGCAAAATCTTCATATTACAGAATAAAATCTCAAAGAATCTCTAAAAAATACCCATGGGAGGACTAAGATTCCCAACGTGGCATATTAGTCTCATTCTGAATTTCTAAAAACTCCAAATGTGATCCTGAGCTCCAAGGTCTACACTTGCTTCCTCTCAGATCTCAAGTTTTGAAGCTTTCATATTTGACATCTAGGTGAGTTTCCATGAAAATAACAACTTTGTTATGCAACTTTGTAACTTTGCAATCTTGCACTCCAAATGATCTTCAAGTCTTCAACCTAAATTTGCAATCACAAGCTTATAAGAGAGGGAAAACTTGTTGAATGTTAGTAAATGGGGGTTTGCCTTGGTCAAACCCCTTGCTGGTAATTATTGATGGTGTTTTTATGCACTTCACAACACAGGCGATGCGTAGGTGCATCACCTCTCTTGAAAGACAATATTCCACAATCAAATTGCAAAACACTATCGCAAGGTCTCTTGGATGTCAGGTCTTGATAGTAATTGGAATATTTTCAGTTATTTAATGTGATTTGATAGAATCACAAGGCAGTCTTACATGGTTTAAAACTGTAGGAGAATTGGGTCAATGAATTAAGTTCTTCGGATATGAAATTACTGCACTTTTGTTGTAGGTTCAGACAACAGTCTTGGACTCCATTATTTCATTAGATTTGGATTTACAATATGCAATGAACCTTAGCACAGGTTGTTTCTTAAAAAAAAGGAAAAAAGGAAGGGAAGAAGGATGGTTCCTGGACCTACAACTACCAATGAACAGTGATCATGGAGGTTCCTGCTATGGACAGTTTCCTTAAATAGTATTTCACTAAATCTGAATTCTCACAATGTCGTGAAATCTATGCTATCTTCTATGGACTGCAGATATTCAACATTCATTCACCATGAAAATGTGAACAAAGATAGAGTAAAGTGAGCAGCTATGAAATTATAGTCCATGCTAACTTTACACAGTCATTTACTAGTAGCAAATGACCAAAATTATGAACAAGGAAAGCATACACATAGCAGAAAGCTTCAAAACCAAAGACAACATACTAAGTCCACTAAAGCTAACTAAAGAAAACCAGAACAAGAAAGTAACTTCAAGTAAAGTTTTAATTACGGGGAGAAGAATCATGAAACATGTGGATAAACCCAAAAATACACGAGGAAATGACTATATTTTCTATTATAATTTTTGTACCATGCCTTTACAACAACTCAACTCCCTTCAAATGAGAGGAGGAGAGCCCTATTTATAGTTTTCAAAAAGAAAAATAAGTGGTCAAGATTCGATTCTATTGTGTGGCCAAGATTCACTTTACACTAGGGTTTCACCTAACCCCAAATATATTACATTTATAAAACATTTCTTGTATTTTCCCTATTTTGTCATCTAGTTATAGCATTGTAGCAATTTTGTCCATTAGCTATTTTCCCTTTGTTGTAGCTACTCTTTGAGGAATTCTTCATCGATGACAGGGTTGCCTTCGTGCTTCTTTAAAGTTACATATTCCATTAAACTCAAGATCAGTGGCTGGAACTTGTCCAACTCCATGATATTAGACCAAAAAATCTGGTAGCTCCATTCCTGGGAGTTGTTAACAAGCTTCTTCCATTCATCATCATATTTGGCAGCAATATCTCTAAAAAGTTCTGACTGGGCGAAGGCTCGAGCAGAAAAACTCATAAAATCCGTGGTGATTTTAGTCGACATCCCATCCTCCATACTCTTAAAGAAGTGTGGCTTTACACTCTCCAGATTAATTTCACCAGCTCGAAGCTCGTACCTCGTCATTAGCTTGAGGTATTGAGCACAATCCTCTCTGGCCTCCCTAGCCCATTCGATATCTGGAACTACCCATTCCAGAATCTACTCTAGCTTTCCCTTTCGATTGTCATAGTCCTACTTTCATACATCCACTAACAAGTGGTCATCAGTCTTGAGGGCAAGGTCCTTCTCCCAAACCTCACTTGGCAATGCGAGTATGGCCTCAATTTTCAAGTAGGCTGCTCTGTACTTCTTTGGGAACCCCTCGTAAACTTGCCTCATACCCTCAAGAGTCCTTTTCACTTCCAAGAACTTATTTGTTGTCTAGACAGCCAAGTTGATACCTGTGTTTCCTATGTCTAAGAGCTGTCGGAACCATTTTTCCGTAGTCTTCTCCAAGTTCCTTTTCTTTTCCAATTTTCTGATTTGCTCTTGAGATAACAACTGAGGCAGGGCTGATGACATAGTGGGTTGCTCATCTAGGGATGACCATTGCTGAATATAGGCCATCAGATCAGCCACTTGTGCCTTGAGCTCCTCCTTTGAAACCTTATCCTGTTGGATAAGGTGTACCATTGTAACAATTGATTCCTGGAGGTGGTCAACCTTTTTCTCCCTCGTGGCCATTCCCACATTGATGGTGGAGATGTTATAAGTTATTCCTTGTTCTCCAACCACCATTGTTGCTATTTGTACTACACTAGACCCAGAGGCATCCATGGTTACCTTCATTTTGATCTTTGGCTTTTCTCTTTCTTGGTGCTTATTTGTGCTCTGGCCAGTATGGCTTCCAGCCTTGCCTTAGAATCTTTTAAGGTGGAAGTCTTTTGCTTCAACTACTTCTCTAGCCAATTGGGTATTTGGGGCTCTTCCTTAGGTAATTCACCTTGATTCTTGTTTTGGTCTATCCCAAGTTCAGTGGCTCTGATGACAAGGGCCCCCATATCAGTTCCTGCATCCTCCTTCTCCTCATTGGAGTCCTGTTCCATTGTTACATATTTAGTGGGAAACTTTGTGTGCAATTGCTCATTGGAGGTATCCTCCCTTTCAACACCCTTTTCTTCTTCATTTAGTGGGAGACTTGGTGTACAATTTCTCATTGGAGGGATCCTCCCTTTCAGCACCCTTTTCTTTTTCATTTTGGTCGTGTTCATATTCCCTGGGCCTATCTTCTTGCTCATCTTCATGGAGGGATGCTTCCTCATCATTTTCTAGGGTTTGGCCATGCCTTTCAGTTGGAGACCTGCTACCTACAGTCTCCAGAGCAGTAACTTCTTCATCCACCGCAAGCCGATCTTTAGCTTCCTTATCTTCAATCTCCTTAAGCTGCTTGATCCATTCGGCCTCAAGCTTGAGATCGTCGGTTTCCCAAAATAACTCAGTGTCAAGCTCCTCATTGTCCTCACTAGAAGATTCATAGGCCACCTCATCGATCTCCCAGCGTTTGAAGAAAGAGTGCTCATGGTATTCAAATTCTTTGTCTTCTGGCCTTTTTGCAGCCTCTAGCTATCATCGCTCAAGCTCGTATTATATCTATATTGTTGCCTCCATTCTCGGTGGTTTGGTAGGGGGAGGTAGAGTAGGAGCATTGGCCATAGCCTGAGCTATTGCAGTTTGCACCATTGGACTAGTAAGCATCCCTGAAAGCTCAGATGGTACATTTTGCATGTACTTTACAAAGGATTTCGGGAGGTTGAGGATAGGCATCATGGCAGCAAAAATGAAGGGAAGGGAAGGAGACATAAAGGAAGAAGAGACTAGTGAGGTCATGGTAGAAGACAAACCCACCAGTATGACCTACATGATTGGAGAGGTGGAAGCACAGTGGACAAAGATGTCCACTGTAGGCGAGGAGGAAGCGGGAACTACAAGTAAAGTATGTGGGGCGGTGGCAACAATAGTAGAAATTGTAGTAGAAGGAGACCTCGGCAATTCAGAGTCTTCTCCCCTCATCTCATGGAGTGGACCTTTGGGTACTATAGATGTCTCTGCGCCTCCGGTTGTTTTTCTTTGCTTCTTTGGTGGCTCGCCCTCTGATGCTTTTTGGGCATAAACCTTCAGTTTGGGCAACTATTCACTAGCTTCTTTCCTCTTTTTGGTTTTGACTGACGGTGGGGTTTTGGATGTTTCCCCAAATGTAGAAAAATCCACCCCACCATTGCAGCCACTCGGTTCACTTTTGAGTCTCTTAAACGTTAAGGCAACTCCTTGTTTCTTCAATCGAGCTACCTGTTGGTCGATCCATGCCTTTGTTCAGATCTCGATGAGTTTAGTGAGTACGTTGAGATCATCAACCTCTCACTCATTCCTATCAATGATAGGTAGTGGAAAATTGGTGATAACATCATATCCCATTTCGATCACCGTGCTTTCATCTTCTTCAAGCTGATCAGGAACCGGGCACAAGTTTATTCTCCACACATAAAGGGTAGTCATGTGCATCTAGTGTCGCAGCAGCACTTCAAGATCATCTCTACAATTAGCATAGAAATTCTCAACATTGTTGAGGTGGGCATACTTGCGTCCTAATGTCTTTTTGATTTGACCATACGGGTCAATTCAGGGTCAAGTTGTATATTGTCAAAAGTGGCATTCGACCAATTCCCTTTCTGAGTATCCTGCACACTAGGAGGTATGCATCTTGTACATTCCTTGGTCAAGCCCAATGGGGTAAGGTGTACCCGCCAGGTGTTTTCTATTCAAGACATTATGAATGTGCCGTAGCTACCATGTTAGCTCTAATAGTATAATCTAGTCATTGGGGTACTAGGGCAGCTTGTTTGGTCTTTCTATGAATCCCTGGGCATGGATGTAGGTGAACTTTGGAAATTTTATATATAGGAAGGCGTATTGCCTGAGGAGGGCCCTAGCACAATGGGAAACTCTTCTCTAAAAGTTGCCTCTTAGAGACTGAATGATGTAGGTGATAAATGCATCATTCACCCTCCAATAATCCCTCTTGAAGTTTCGGTACTGCAATTGAGGGTACTTATCATAAGGTTTGAACTCTACTCCTGATGCCTCATTAGGTACTGCAGTTAATCCATGATAGTTCCACTGATCAGTGAGGGAGTACACCAAGTAGGATTTCATGAAGAACTTGGAGGTCTTCTTCACACTCATAAACTGTTTGTGGAAGCAATCACTGATTATCTCCACCCAATAAAAGGAAATACCGTAACTGCCGAAAACTTTCTTCGCAAAGTAAAACATCCACTCCTATAAGAAGGCCACAGCAGGAAGAGCCATTACTCAGCTTAGCAAGGTCACGAGGGAATGGTAATCCTTGAAGAAATCACTATGAAAAAATCATGGGGAGCTTGTTGGCACTACCTCGCTTATCCTTCAACCAGTACTGATTGATTAGTTTCTTGCATTTCAACAGATCTTGCTCCCATAACTCCTTGCATTCTTCTATGGTTCGGGTCTCCATGCTCTTAAAGGCAAGGATGTGGAAATTCACCGTTATACCAGGCGGGTACATATCAGCAAGGATATTCCCATCTTGGTCCACTATAGTTCTGGTCTCAAGATGATATGCCTCTATGCATGCCATTACCAATTTTGGGGCCACCAAGGCCGGCGGGAAGCCTGCAACTTTGGTAAGTACACTAATCCTTATCAATCTTGCATTTTCTATTTTGGGATTCACCCTGACTCTCTGTGTAAACTCATCAGTATCAACCTGACCGATATTTTGTATCTGTGATGTCTCTCCCAAGAGTAGTGATTCGGGATTGTAAGGGAACCCTTTGATATTTGTATTTCATTTGATCCTTGTCCTCCTTGCCCCACGGTGCCTTGGTTGTTCCTTTCCCCTTTTCCTTAGAGGGAGCAGAATTTCCTACATCGGATTCCATAAATCCTGCACAAAGGAACATGAATCAGTAACTTTAAATATGGGAAAATGGCCTCAGACAATTCCCTGCATATCAAAGTTAGCTCTGCAATTATCATTCATACTTGATAAACGCCTATCATCTGATAAAACATTATAACGAGGCAAAGCAGGCAATCCGAGTTGCTAGGGCCGGAATTCCCTTGGTAGGATGTCGTTTGGAAGGGCAAACGAGGCATGGGACTCCCAAAGATGTTTCTCAATGTTGGATTTGCTCAATTGAGGGTTGGCATGAAGGAAAACCTAATTTTAGTAAGTGGTTCGAAGTTCATTTTGGATTTGGAGGCCATTTGAGCCCTCATTTAGGCATTCGGGTATCAAATGCAGGAAAACCACCAGAGACGTTGTAGGGAGGACGGAACTCCAACCACTGGATTCTGAAGCTTAGACTGTCATCATCGGGAAGCAGTTATGGGTCGGCCATTCGGGACTGTGAAATGAGAGAGGCAATCCGGGAGTGGAATTCTGGAGGGCAATCCCCGGAGACAGTTTTAGGAGTTGGAAAAGCCAGGCGGTGAACAACGGGTCGAGACCCGGAGGTCAGAAGGTCATTTCAAATTCACCATTTGGGATGGCAATGCCAAAATGGAATCCTGAAGATGGAATTCCAGAGTCTAGAGTCCGGATTGAGTTTGGACTTTTATTTTTCTGCATAGATTTCTTGCTTCGGCGAAAAGCGGGCCGGGGTCCAAGAGTCGAAAAGTCACTCTGGAATAGCCCTTTAGAACGGTGAAAGTGACAGGGAATTCTAGAGGTTTGGGTTTGGATATAATTTGGACTTTGGTTTTCTTTGTGAATTTGAATGGACGCTATGCACATAGAGCCCCAGGTCCAGAAGGACATTCAAGGCAGGTCATTCACAACGACGAAGTTAGCATGGAACTCTAGGAATGAAACATCGAGGGTTGGATCTCGAGGATAGTTTGTTCCTTGGCCGATTTTTGAATTTTTTTTTATTGCAAATTTGAAACGGATTTCATGCGGTTGGCGCTCGAGGGTTAGAAAGACACTCGAGGGAGGCCGTTTTAAATGGAAGGGGCACAATGGAAACCCATGAAGGGAAATTTGGAGCCTGGGGTCTAGAGCAAGCTTGGCTACTATCAATTTTGAAGTTTTGTATTTTGTGCGGACGACCGTGGGAAAGTCTAGGCCCGGAAGATGCGAGCGACTGTTCGAAAGAACAACAGCGGTCGGGTTAAAATCTGGCATTAAATTTTAGTGATTTTATGTGGTTTTCCCAGATTTTAAAAGCTGGGTTTTTGGGTGGGAGCACTCATCTTCCAGATTTTAACCCATTTTTTTTACATTTTTACTTAATATTAACTCGAAATTTCACAAAAGGAGGACAAGGCATGCATATAGGGGACGTACCTCAAAATCTTGAAGAAGGATTCTGCAGAATGTGTGAAAATGGCAGAACGAGAGCTCGGGCATGGGGGTGAAGAATGTCGGATGTCGAGAAGCTCTCCAAATTTCTATCACCTCGGTCGCGTGAAAATGACAGTTGGGAGATCTGATTAAATAGCTAAAACTGCCATTAATACAACAATTTAATGCTTCGTATGGTAGCCAGAGAGTTTGGTGAGTTCGAATTCTCAAGCAGTGACAGGAGGAGCAGGGTCTGGTGGCCAAGAAGACGTTTGGCCAATGCCATTTGAAAACAGAATTTCAGAGACAGAATTTTGGGAAGGGAAACCCGGAAAGGTCAAAGATTTAACGTTTTCAAAAAAGGGGCCAAAATTGGTCAGTCTTAAAATGTGACTTTGGAGGGTGAGTTGAACTATTAGGGTGCGAAAATGGACACGCAAAATGAGGTAAAACCAAAAAGGGACTTGGCGAGCAAAAGAGGGAAGAGAGGTTCCCTGTTCCGAATGGAGCGTGTGCGCAACAAGCACAACAGTAATTAAACTTTGAAATGAAATGAATTAATGAAGGGAATAGTTGAATGAACAACATGTAATGTTACAACTCATTAAACCCTTGTTCTAAAGTTTTCAAACTTGTGTCAAATGGTTGCAATGGATGTAGATCTTGAATCAATTAAATGCAATGATAGATCTTGCTTGAATAAAAAACCCTACATCACAAATGTCAGCACCAAAACACACATGATGCAAGAATCTCCTCTGATATTATGCTTGAAGAAGAGATCTTGAATGCTCTTGGATGATTAATTGGATGCTTATATTGCTTGGATCTCTTGTTAGTTCTTAGTTCTGAAAATGAGTGAAAGAACCTTGTATTTATACTTATCTATGCTTAATATCCTAAAATTACATCATACCAAGTTGACATAGGAAAATACTAATTAAAAGAGGCTAAATCCTGCTATAATTTGAAATTAAATCCTAAAAATAAGTTAAGGAGGACTAAGACACCCTAGGTAGTCTCTTAGTCTCGAGGCTCAATGCTCGGGGCACAGACTCCAAAAAGGGACCTTTTCAGGTGTATTCAAAATCATGGTCTCAAGACCTTTGGGGGACTAAGATTCCCTCAGTGGCATTTTAGTCCCAACCCAAAAATTAGGGACACACAAACATAATCATTAAATGATCATTTTCCCTTTGATGATTATCGAGATTAGCCAAAATAATATGTAGTTTATTAGGCTCGTGGATGCAAAATAGGACCATTTAAGACATAAAGAAGGATAAATAAAGAAAGGCGGGCCCAAACAAGTGTAAAAATGCCATTTTATGCATTTTCCTACACTACAGTTACATATGTATAAATACAAGGCCATTTTCACTAGGTTTCACGTAGAAGATTTTCATGAGCTAAGAGAATTCAAGTGAGCATTATCAAGAGAATTTTCAAGGAATTCAAGAGAATATTTATTAAAGAATTATTGCAACAATCAAGATCCTATTATCATGCCAAAGTCTTCTTACATCATGCATTCTATTTGAGCTAATATGTTGATGTAGTGTTCAAGATCCATTCAAGCATTCAAAGGCCTTATTTCAAATCAAGTTTCAAGATCAAGATCCACATCCATTGAATCCATTTCATGCTAGTTGCAGATCTACATTCCAAGGTGAATTCAAGGGTTTGGTGTGTTGTGACATTGTCTTGTTCATTCATCATTCCTTCATGTTTCATTGTTTCATTTCAAGTTTTAATTACCAAACCAGGGTTTGACCAAGGCAAAGCCCCATTCACCAACAAAAACAAAAAATTCCCTCTTGATTTATGTTTGCAGATTTTAGGTGGAAGATATCTTGAAGAGCAAAAATATAGAGTTGTAAAAGTTGCATTTATTGTCATCATTGTTGAAATTTTTGGAAACTCATCTATCGGATTTATTTCTTGCAATATGACAATGAAAATTAGGGATCTGTGAGTGTAGAAATAGTAGAAGAGAACCTAGAAACCATTTTTTCAGAGCCCTAGCTAGGACCCATTCGCCATAGGGAAAATCATTCCTCAATTATCTTAGAAAAAGAACTTTTGGTAACTAGTACACATAATTTTCCCTTTCTCAAATCTACATTTTGATTTCTGGTTCCATCTAAATTGAGTTTAATCTTTTGAATACAAGTTTTAGGTTGCATTTTGGAGTTAGTTTGTTATTTTTAATCTTTCTCCCTAAAGTTTTTTTAAATCAGGACCCCTATCCTTGCAAAAAAAAGGAAATGGACAAATTCACACATTGACTTGACTCACCTTTTGGTTGACAGTACTTTCATTGTGTGGATCTCATTTCCTAATGAAATAAAGTAGAATAGGTCTATCCACTATAATTTTGGTGAACACCCTTTTTGTTTTCAATTAACCCCAACCTATTGTCCATTGTTTCAAGTAGATTACCAATTTTTTTTTTTTAAATATCTATTCTCTTGGTATTGATGTCCTTGATACAACAAAATAAAATAAAATAAATATTGATACATACAAAAAATTATGTGTTATACAGTAAACCTATGTCCAAATTGTAATTTTTTTGACTTCAAAACTTAATTAAAAAACAATATTCAATAAAATACTATGAAACCAAATGAAGGAGCTATATATCATAGTTACAAATCTAAATTAAAAAAAAAAATCCTTCATAGAAAAAAATATGTGTTATACACTAAACATCACTCTTTAAAAATGGTGTTTATTGTTAAAAACTAGTTATCGAAGTAGATGGAAAAAGAAATGAAATTTGATTCCAAAAGATTATATATATATATATATATATATATATATATATATATATATATATATATGTATGTATGTATGTATGTATGTATGTATATATATATATATATATATAATCTAGAGATAAAATGTCACAAATCACTAGTTTGCATCATCTTTAGATTTGTCATGGTTTAGCAGCTATAGGTGTATGAAAGTGAGTATTTAGTTTAAAAAGTTCAGTTGAATGTCAAGTTTGGCCAAAAAGTGTAACTGACTATTGTGGGATCACCCTATGTTTGAAAGCTATTATAAGAAATATACAACAAAAGGTTTTTAGTGGGTATATCTTTGTGAACACCATTAACCTCTCAGGCATCTCTTCAGGGCCCAAAAAAACAAACACCCCTAGTGAGAAATTTTGGAGTGCTACATGCATGGATCAAACTACAGTTTTTTCTCTCATCCAACTTCTATAGCATGCTAGAAAATATTAGCTAAGGTTGATCCCTTGGGTTCTCCATGAGGATGTGTCCCAAGGAAGGGTTACTACTTTAAAAAAGTGGAAAGCTAATATGTTTCTAATTTAGCATCACCGAGGATTGCATTAGGTGTGCAAGGGGAGAGGATAGTTTAGACAAACAATAATTTCAATAACAAGAATGATATGTGAAAATGCACCATATATGGTAATCACTGGTTCTTTTTAATTACACCAAACAAAGTGTGCAATTTATATATTAATTTTAAAACACTAAGTGAAATATGACATGTTCAAACAGACTATTCACTTTAAATCTAGATTGCAAAATGAGATTTGTATTGTTATTTTTAAGAGAAATATAAATAAATGTGTGAGATTGCATTGTTCTTTTTAATAGCACTAAAAATGAAATGTGTGAGATTGTATTGTTCTTTTTAAGCACTAAAAAGGAAAGGTGTGAGATAATTCAAAAAATTGCCACAACTTGGAAATAAATGGATTAGTAACACTACAACCTATATCGTACTAAAGAAAATAAAAAAATAGAAAACTACAATTCATACTTTTACCTTTTTATTTATTACAGTAACTTGGGGTAAAGGAAGACTCAAATGCATCACACAGAGAAGTGATTGTGGTGCATAAAACCTCATATATGCAACATTTGGATAGGTAACTACGGTGTTCTATGTTTTGATTGCAGTGTAACATACTTAGATTATGGCATTAAATACTTAGATGTGGTGGATTAGTTCATCTGCAAAAATAATAGAAAATAATAGTGATGGGTATAGCACATAAAACTTTGTATGCATCACTGAGATCAGAAAATGCATTGATTGATCACTCAATTGTGGTGCGGGAACCCATGATTGTGTTGTTGTTTTTTGTAATTACATTGCACTTCCTATAGCTTCACAAAAACATAATTTTGTACAAAAATTGTTAAAATCGTGAGATTTACATTAGGTTCACCAAAATATAAACTAGAAAATTGACCTTTCAGTCATTATAGAGATAATAGCATTTACTATGCAAACAACCACAATCTATAATCCTAAACTCAATAAGACCCAATTTAATCAATGGAAAATATGCAATAATAGATAAAACCATATTCAAACAAATGATACTTTAATCTCTACCATATATTTCCATGGATGACTTCCATTTTTCTTTTTAGTTTTAATTTTCTATCAAAAATGGGTATGCTACTTGTAGACATGGATAATGTACAAGTTCGGTTCGACACATTTGATCTTAATTACTAACGACATTTCCCCCCGAATCATACTCTCAACATTTCATCATATTCTATCTCTTAATTTAATAAATCATTATTTATTTAATTAAGTCTTTCTCCTATAGTGATTAAATTAATCAATATAATTTAATTAACCTTATATTTCTATTTAATTAAATAAATCATTTTATTTAATTAAAATCTCTAAAGTCCTCTTATTAAATTAAATAAATTAAACCTTATTTGATTTAATCTAACATTATCCCACTTAGTTAAATAAATTAAATCATTTATTTAATTAAGCATTTTCTCTCGATTATGATTTAAATAAATTCATCAATTTGAATCAAAATTTTCAAATCATCTAATCCCTAATTAAATTAATCAAAATCTTGATTAAGTTAATCCCTATCACTAAAATCTTCTAGAGAATGCAAGTTGCACATGAAAATAGATTTAATTCATTTATTAAATCTCTATTTTCCCTCACATGGCATGAAAAGGGAATATTCCATCGAGTTTGAATTCAAAAAGTCCAAGTGGACTTGTACATCCAACAAGGCATTCACTCCTCTTACATGTCCTTGTGCATTGCACCAAGTCGTATTTATTTCATTCTTTTTTCCCTCTCACATGTCATTTCTTCAAATTCAAATTCCACCTAATTGCATTTATCGGCACTTTGGCCAAAATGTGCACAACCATCAACCATTAACATGGTGACAAGTGGCATTCAACCATTGGGTGAAATTTAATCCCACATTGCTCAAATCTTGCCATTTCTTCCAAATTCAAATCTATAATTGGAGGCTTCTCTCCTCATTATTCATTCATAATTTCATGCAAAGTTACTCTCTCAACATTGAGAGCCAATTTTGTGCACATCACTCCATACTTCATCATTTTCACAATTCTTAGCTAGGTTATGCTCAAATCACATTATGGAGATTTCATCAATCTACATACTATCAACATTACAATTTCAATGATCAATTGGCACCAATTCCCCCATGGGATCACAAGTTTACTCACTTAATTAGGATTTACATGCTTTTTATATTTTGTTCTTCTTATTCCTAGTTTAAGTTTTAGTAAATGGATTTCATGGGGAATCCTTCATTCTTATTTGCATTTGATCTAACACATTCATTTGTTTGTTGTTCTTGTGCAATTGCAGGTTTAGGGGTTCAATTTTGGGAATAGAAGGAGGGCTTCTACCTCTTTTAATCACGTTTTTTTTTTAAATCCACAATTTTCTTATTTATTTTGTAGGTTACAGGTCCGCGGCTCCATATTGCGCTACATTTACAGGCCCGACACTATATTGCGCTGCATATTTTCCAAACTCCGCCACACCTATTCTCGTGTTTAACTTTTTGAATTTGCAAACTCGACCGTAGACTCACAGTAACAAACTCTGCCACACCCAGCCCCGTTGCTATGTATTACGCCGCATTTGCAGGCACGATGCCATATCGCACCACATCATTCTCCAAATAGCGCCGCACCCACGTTCTGCCTAAATTTTTTAAAATTTGACAAACTCGGCCACGTATTTTAGTCCCAAATTGCATCGCTTGCAAAATTGTGCCGCACCCGTGGTCTCTGTCTCTATAGAGCGCCACACCTAGTCAAATGCACAATGCTATACAGCACTGCCTCATTGCCAAACTATGCCATACCCGCTAACTCTATCGTGGGCAACTGTCAGATTTGAAATTTTAACATGTGCCTTATTAATTTTGAATTCTTCTAACTATTGACCTATTTTTTGTTTTTGTGTTCTTTATTTTCTATCATTTTTTAGGTTGGAAGACGAGAGAAATAAAAATAGGAGGTTCATCATGGCATCATGTTCATCATGCACAAAGTGTTTTTAAACACTATAGTGTTGTTTAACACTCTTAAGGATCTTTAATTTGTTTAAAAAGAATTTGTTTACTTTCATGCCTTAGAAACACTAAATTTCTTTTGGGTTTTAAAAAGAACAAACAAATTTCCTTTCTTTCAAAAGTTTGCAAAAGGCTAAAAAAAACCTAGAAAAAATCTACTAGATTTTTTTTAAAAGGTTTAAAATTTGAACAAGGCAAACTCTTATACTTCAAAGTTGGTGTTGTAAAAAGAACTCATTTCTTGCTTTGAGGATTAAAATGAACATGTGTGTTTTTGATGTTTTGTAATCCTTTTCATAAAATAATATAATTTAAAAGGCGTATGCGCTTCTCTCGTGCCTAAGAGCGATCTTGAGAATCAAAAGTCTTTTTGTGATATTAGGTTGTCAAAAGTATTACCTTCACAGTTCATTTTTTGGGTTTAAAATTGAACAAAACATCTTGTGAGTGTGAGTAGGCTTACTGCTTGTGTTCTCCCTTGGTTTCTAAATGAAGGTTGATCGAACTACGAATATCTTTACTCACTTTTTTTTATCTTAGCGAGCCTGCCTTGTGGGAAAAAGTGCTCACCCAAGGGAATGACCCAACCGGTAACACACTAAGGACAAGTGTATTTCCAGCCGGCATATAAAAGTGGGTACTAGAACAAAAGCTAGTATCACACAGTTGGCTCCGATGAGAAGGGAAACAATGCTCTCTCACCACATGGGTCAGCCTCCATGAATGGAAAGACTGAATTGAAACACTTGTTTAGAATGCCAAATCCTTATCTATTTTGTTGGTGCAAAAGGTCATATCCTTTGAAGCCACCCCACATTATACATGCAATTTTTTTGTAGAGATGAAAAGTATGCTATGGGAGATTCATGGGTACTGATGCTTGGTTGACCTAAGAAGTGTGTGCCATGGAGGGGAGCTAGTGTGGTAAGCATCTAGTCATCCACATAGTATATGCATAGCTAGATTCGTCCAAGTAGGAACCCAACAAAATATTGTCTCTTCATCCTAGGGTTGTACATGTGCTTGGAAATGAAAAATGCATTGCTTCGTCCTCAAAAAAATTAAACAAACATTCACAAAGAGCTCCAAATTTTAGATGCCTTGGAGGAAACAAATATCCTTGACGAATTTAAGTACTCTTGCTTTCCCTAGGGATCATATCCTTAGAGGTTTCTGAGTGCTTGGATTTTATCATAATTTCTTTTCACTAAGGTTAAACCTAGGAAACTTTTGCCCTAATTTCCTTGATTTACACATAATGGACCTTGTGGAGTGAAAAAGAAAGTGGGACATTAGACATATAGTTTGAAACATAATCAAGAATATGCTTTTGGTAAAAAGGAATTCACTAAGGAAAGATAAAAGACAAATTGGACCTCACATGTGTTGTCTCAATGATTTCCCAAAAAGTCAAAATCCCAAAACCAAAATTCAAAAGGATTAGTCTCAAAGCTCGTGAACAATGTCTTGAAATGCTCCTTGAAGTCAGAGAAAGACTAGTATAAAAATTTTATAAAAAGTCTTCAAGAAACAACCCAACTTTGTATGCATTCTATTATCAACAAAATCCTGAACTGTTTGAAAGGTTTTCTTTCCTCACATAGGAAGTATAGCATGTTCTGCAATACAAAGGTTTTGTAAAAAAGAATTGTGTCTAGGTCAAAGTCTAGGATCAAAGTCATCATTCTCATCCGTCTTTCCATCAATCAAATCCCATCTGATCAACAAAATTTTGAGAACTTTAGAAAAATCATTCATGCTAAACTTAAAGGCTAAATCAACATCACTCTATCTTGGCTTAACACACCTAGCCAAATAGTCAATTATCTTGAACAAATTTTCCTCTAGGATAAAGCAACTTCTTGAGGTTGACTAGTTCATGATCACCTTGATTGGCTTAACACACTAAGCTAATCCATTCTCTTGTGTGATTCTCCCTAGGATAACACAACTTCCTAGGGTTTATAAAGCTCACTACAATTTTGTTTGACTTAATACACCTAGTCAAACTATCACAATCAATCCAAGCCCTAAAGTTTAGCATAACCCCTAAAAAATTCTTCAAAGGTTTCACTCATCCACTTTATCCATTTATCGCATCATCATCACCACCCCCTTTTTATCCTTTCCTTTCCCTAGTCCTTCTCTTTTGGGCCTTAAGGTTAAGATCAAATGATCCCTATTTTTATGGTCCAAACAAGATCACAACACAAGAGGAACATGGAAAACATCAACAAAATATCAACTTCCAGTGACTTGGGTCAAGTAACCACTAAAACAAACCTTGCGGGATCAAAAACTTCCCCAAGTAGCTCTTCTCTACCATCAAAAAATCCTCAAGATGAAAGATATGAAGAGAACATCACAAACAAGGACGTGGGGATGACACAATCAAAAATGGTAGAAATGGTTCAAAATCCAGAGAATCATAAAATTGTTAATGCCATGTTCAAATACTTATGCACGTTAATAGAGAGAGGGATCCAGATTCCTTATGACCTTGATGTAGGCACTAGTATGGACATTCCTCTTACGAACACATCCCTAATGTCAACTGCAAATATCACTCAAGAAACTCCTCAAACCATATCGGCAATCACACCAACCTCACCAATTGTAAACAAAGGAAGTGCAATGTTTCGAGAGTTATAGTAGCATCGCCTTGTGAACAACAAAGAGGTAAGTGTTTGCACCACACCGAAAAACTCCATCCTGATAAATCCATCACACCCATATGTCCCACTAACCTTCCATAATAACACAAATTCATCCTCATCCCATGCGATACCAGCCTATCCATTAAACATACAAACTTCTCTACTAGAAGGAGAAGGTGGTTTGTTTGAAACAGTAGGAGTCGCTGACCCATTCTCTTTCCAGGGGAACTTACCACCCTTTCCTCCATTACCAATCACATCCACATCACCTATTGGATTGGGTCTTCCCCCCTACCCACTTCTAGTTTCTCAAATCCAGGAAATCTGAGAATCACATCGAATCCTCTCTTTAAGCCTGCAACATCACAACAACAAGTGGCAACCATTCAATCCACCATGACCAATATAGTAGCTGGTCCTCAAATCTCTCAAAACATACCTTCTTAAGGATCAAGCATCTCAACCACACCTCCAACAACCCAAATCCCAACCACCAACACAACCCTTTCACCCATCACAATGGTTGGCATCATTCCCAATCCACCACCAATCCCGCCAAAAGATAACGTGATGAATTCATTCACCACCCTGATCCAAACCATCCAAAAAGAAAATCATCAGAGGGTACTGAAACAAAACCAACAAGTTGCACAACAAGCTACTTAGCAAGCACAAGCACAACTAGTCGCCCAATAAGCTGCACAAACCCAGCAAGCTGCACAAGCAGCTCAAGCCCAGAACCAGGCTCAATAGGCGCAAGCACAATACCAAGCACAACTACAAGCAATCCATTGGCAAGCATACAAACAAGCCCTATAAGAATTCCAGGCACAACAACAAGCTAAACAACAAGATTTGTTGGCCCAACAATAACTCGACCAACAAGCTTTGTTGGCCCAACAACAGCTTGACCAACAACAAGCTTTGTTGGCGCAATAGAAGCTAGACCAAAAATAAGCTTTGTTGGCACAACAACAGCTAGACCAACAACAGGCTTTATGGGAACAACAAAAAATAGAACAACAACAAGCTTTGTTGGAACAACAGTAGCAAGATCAACAATAGGCATTGTTGATGCAAATGTAGGCATACCAATAGGCCTTGAACACACACCAGAGCTTGTAGAAAACTCCCACCAGTGCCCCTCAAACCAATCAAATACCCAAACACCTCAAAACACATTCATCCCACCTCCTGGTCTGTACAACGATGTCACGACGCAAATCAAACTGCTCTCATAGCATGTGTTGGACCTCCACGCGGGAAAAACAACCAGAACACTAGGAAACTTGTGCCCTTATCCATTTGATAGAAGTCTCACAATGGTAACATTCCCAAATGGATTTGAGATCCCCAAATTTGACAAGTATAATGGAACGGGTAACCCTAAAAACCACGTCAGGGAATTTCAAGTGCATTTCATGGAGGTTTCATATGATGACACATATCTAATATAACTCTTCCCCCAAAGTCTAACTGGTCTAGCCATGAAATGGTTTTGTTGTCTACCCATAGGCATTAAAACATTCAAGGAAATTGTGGAAGCATTCCTTAAAAATTATTCTTTCAACATGGGTGCAAACATTAGTTTGGAAGAACTATCAACACTGAAACAAAGAAAAGGAGAGCTATTTGCATCCTTCTTTCAAAGATGGTGATCCAAGGCCAATCGGAGCAAGTGCACCATGCCAGAAGAACAACAAGTTTGCATGATCATATCTAATCTAGATGAAAACTTGGAGTTCTACTTAAAAATGTAATGCATTACATCATACGATTAATTAATCCCAAAGGCGCTCAACATCAAAAGAGCCCTTACTACGCAAGGAGGCACATCAAAGAACTTGGGATTCACTGAGGATTCCATTAACAAGAAAAAGAGTGTCTCAAGGCACTATTAAAATCCCAATCCAAGTGGGACCAGAAACCATGGAGACCACTTATTAGGTCCTCAACCTCAACTTACCATATAACATCCTCCTAGGATGCCCATGGATCCATGAAATGAAAGCAGTGGCCTCAACATATCACCGATGCATCAAATTATTGCACCAAAATGAGGAGGTCACTATACACAGAGATCCAGAACCATTTGCCTACTACAAAAACTTGGAAGCCAAGTTTTATAAAATCCCCGAAGTGCCAAAAAATGATGAAGGCCCATCCGATACATACATCGACCCAGCTAACCTTGCCTCTACTTCTGTGAAAGAGACACCCACCATCCCTGATATATCTAACATCAAAATAATGATCGAGGACAATGGCTGCAGAGACTACAGAATGAAGAAGAGTGCATTTGTTGTAGGAGAGTTACCACAATCTCCTAGGTCACATGGGTAACCTCAATCAACTAAAACACCCATCCACACCCCTTTGGATTCTGCCATTGGGGAGACCTAAGTAAGTAAAATGTTTATGAGGAAGATATTTCAAGCACAATATACCATGATGCAAAACCCACACCCACATTGCCTATGGATGAAGCCAACATAGGGCTACAAATAATGCTTAGCAGGCTACAATAGAAACCAAAGCCTTGGAAGGAACGGTGATGGATGACTAGAGCCCATCATTGCAAAAAGAAGAATGAGGAACCTTGGCCTTGGATGTACTCCCCCGAGTATAACCATATGTGGCAGAGGTACTCCTAGTAGGGAAGTCAGGTCCTCCCCTTAGGTATTAGTAACCACCCATAGACCACCCGTATGCACAGGTATCCCACTTGACAACTTCACTTTTGATGTAACTGATGTCTACACCATTAGTGATGATGATGATACCATAAAATGCCTTCCCATGCTCTTTGGGGATTCCTCCTTACTAATGATTAGTTCCTCACCCACTGAGTCAAACCAACAAACCCACAAAATCACCTTAGTATACCCTCAACTCATCAATCACGACCAACGAGGACTGCCAATTCTAGACTCATTTGAAAATGATGAGGCTCTCTCAAAATTCATGGGAATAAGAGATACAGTTCCATGTTCAGATCACAAGGAAGGTTTCAAAATCACATTAGACACTCAGGCATATTACGGGGAGACGATTGAGTCCTTCAGTCACAAAAGAAAAATATCAAGAATAATCTCAGATTTGTTGACTGAAAACCACATTGTGGCACTCTCCAACCATAAAACAATAAAAATAAAGGATGCATCCAATGGTGAAAACCTCTCTAAGGCACTAGAAGATGAAGGATTCAATCTCCCCCTACTGCACTACATCAAGAAAAATTAGTTGTCTTGCCAGAGCAATGCAGTCTTATTAATTTGGGAATGGAGATAGCACCAAAAATCATGTTCTATGCTGAGTCTCTCCTAACAGAGGAACATGAACTGCTAGTAGCATCTCTATAAGAAAGGAAGGTAAAATTTTCATGGACCTATGCTAACATGCTAGGTCTGGATCCGGAAGTGGTGGTTCATCATTTAGCTATTTACCCTGGAGCAAAGCCGGTTAGACAAAAGTTAAGAAAAATGCATCCCTAGATAGCCTTGCTATTCAATGTAGAGTTATAGAAGCTCCTGGATGTTGGCTTCATATGCCCGATTGACTATCCAAAATGGGTATCTAACCTTGTACCAGTCTCAAAACTAAATGGGGGCATCCGCATTTGCAAAGACTTTAGAGACCTTAACAAAGCATGTCCTAAGGATGATTTTCCACTACCCAACATTGATATGATAGTGGACATGATAACTGAACATGAGATTCTATCCCTGATGGATGGCTTCTCGGGGTACAACTAGATAATGATCGCAAAAGAAGACCAACATATAACGACATTTACATGTCCTTGGGGAACCTAGTACTAGAATATGATGCCATTTGGGCTAAAGAATGCAGGGGCTACATATCAGAGAGCCATGGCACTAATCTTGCATGACATGATACACAAAATCATTGAAGATTATGTGGATGACATACTAGCAAAGTCAAAGAAGAGGTAGAACCACATAGCAACCCTAAGTGACATATTTGATAGACTGGAGATGTATAAGGTCGGGCTGAACCCAAAGAAATGTGTCTTTGGGGTACAATCAGGGAAACTCCTAGGATACATAGTGTCAACGAGGGGGATAGAGGTGGATCCCACAAAGATTAAGGAAATCCTTGATATGGAAGCACCAAGAATGCTAAAACAACTCAGAGGATTAGAAGGAAGAGTCCAGTCCATCCAGAGGTTCATAACACAGTTGGCCGACAAACAGATTGCCTATTCACATCTACTCCATAAGGGAGTAGCATACAAGTGGGATAAAAAATGTGATCAGGCATTTAGTAAAATCAAATAATATCTGCTCACACCACCTATATTGATGCTTCCCATTGCAAGAAAACCATTGATCTTATACATCTCAGTAACAACAGTAGCGCTGGGTGCTCTTCTAGCTCAACACAATAAAAATGGGACATAAAGGGAAATCTATTACATCAGTGAGACAATGGTTAGCTATGAATTAAACTACACATTCATTGAGAAAGCTTGCCTAGTAGTAGTGTTTGCTTCAGAGAAATTCTGACACTACATGCTGGCACATAAAATAAAACTCATCACCAAAATAGATCCCTGAAAGTACCTACTATCAAAATCTATGCTCATAGGAAGGATGGCTAAATGGGTCATGATACTATTGGAGTATGTCACTGAGTATGTGGAGTGAAAGGAAATCAAAGGATAGGTTATTATGAACCAGATGATAGAGGCTCCCATTTACATAGAGAATCTGCTCATATCAGAATTTTCAAATGAGTCCATCTTTAATCTCAGCGTAGCTGATCACTGGAAACTATACCTCGATGGTTCCCAAACACAACATGGATCGGGAGCCAGTGTATTCTTTATCATCCCACAAGGGGATTGCATACCAAGATCTTACAAGTTGGCATTCCCCTATAGCAATAACATTGTAGAGTATGAGGCTTTAACCATAGGTCTCAAAATTGTTGCACAATGGTGAATCATAGCATTAAAGGTCTATGGAGATTCACAGCTTATCATCAACCAAGTCAATGGTGAATACTAAACTAAGGATGATAAGCTCACATCATACAAGAAGGTGGTAGAAAGCCTCAAAAAATCATTTATTGATATCACTTTTGAGAAGATACCGAGGGAAAACAACAGAGCAGTTGATGCAATGGAAATGATTGGATCCTTGCTAGATATCTCTCGCAATGTCTCAAAACATGAATTCCTGGTAGAGAAGCTTCTCGTACCTACTTTCGAGGTACCAAAGTCAGAATATGCATGTGAACTCATTAGTCTTGGTTCTCTTTAGTATCATGACATTTACACCTACCTAAGATTAGGAGTCCTCCTAGCCGATATCACCTCGAACCTCAAACAGACCTTTGTCAAGAGATCCTTATGTTTTGTCATCCTAGGGGAAACCCTCTTCCATAGAAGCATTGATGGAACCCTATTACGTTGCTTAAAAAATGAGGAAGCCTGGATTTCTCTTACTGAGGTACACAATGGCACTTGCGGTTCACACTCCAGTGGTATGACCTTGGCATAGAAGTTGCTGAGTACCGGGTACTACTAATCAACAATTGAAAGAGAGGCACGTGAATTTGTAAGAAGGTGTCTATAGTGCAAACAACATGCATACCTCATTCATGCACCAGCTCAAGAATTACATCCTATTGTTACACCTTGGCCCATTTCCCAATGGAGGCTCGATCTCATAGGTAAAATCTCACCCAACTCATCCAACGGCCACAAGTTCATCATCATCACCATGAAATATTTCATAAAGTGGGTCAAAGCAATTCCCATGACCTACATCACCGGAAAACAGATATCCAAGTTCATCTTGAACTACCTTATTTGCTAATATGGCGTCCCTCAATCCATTATCTCTGATAATGGGACACCTTTCAAGAATCAGGATGTCTGTGACTTATGTGAAAAATTCAAAATCCAACATCGCTTTTCCACACCATATTACCCACAAGGCAATGGCCAAGCAGAAGCTACCAATAAAACCATCCTGAAGATCCTTAATAAAATAGTCAATGACTCTGGTCATGACTGGCATCTATAGTTAAATCTCGCCTTATGGGCCTACCACACCACCATCCACACACCAATAGGCACCACCCCATTCTCCTTGGTCTACAAATCATAAGCCATCCTCCCTATCGAGATCAAGCTCCCGCCACTAAGGATATCATTGCAAAACCTCATCACAAATGAGGAATACAAGGTTACAAGACTAAATGAGCTAGAGTTACTAGATGAACGATGCATGGATGCCCTTAATCATTTATAGGTTTATCAGAATTGCTTGAAATGAAGCTACAAGAAGAAGATCAGGTAACGTGCCTTCCAAGTCAATGACCTTGTGTTAAAAGAGAACCAAAGGAATGTGTCGAATCCAGAGAGCAAAGGAAAATTTGAGCCCAACTAGCTAGAACCTTTTGTCATCACAACCAGCTATAAATCAAGAGCATATCAATTAGTAACACTAAAAGGCAAGCCTCTACATCAGCCTCTGAACAACTCCCATCTCAAAAAGTTTTATGCCTAAGAAATTGTAGGGTATAAAACCAAAAAATACAAAAACAATCAGAAAAAGTCCTAAAAAAATGGTTGCCTTGATGAAAACCTGGCAAATAGGTGTCTTGGTGACAACAAAAAAAATACAAAAATACAAAAATCCAAAAAATAAAAAAAGGATTGAAAATAAATAAATAAAATTAAAAATTGTCCTCTAGTGAAAACCACTTCAGTGGCGCTTTGGACAAATACCTTGGTGAAAACCTAGAAAACAAGCGCCAAGTGTAAATAAAGTACTCCCCATCTACCAGGATTTGCACGACTCACTTATCCATTCTATCATATTTCATTAATCATTCATCCACCCATCCGCTTGCATCCATACCATAGCCTGAGCTGATGACCATGTCATATTCCATCATAGTACTACTTGGAATACCTAAGGTTAGTTTATCATGCCTTTATCGAAGTAGTCTATTGCTTAAACACTGAGGGCATATCCTTGAAAATGGTACTGGATCGGATTTGTATATATTTTTTCTGCTCTTCCCAAATCTCAAAAAATCCAAAAACATGTCAAAACATTCAAAAATCTTCAAAAAATGTCATTATTGAGTCTTGTCATTCTTCTTTCCTTGTCCAAACTACATCGTCTCTGAGCTTGAACGGAGGAAAGGTTGATCTTTGATCATCCCCTAAGATATTTTAGGTCAGTCCTTAAGCATCCATCACAATAAAATGGAAACCCGTTTGCCCACCTATCTCATCATTGAGTCAATTTTGTCATCAGTCAAACTACGTGGTCTCTGTGTATATAACATAGGCAAGGCTAATCTACGGATAAGCTCCCGAGACCTCTAGGATAGGTCTTTAAGTTAGTCCCTTCATTGTAAATCTCAAAAATACCAAAAACATTGAAAAATGGAAAAATACCAAAAACAATGAAAAATGTGAAAATACCAAAAACATTTGTAAAACATCTCAAAAATACCAAAAATAGCCTCAAAATATCTAAAAAATCCAAAATGGTGCATCCATTTCATCTCGCTTTCACCCACGATTTTCACCATTCCTAATAAGTCAATCATCTTCATCACTCTTTAGTGAGTCAGTCAGAAGCAAGTCTACCAAGTTCAAAAGTGAACACCCTAATCGTCAGAGTCTCGAAAGTCTAAGTCAGTAAACAAGCAAGTTGGATAAATTAGAGTATCAATATCTTATCACCCAATCAACCCCATCAAAACCTTGATCACAACATGTCCTAGGATGAATCCTTCCCATGATGGACATAAGCATTAGGTAACCCTCAATAGTTTAGTCTTGGCTAGCGGTATGAAGAACATTAGCTTGTTTGGTTTGCTTTATTTGGTCTTTTATTGGCTTATCTTATTTTGCGCTCATTCCAAGGACCTCTCGATGATGCCTAAACAAAATAGGTTTAGAGAGAAAGGAATGGGGCAAAGATCGTTGTCTCTTTTATCTACTATGCTTGTGGGATACACTTATAAAATAACTTAGTCACATATTCTTTGTTTGGTTTGTGGAGAGGATGTTTTGGATATCTTGTTGACCACATAGGAAAGCTTGCTTTCCTATGTTTTGGCCCAAGATGTTTAGAATGTTTGAACTATGTCTTGAATGAAGTATGCATGCTAAGTGTGAACAAGAATACTCCTATCTAATTGTCAAGTCAAAGTCCATCACACTAGGTACAATTCCATACTAGTTCTGTATACCTTGATGCATCATACCCATGTCTGTTATCAAACATAATGTAACTAGCCCTTTGAAAATCCCAACTCTTAGAAAAGCAATTCATCACCATCTTAACTAACTCATTGATTCTAAGTTCTTCTATCTTCTTTTCATACTAGCATGGTATCATGATAGTAATCATTACATCACCAATGCATACACTCTACATTCACCAGATCATTAGCATAAAAAAGAATATTGCGTCATATCATTATCTTAAGTTATGAGGAATAATAAAAAATTGTTATTCTAAGCATCTTAAGGAATCATTGCATTATACATAATCATTAAACATCCATTACCATTTACATCCATTGCACCATTATTAAACATACATTACATTCATAGGATCATTATTAAAATGCATAAAAAAAGATACAAAAATAAGTGCATCCATTAGAAACATACATCATATCGCGTAAGCATAAGAAATAGGAACATCTCATAGCATCACATAAAAATCAGAATGCATCCATACATATCATAAAGGTGAATCACCTCATATATATCATCAAATAATACACTGTTATGATACAAAATCAAATCAAGTGTACATCGAAATACATGGTACAATAGGGGAAATAATACGGCCCATGAATCAAAAAAAGGAAAACTATCTGTGATCAAAGACTAGCCCTGCTGGTTGTGCCCCTCACCCTCTCCGACCTGCCTCTCACCATGATCCTCTGGCAGTTGCATCCCTATCTATTGGGAGAAGTCTGGAACTTTACCTAATGGTGGCACTACCTGGCTATAATGCTACTGATACTACTCAGCCTTCCTGACAACCTCTCTATAGGCCTATAGATCAATTGATCGGCCCTGGGATGAGGAAGTTGTGGTCTCTAATTGTCATCGCCAACCAATCTCTTGATCCCTCTCGGATCATGCCTAGTCCCTCTCAGTTGTAACTACTACAACTTGCTACCTAGCCTCATCTCACTCTATTATCAAAACCTGGATCTGACCTTGTAGCTACTAGATTTGTGTGTCTCTATGATCTAGCTGTGCAGCTGGCTGCTACTAAGGAACTACCCTCGGCTAACCATCCTGCCCCCCTACTCGGGCAAGTGACTATTGTGATGAATCCTTGGGAGGCATCTAATGAGGAGGTGGTCCACCTCCTCCTTTGCCCCATCCTCTACCTCTACCAGTTGTCCTATCTCTGGGCCTACGGCATGGAACCGCTGCACTAGGAACCATCAGTCTAAGGGAAGGCCTGAACCAAGCTTTGTATGCTGGAGTAGCCTCTTCATCTATCGACCCCTAATCATATGGCCACAGTTAGGCCACCAACTGTCTGAAGGAAGATACTGCCTTAGTTGATGCAATGGGTTGGATCCATACTATCTCTCTAGTCGTATGGGCGAAGATCGCCATGTACTGGTCGTCAGGCCTGTTCTGTACCTCTCCAAGCTATCTGGCTAGCCTATCAGGGAGATACCGCTCTATCATGGTATGCTCCTGAACCTCCATCCACCTATCCTATCTAGCATAAAACAACTCATCTACATCATCATACCATGGGCCAATGCCCATCCAAGGTCTCTAGATGAACTCTCTCATCTCATCGAGAATTCGTCGCCAGTGTGCCAAACCACTTGTGCCAATGTGGGTGAAATGAATCTCTACCCTGTCATATCGCTAAACAATAGGATCATCTATCTCAAGAATAGCTGATGTAACATCTAGTCAAAGCACTAGGATCCACTCCCATCCCCAGATGTGTAATAAGGTAACTCGAGCACTGAGGGACCTACTGTCCAGGTATATAAACTCATGAAGATCCCTGTATAGGGATGCCAATAATACAAGTCCCCAAGCAAAGCACTCCCTATGGTGAGCCATCTAATCCCATGCCAGTTGTCATCTTGGAATAAAATATTGACCCCACCGATTGGGTACCACAAGGCCTGAAATGATAGATGCAATGATCAATTTGTAAATAGGTATGCTGCCATGGTATCTCTCTAAATCGATCTGCCCATTATAAAACTCAATCTCATCGAGCTCCATAACCCCATAGCAAGCATCTCTATTGGCATCAGGATCATAGATGACTCTGTCCCCATGAATAGGTAATCGAAGGATGCACCAGACATCCTCGAGGGTAATAGTGGCCTCACTGGTAGGAAGGTGAAAGGAATAAGTCTAGCTATGCCACCGCTCGGCCAAGACTATCATCATGCCTAAGTGCACCTGAATAGGAGGGATGTATGCAACATACCATAGACCAAGAGCACCAAGATGCTCCTAAACCAACTCATGCATACCCTACAATCTGCTGAGCAAAGGACATCTATGCTCTCGCAAGTGAAGTACATCAAGCTCCTCCTGCACAAGGGAAGCCATCGCGTCAAATAAAGATAAAATTTTGCATCTCGTGCTAATTTTTGCATCCAAAACAACAAATGCAGTGTTGTTTGCGGGTGTGCTGTAGTTTGGAAAGTTACAAACTACGCCGCCACAGTTGAGTTTGCACATTGCTTAGTTCCAAAGTGACCCGCGCGACATTATTCGCATATGTGGTCCACTTTGTGATTAACCCTAATTCCCTAACTACATCACGTGGTTAAGTATTTACATGTGGTGGACTTTGACGGGAAAATCCCTAATCTCCAAACTGAGATGTGTGATGCTCTTTTCATATGCGGTCCAATACAGGACCGCATGGCCCCGATAAAGCATTTTCAGTGGCGTTATATAGCACCGCTCAACTTAAATGACACTTAAACCCTATTTAATGCACATAAAATGATAAAATTAAAAGTTGGATAAGGGTACATACCACAGGTCGTACATCAACTAGCCGCTGGTGTACTTGTACTCTCTCTGACACGTGCTTGGGAAGCTATCGTTGCGCCATTTCGACCGAGACTCAAAGCTAAAACTGTGAAATTTTTTAAGGGCTAAGATTGCAAATGCATTGAAAGTGACCCCTCAAGGTCTATTTAAGCCTAAATATTAGGGTTTTTTGACCTAATTTTTACCTTCCATCTAGGGTTTCAATCTCCCGATCCCATTTTGGTCTAATCAAGGGCCATTCTGCATCTTTTTTGGCATTTAAAATGCATTTTTGGCTTGTCAAGCACCTTGTCTTCTTTTTTCACGAGATCATCCAAAAAATCAAAAAAATTATCTGATCTTTCAAGGGGCATTATACCAACATAATCCTTCCACTGGGGCAGTAGTGGGGCATCTGAAAAAATTGAGAAATTTTGAACTTTGATCACAATAGTTTATTCTTTGAATCAATGCAACAAGCACATTGCTTCAAAGAGGGGAAAAATGTAGACATGGAAAATGTACAAGTTTAGTTTGACACACTTGATCCTAATTACTAACAACATTTCCTTCTGAATCATACTCTCAACATTTCATCATATTTTGTCTCTCAATTTAATAAATCATTATTTATTTAATTAAGTCTTTCTCCTCCAGTGATTAAATTAATCAATATAATTTAATTAACCTTATATTTTTGTTTAATTAAATAAATCATTTTATTTAATTAATGTCTCTAAAGTCCTCTTATTAAATTAAATAAATTAAACCTTATTTGATTTAATCTAACATTATCCCACTTAGTTAAATAAATTAAATCATTTATTTAATTAAGCATTTCCTCTCAAAACTGATTTAAATCAATTCATCAATTTGAGTCAAAATTGTCAAATCATTTAATCCCTCATTCAATTAATCAAAATGTCGATTAAGCTAATCCCTATCACTAAAATCTTCTAGAGAATGCAAGTTGCACATGAAAATAGATTTAATTCATTTATTAAATTTCTATTTTCCCTCACATGGCATCAAAAAGGAATATTCCCTCAAGTTTGAATTCAAAAATTCTAAGTGGACTTGTACATCCAACAAGGCATTCACTCCTCTTACATGTCCTTGTGCATTGAGCCAAGTGGCATTTAATTCATTCATTTTTCCCCTCTCACATGTCATTTCTTCAAATTCAAATTCCACCTAATTGCATTTATTGGCACTTTGGCCAAAATGTGTATAGCTATCAACCATTCACATGTTGACAAGTGGCATTCAACCATTGGGTGAAAGTTAGTCTCACATTGCTCAATTCTTGCTATTTCTTCCAAATTCAAATCTATAAATTGGAGGCTTCTCTCCTCATTATTCATCCACAATTTCATGTAAAGTTACTCTCTTAACATTGAGAGCCAATTTTGTGCACATCACTCCATACTTCATTATTTTCACAATTCTTAGCTAGGTTATGCTCAAATCTCATCATGGAGATTTGATCAATCTACATAATTTCAACATTGCAATTTAGGAGCTAGGAAAGGGCCAATTTCAACATTCAATTGGCACCAATTCCCGCATGGGATCACAATTTTACTCACTTAATTAGGATTTGTAATGCCCCACCAAGTAACCTTAAAAAAAGTTTCAATTAACATCATAAGCGAACCAATTTTTTTTTTAATAAAGTGCATTTAACATACACATTCACTTACTAATTAACAACAACCTCTAAGGCTACAAGGTTAGGATTACTTAAACCCACACATACATATTACATAAACCATAGCCTTATGAACTTTATGAAATAAACATCATACATCATAAGAATACCACATAACATAATAAGATAATCAACCAAGATACAATCTCATAAACATTATCTTAAACCAATAGTTACATCACTCATTCCCAGACTGAGACAATAGTATTCAAGGTTACAATTACAAACTTCCACCTCATAAACATAAGAGGGATAAAATAACTTATACAAGTTAAAATATTACAATGCAAGTAATTACCACAAGAACTATGAGCTGTCCATCTAGATGTCTCGCCACCAAGTACTGAAGATAGATGGGGACCCAACGGTTTTGGTGCATGTTCCACCCAACCAATGTGGTACCCGAAGGCCCACCCCCCATGTTAGGAGATAGTAACAAAGTAACATGGACAAAGATCTACTACCTCTAACCAAAGGCAGACTCAAACTGACTCATACTGTTATAACCAACCAAATGAATTAACAAGTATAACTCATTCACCATACATGTACGAATCAAGTACAACTCAAGTACAATACAAGTACAAATCAAGTACAACATTTACATCACTGACATAGGTCCTATTGCTTCTAGACATAATATTAATCAAGTATGTTAAAAGAACCATACACATAAAATAATTAACAACAGTTGTCCTAGATAGAGTGTCATCGCAAGGTTTGTCATGAGATCTCCTCTGGGAATTATTCATAGGTTCCGGCACAAGTAATCTTGGTGGCCTCAACCGAATTCTGGCACTCATACTCACTCATGCAAAATCAACTACCTCTCGCAAGGACAAGATAATTGATCTTGCCATTTTAGGCCTTCTCACTCATCCCAAGTCTAAACAAGCCCTTGTGTCTATGAGTGAGGATTAAATTATCTTGATTAATGTGAATGCATCCTAATCATCTAAGTACCTTAATTTAATTATCACTAGATTAACTCACTTCTGAAGGTTACCTGATTTACCACTTTGGGCTCCAACCCCTATCAAAAGCCACTCTTCTATTCGACAACACACACCCAAACAATCCACTAGGGGAACCACAAGTGCATACCAACTAGGCATCATAATCCACTCCAACACAAGGAGGATACAAATAATAGAACTCACTCCAAACATCATGGAGGCAACAAACACATAGTCCACTCCTTTCACAGGAGACAACAAGATGAAACCACATCACAAGGTCACTCCATACAAGGAGACATGGATCCCATAATCCGCTCCTAAACCAAGGAGGTGCAAACATCCCCGTTCGTGAAAACCGGGTAAAACTAAACATGCACTACCCAAGGGAAAACAACTGGATGGCATAAAGATTCAACAACCCTTATCCTCTAAGTTCTTCTGGAAGACTTATAATTTAGGACTAACAGTAAATCCCAAAACCAACAATGCAACTTGACGACATAGCAACAAAAGCATTCAAGTCATCAATCAAATCTAATATTTGGAATTCCTAAATCCATACTCATTCAATAGGTGGTGTTGACAAAGTCAAAGAAATGATAACTAGATCATCTAAAATAATTATAACCCCTATTTCCCTTTTCATTATTGGAAATCTAAACAATTAAACTTACTTCCCTTTACTGAATACAGAGAATTAAATCCTTTAAGATAATCATGAGGAAGATACTACTTTTGGATATACTAAATCCATATCTCTTTCATAATCCAATCACAATGATTCAATTAATCTAAATAGAAATTAATAAATAACATAATTGATTGCCTCATCAATAAAACAACTTCTTAATTTACTTTTAAATCGACACAAATCCATGCAAGTAAACTCTTTCCATTTCCTAACCAAATCTTACATCTCATTCAATTTTCTATTTAAAACATTCAATCACTTTAATATAATAACATATTGTTTCTCTATCCATTTTCCATATACACTAATCAATCCATTTTTAAATCTCTATTCAATAATATATTGCATGCATCTCATTAAAATAAAATATGATAATGAATTTTACACTTAATATATATATATATGCTCCATATTATATAGACACCAAATATATATATTAATAAATTTAATTACATATATTCTTTAATATTCCATTCACAATGACTAGATTACTCTATGGAACTAAATAAAACATAATAACTATTTGTTTTTTCAATATAGTTAGTTCCTAAATTTACTTTTTAATGCAACCTAGCACTATTGCAAACAATCTTTTCAATTTTCTATCCAGAGTCTATGTCTCTTCAACTATCCATTTAAAAACATGCAATTTCATCAATGTATAAAAATATCTTTTGGCTTATCTATTTGACCACGCATTCATATTGTTTCTAATTAAATCTCATTAATTAAAACAAACATTTAAATATAAATATTTCTATAATTTTTCAATATATTTAAATATCTTTTTCCTTATCAATTTTGACCATACATTCAAAACTTATCATTTAAATTCTTCATGCAAAGCTAAATTACATGCACTTAAATAAAACAACGTAAATACTGATTGAAAATACTTATGGATATATATATATACATCTCAATATATTTTCTTCAATCATATTAACAAAATAAATATTTCCTTTTAAATCAAATAATTACTTCTATTAAAAATATATTTCTGTATACATTTTCTACACATACTAATCATTTCTTTTAGAACACTAATAATACCCAATTTGCAAACAACAGAATAAAATAATAAAATATTATTTATTCTCTCAAATGGATATATACCTTCAATATATATATACTAAATATAAATTAATATATTTAAATATATTTAATCATTAACATATCTTTTATTCTTTAGAGAATATCAAATTGTTTAATTCAAAATAAAATATCCCTTATCATTAATTTTCCAAAATATAAATATATTTTTTCAATTAAATCAAATTAATAATTGGACCTTTTACACATGAATTTAAATTCCACAATCAAATTTTAAATTATGCATTTTTTACATCAAATATTTAACTCCTTCAATTAAACTTTAACATGCCATTTTAAAATAAACAATAATTTTCCCATATGTTTATAATTCTAATTCCACTAATCTAATATACAAATAAATATAATATTTTAATATTATAAATTATAATATAAAATATTATTAAATAATATTTTAATATTATAATAACAATACATAAAATATTAATATTTATAAATATCAATTTATTATTATTTTATTTTCAAAGCAGCCATGGGAAAATAACTTAACAACAGTCTCATGTTTCAAGCATAACTCAAAAACTACGATCTAGGTATTTGCGATTTTTTGACAGGGCTAAGAAAATTTCAAAATGTAAAAACCTTTTAAATTTCCTGACAACCCAGTTTGTGTAAGTGAAGTTATAGGTGACGCAACCAGATCATTTTACCATGAAAAATATAACTATACTGCAGATTTTAAAATCCGATTTTTAATAATAATTAGAAGGTTTCATTTTCTAAAATCATTTTGAATGCATTGTTCAATCTCTATGTTTGATTTCCAATAACAACACAATCTATTTCCCGAAATAGTTTAAATTCAACTAAGGTTTTCACAATTTTCACTCAAGAAATTTCACAAGCAAAGGCTGTAAATTTATTTAATTCTTTTTCTTCTAATGTCAAATTTATTTTCTAAAACAGATTTAACAAACAAATCTTTAATCATTACTATTTTAAAGAAAAACAATCAAGAACAATAAAACACAAAGAGGAAAACCTGGTAGAAGAAGCTATAGGAAGAGATGAATTTCTGATGCAAGCCTCCTCCAAAGATTTCCTGAATTTTCTTCAATCCTCCAATGAATCCAATCCAAAACCAAACAAATGCAAACAATATTTCCTTCAATCAATTCTATAATCAAAATTTCTTCAAACCCTTTTGCAAATTTTCCAAAATTTCTTCCCTGCTGTAAAAATGAATTTTCCTAAAGACTTTTCTGCCCTAAAATTAAAACATATATTCTTTATAAATCAAAAATAACTAATACAACCCTAATTCACATTACATGCAAATTAGATATTAATTTCAATTTCAATTTTTACAATCCTAATTCACACTACATGCAAATTAGATATTAATTTCAATTTGAATTTCAATTTCAATTTAAAATGCAATTTCAAATAATAAATTAATTTCCAAAGTTGCAACCAATTTCCCAAATAAACGTTTAATTACAATTTCTAATTTAATTCCCATACATTGGAATTAAATTCTAAAATTAATTCTAATTCTTTTATTTCCTTTCATTCTCTTGCATCACGTTTAATTAATTAATTTAATTATTTAATAACTAAACTCAACCCCCTTGGATTAAATTTAATTAATTAAATAATTTAAATATAATTAATTAATTTAAATATAAACTTTTATCCACATTGCATTATTTAAATTAAATAACTATCAACATGATTTAAATGCAATTATTCTAAATATCTATTTCCAAATCAAGAATTCTTCAGAATTAAATAACATCAAAGCAAGAGAGATAATGACTCGACACACACAACTGATGACACACTAAGGCTAGGGTGTAAACTTGACACATGTTACCTAACTACTATCTCCCGTTCAACTTAACCATTGGATCGACACACTCAAACCTGTGAAGCCAGGTGGAGTCAGTGTCATGTACCTGCAATCCTACAACCAAGTAAACAACCTCATACAATATATCCAGCATATAATACACACCGTGAAGAAATAATTATAGATTCACAAGGTGCTCGCAAGTGAGTGATGCGAAACCGTCCTCTTCACCAATACACTCATCGAAATTGACACTTCCATCATAATCCAGTAATCTCATAATAACATCTCATGTTAACTCTACAACATCATTAATCCATAATGCATGTGAAACAAAATCAGATAACTACATCCCACAATAATATTTGTCACTCAATAGTAACGATCAAAGCATCATAACAAAATGTATCTAGTATCAAAGTAATTGCAACCAAACATAGCATAAAGCAACTTGAACAAGAATCAAAACGGAGGGGTATTATAGGATTTACATGATTTTTATATTTTGTTCTTCATATTCCTAGTTTAATTTTTAGTAAATGGATTTCATGGGGAATCCTTCATTCTTGTTTGTATTTGATCTAACACATTGATTTGTTTGTTGTTCTTATGCAATTATAGGTTCAGGGGTTCACACTACTCTTTCACTTCAAGCTTCAAGTGTGTGTAAGATGATCTCAATTATGCAAATGCTGGAGTTTAAAGGTTTGTGGTTAGACATCAACATGCTATGAAGGATTTCTTTTATAGAGATGCTTGTTTCATATGAACAATCTAGATTCAAAGATCAAAGATGAAGATCAACGTTCAAGGTCCATTGTGAGGAAATAGATTGTAGAGTTAACTTGTTTGATTGATTCAATCAAGGGAATTGATGGAATAATTAGTGGAAATTCATTGATTAATCAATGGGATTGATTGATCAATTAGTGGGATTGATTAATCTATGCAGTTGATTCATTAGTCAATGTTTGAGAGGATAATTAATTAATTAATAATTACTTAATCATTGGAGGAATGTACAAGTAAAGATTAATTAATTAATAAATATTTATTGATTAATGGATAATGTTGGAGGTAAAATAGGGGAATTAAATAATTAATTTAATTATTTAATCTAGAACTGGGAAAGTATTTTAATTAAATAATTAGTAAAAAAAATAAAATATTAAAAGGTGTTGGTGTTAGTTAAACAATTAATGATAACTATTTAATTAAAATAGAAGAATAAGTGTAATCAGTGACATAATTAAATAAATATTTATTTAATTAGTCAAAAATGGTGAATTAGAATGAATGAATTAAATAATATAAAATCAATTAATTAATAGTACAAAATCATAATTGATGATAATTAAATAATAAGGAATTATTTAATTAATTAGGGAGAAGATTAAATATTAGTAAAAGGGTGTTGCTCGCTGGTCAAGACAATTTTGGGTATCTACAAAAAGATCTCAATTTGCTAATTTTATCATATCTCTTCTAATCAACTAGAAACATTAGGTTTCCAATTGATTTTTATTTTTCCATTTGTAGACCCAAAATTGAAATATCTTAGGATGCTTCCTTATGGTTTCACCACTGATCTGTACCAATTTTAGATCTTTTTCATTTCATTTATGTTAGGTGAAAAAATTTAAATTCTTCATCCAACACTATCATTTCGTTGATCTTTATCAAGATATTCTAATATTTACTACATAATACATTCCTTAAATTATCATTGATAGGTCAATATTTATGAGGATTTAGGAAAATTTGTCAAGATCCACAATAATAAAGTTCAAGTTTATACATACTCTCTGGTCAAGTGCCCTTATGCAATGCTAACATGATGACTATCAATATTGGTCAATGTTATTAGATAGACCATTTTCTATAGGGTCATCTTCTCCTTTTAGTCTATTGATTTCCAAATTCCAATTAAAAATTAGGAGAATATTTTGAGTAACTTCTATTGGAACTAAAACATCTCAATGGTGCACTTGAACCCATTTATTTATTGTTATTTGTTTCTAAAACTTAATCAATTTATTGCTTATTCATTTCCAAATCCTACATGTTTCATGTTTCGATAGTTTGATTAGTTTATAGTTTGGTTGATATTCTAAGATCTTAGACTTGTATATTAGGATTAATCTAGTTGGAGATAACTTTGGTAAAATTTAAATCTACATTTAGTTTTCACATATCACACACAATAAATGCAGACCTTATGAAATGAAAATAATAGGTTTAACAAATTGAAACAAAATGATGAACCGATTTCTTCTAATTTCATTCAATATGCAAGCTATAATATGCAAATGAGTAACAAAAATTAAATCTAACTAAAATAGTAATGAAGAGGGAGATCTGGAAAGGGTCAAATATTGTGTACCTTTCAACAAAGTTACTTTTTCAAATCTCACTGAGGACTCATTTTCCCTATAATGAATGGGTCCTATTTAGGGCTTGAGAAAATCTATTTTTAGGTTTTGTTCTTCTCAGTTTGCACTTTCAGATCCTAGTCAGACACTATCGTAAAGCCAAAAATAAAACTTGTAGCTCAATTTATGTGATTTGACATCTTTTCTTGCATCTTTGACAACTTTTAAACTTTTTTCAAATTTTCTTTCCAAACAATGTTCAACTTAAAATCTCCAATCACACCTCAAAGAGAGAAAAATGATGTTTGTGAGGGAATAGGGGTTTTCCTTGGTCAAACCAAATTTTAGTAATTAAACCTTGAAATTAATAAAAGCATGAAGGATTGATGAATGAAAACATGCAATTTCACAACTCACCATGCCTTATTTGAACCTTGGATAAATATGAAAACTAGCATGAAGTGACCTCAATGAATGTAGATCTTGATCTTGAACTTTGATGTTAAGCAATGCATTTGATATGCTTGAATTTATCTTGAATGCTACATCAACTCATTAGCTCAAACAACATGCATGATACAATAAATCTTTGATATGACAATGGAATCTTGATTGCTACAATATTACTCAATAATTTTACCCTTGAATCCTTGAAAATTCTCTTGAATGCAATATAATTCTCCCTTGAAAGTTCTCTTAAGATAACATAAGTTTCTAGGTCTCATAGGATGAAGCATAGTGAAATAACCTCTTATTTATACATATCTTAAGATTAATTCTTGAAATTCAAATACAACAAGCTGACATTGAAATATGGATTTCAAAACATTAAAATACTACCAAAAACATATCCAAAAGAGGGGTCCTATATCTAAGTGAGGACCCATTCGCCATGTGACAAATGGGTATGTAATGTCAAAAAAAGGGCCCTTAGGCTTTTTCGTGCTTGTTTAGCTCCTTCTTGCAGATTTTGGCTTATTGTGGCTTTGATTTAGTTTTGTAATGTGGATAAAACATTAAAATTAGGTCTTGGGCCCTTGTGAACTAATGCATTTTAATGATTCCTTGTAAAGGTGTTGTAAAGTGTCGTAACATACTTTCAAACTTTTATAGGATTTCTTAGCATAACAATCATGTTTTCAATCATAATTTATCTTATCCTTTCCTTATTTGGTGTGTTGTAAAGTGTTGTAATACATTTTCACATTCCTCTAGGCTTGTCATTAATATGTGGACTTTCTTATGCTTTAATTGTCCCCTTTCTACATCCACAAGTCATATTTTGGTGGATTTTTTAGGATAATCCTGAAAACCCACCTCAAATTCCTAAGGTGAGACTTATTCACCATTCTAGGTGAATAAGTCCCCTTAGGTGGGACCCATTCACCCAGGATGGTGAATGAGTCCCCTTTTACTCAAAATCAAATTAAATTTAAATATTTGGTGGGATTTTATTAGCCAACATCTGACATCGGCTTGTAGTGTTGTAATTTCAAGAATTCTTACATAATTGAGTATAAATACAAGGTTATTCTCTCATTTTAATCATAACACCCTCAAGCATTCAAGTATTCATTAAGTTCATAAGAGTATTTGAGAAAGATCATTCAAGGCTTTCAAGGGTAGATTATCAAGCATTCAAGAGCATTCTTCAAGCATCAATCATCATGTCAAAGATCATATTCTTCATGTTTTTCATTGTGCTCACAATTGTGATGTAGAGTTCATGATCCAAGTAAGAATTGCATTCAAGATATATCAACATCAAGCAAGAATCAAGAACCACATCCATTGCAACCATTTCAAGTATAATTGCAACACTTTATTGCTAGGGTTTGGTGAGTTGCAACATCATATTTTTTTCATTCATCATTCTTCTTTAAATTTTCTTTGAATTCAAGGTTTAATTACTAACAAGGGGTTTGACCAAGGAAAACCCCTATTCTCTAACCCCACAACCATTTTTCCCTCTCTTTGCCTGTGATTTACAAGTCTAGGTTGTAGATTTATCAAGGAGAAAGATTGAAAAAGTTGTCATCAGGTTGTCAAAGCAAGTCAAAGTTGTCAAGGTTGTGAACAAGCCTTGGAGGAGCTTGGAGAAGACCTACAGGTTGAATCTCGTAGTTTCAGACCCGGATCTAAATGAGGAACAAAAAAGTAAATTGAGAGATATAGTTGAATTTCCAAAAATCTGGAAGTGGACTAATTGACCACTATTTATGAATGAGTCCCACTATACCTGTCTATCAGGGATTTTTGTAGATCTAAGAACCCATTTGTTTGAAACTTGTTCCAACATAGTTTGCCCAAAATTGGATTGATTCACCCAGCTTAGTGTATTGATTCCTAGTTATCTTTAACAATGGATTTTTTAGGATTCCAAATCTCAATTATGTCTTCTTCAGTTTCCCAGGTGCACATTTCTAGTTTTACAAATTTTTATTATAGTTTGTTTATGTAAGTGTGAATAAGGTGTAAAGCACAAAATACACTTCTTAATATGACATTATATCAAAGACAAAGCCAAATGAATCAATTCAAAATAATAATCTATTGAAAGTGTCATATTGTTCTCTATCTCCAAAGATTTATTAAATCACTGTGGCTCTCAGATCGTGTAAGCAATGTGACTACTAAAATGACTATCTGAAGAACGAGATGGATGCTAATGCAATGATATGGAGCTTAATGTGATAATACTAGATGATAAAGAAACTAAACTAGCATGAATTGACATGGAAATGGATAAATGCAGTTACAGGAGGCAACCATGATATGAAAACTTGATTGCTGGATGTTGGATGCTTGATGCTTGATACTTGATGCTTGAATGTTTGGATGCTTGATGCTTGATGCTTGATTTCTTGTAGAGTAAGAGTGCATAAGTTAGATTATCTGAATCATTTTCTTGGTTGAATGAGGTTGTATTTATAGATTTCCTGGCTGGAGAAATGCACAAGGATGGCATTGAGAGGCTTGGATTCAATCTGGAGAATTGAATGGTCAAAGATGGAGGAGATTGAGAGAAATTTGGTGATTGTCTATACCCATGAAAACACTAGGCAAGAGAAGAGGAAGGATTGATGGAGGAGGATTGAGAGAAGAATTTGGAATTTGTCTCCAATTTATCTCCAAAATGTCCTGTGAAGTTTCAAAGCATTAATTTTGACATATTTTAGACATAAATTAGACATAGGATATCTAATTCAATTTTGAGGAAATATAGATGGAATATTCTTTATGCCTTTATTCAAATATTTTTATTTATTTAAATTAGCAAAAGAGGGATAAATAATTTAATAAAACGAACTATATAAGTTGTTTATTAAATTAAACAAAAGAATATGCAATTAATCAATAAAGTGTTTTAATCTTTATTTAATTAATTTAAGATTGATGTGATAGAATAAAATAGGGATTTGATAATTAAATCAAGCAAAGTATTTAATTTTGTTTATTTAATTAAGATGAATTTAAAATGTGAAACTATATAAATAAATATTTCTATTTATTCAATAGTAGAGGAAATTAGGATAATCAATTAAATAATTTGTATTTAATTAATCGGAATTCTCCAGACCATTTTTAGGTGTATACATTTTTCCCCTCTCTGAAGTGATGTGTTTAGGCATTGCTTCAAAGAAAATTTTGCTGCTACCACTAGGATTGATGATAAAATATAATTCTATATGCCCCAAACATGCCCCAAACATTCATTTTCAGATGATTGATAATATGCCCCCTTGGGAGATAAATTAATGATTTGATATTTTTTAGAAATTTTAGAAATTTTTATGATGATTTGATGATTTGATGAAGATATGATGAAGAAAATAATTTATCTCCCGACAATAATGAAAAAATATAGGCTGCAGATGGATTTCAATTAATTCCATGGATAAAATTAATCAAAATATAATAAATCCCACCAAAAATCCCTTTTTCAAAAGTTATATGTAGTCCAAAAGGTAATTTTCAAAGTCATTTGTACTTTTTGAGTTTGAAAAATGTTGTGAGAGAGACATTTCAGCCAGCTGGATCAGGATGCCAATCCCTTACCACACTCACCATTTTGAGTGTGTTCGACATCAGCAACGGCCGACCGCATATGGACCTTGGGTATGCACCCATTATCCTCATTTTTCATGAAATTCTATTTTTTATGATTTTTATTGCTTTTCACATTTTTTAGTTAGTTTAGCGCTTTCAAGCCACACTGTAGCACTTTCACTCTGGTGTACCACTTTCAGTAGGTGGTTTAGCATTTTGATATTTAGCGCATGCGTTAAAATCTCTAGGGCTTTTGTAGGATAGTGTAGCGCTTTCAATGATTTAGTGCTTAGGTAGTGGATTTTAGCACTTTGATACCAGATTTTAGCGCTTAGAGAGTTCTAACACTTTGATTTGGTAGATTAGCACTGTCATGGTCTATTCTAGCACTTCTAGTAAAATGGTGCTTTGATGGATTGTTTTAGCACTTCGGTGCAGTAAAACAACGCTTAGGGTAAAATAGTGCTTCGGATGCCTGTTAGAACGCATCGAAGTGTTGAAGTAGTGCTTTCGAGATTTAGCACTTTGGGTGCCTGTTTTAACACTTTTGACTGATAAAGTATTGCTTTTGTGATTTAGCGCTTTGGATACCTATTTTAGCATATCCATATCAGAATTGGAGATTTTGACTTAGTTAACCTTGATTTCATCAATTTTGATCATGTCCATTCTTCGGATTGGTATGATTGATAATCCAAATTCTTGATGTTGGATTTTGATGATTTAAATAAGACTTACTCTCATGATAGGCGAGAAGAAATCCTATTTGTGATGATCCTCATGATATACGAGGAAATGATTCAATATCTGATAAATCTCATGATAGGCGAGATTAGATAATGTTTAATGAACCTCATGATAGGCGAGGTTTGTTGATGTTCGCCCATGAATTTTGATCGAAAATTCATACCAAATTTCTGGAATAGACTTGATAGTAGAATGACTTTTGATTTCTTGACATAGTACACTGATTGCAGATTTTTCATTATGATGATAGGAGGATTTGGGTACTCTCTAGATGCGAGAGAGGTTTCCTTGGACTACTGACTTGATACCTCATCTGACACCAGATGAGATTCAGATTATAGGTCGATGCGGCCTGACCAGTTTACTTGACATGCCCTAGATTAGGATTAATTGGGGTCTTTTGACTGCTTTGGTTGAGAGGTGGCATAGTGACCACAACACATTTCACTTACCCACCGGTGAGATGATGGTCACACCTGAGGATGTGTGGCAGATTCTATGCATTCCATTTATGGGGGAGATTGTAGTGTACGATTCTCATGAGGTTGGTGGGAGAGATGCTCTCTATAGAGTATTTTAGGATCCAGATATTGCGGGTTCGAGCATCCGATGGAGGAGGATTGCTGACTCATACAATACACTACCAACAATACTTGCTAGATTTATTGGAGGTTTCCTTTGCCCTGATCGCAGGTCAAAGGGATTCCTCATGGATTGGGGTAGGACTTTAGAGAGCATGATTGTACATGGTACGAGATATGCATGGGGGATGTGCATGCTAGCGCATCTCTATCATGATCCTCATTCAGTGGTGTACCTTGGGGCACGTAAATTGTCAGCAAGGATGACCCTATTATAGGTGTGGGCATGGGAGCACTTTTCTATTGCTTGACCATTTCCAGTGGCGAATAGACCAGCAGGAAGACCGTATGTGTTTAGATACAGAGGTTGGCTTACCCAAGCTCAGATGGGTAAGTTGGAGCATAGGAAGCCAATTTTTGATGATACAGAGACTGTTACCTAGCGGTCGTACTTAGACTGCGAGCAGTGGGATGAGGATGATGCAGTGTTGGGTATCTCTACGATTCCATGTACCTGATTGGTTGGACACCCTTTGTATTAGAGAGTTTTTTGCTATGTCAAGTGTATAGGCAATATGGCATCGTTCAGTGTATGCCACAGGGGGTAGCCCACTATGCTAGGTCGCAGAGTGATATACTTGATTGAGGGCCTTTTTTGTCATATGATGTTCTAGTAGAGGGATATAGGGCATTACAACCATCACCTTGGGACATGCGCAGAGACATTACTGAGGCATTGGTTACAGTGGAGTATGCTGCATTTTTGGCTTTGGTTTCAAATCCTCGCATCACCATTCCAGACAAGCCAACACCATTACCTATAGAGGAGGATGTGGCCATGGGTTCTGTGGATAGTGAGGGTGGTACTTCATCAGGTAGTAGCACGAAGAATGGTAAATATGGCAACAACAACAATGACAGTGATGGTGGCAATGGAGGTGATAGAGGGGTAGCGCCAGTTAGCAATGGTCTGTCATCTAGTAGGCCTCGTAAGAGGCGAGTAGTGGCAGTATTGTCAGTGGACCACTAGAGACAGATTGCAGGTCTCCAAACATAGGTACACACCCTATAGGGACAGTTGGTACAGGCCCGAGGTTTGCTTGTTCAGATCCAGACTCAAATGCAGGCTTAGGCTCAGGCCCATGCTCAAGCTTTAGCATAGGTTAAGGGACAGTTGACTGCTGTGCAAACTCAAGTTGCCACATTGATAGCCGAGCGATACAATGCATGTTAGATTTCTGAGAGGGCATATGAGATAGCTGAGACCCTACAGAGAGTGGCTAATGGTACCTTAGTGGGATATTACATGAGAGAGGCTCTGCGACCTGGCTGAGAGGCTGAGTTTTATCAGGGTAGATATCATGATGCAGTGCCTACTGATCATAGAGTCAATTATGCCCCATCGAGATCTGGGCGAATGCATACTCGGACAATGAGTGAGGGTGTGACACAACCTCCACATAGAGATGCTAGAGATCCTATTTCTTCTAGAGGTGTTGGTGGTACTGGTCCTATTGGGCTTGTACATTCTGGCAGTAGCAGATCATAGATGCTATTGAGATTTTCCTTTTTGAGACATGATGTGTATTCCAATGTACCTCATTTTTGATGATGTATCTTTATTTTTAGACTTCATTCTATACTTGACATTGATTATATATATATATGAGATGCAGTTGGTGTGATTTTATGATGGTTTGTGATTTCTATGTGATGGATGCATTTATTATGTGATGTTCTATATGAATGATTTTATTTCAAATGTGATGATGAAATGATAAATGCTCTTATTTTATGTAATGATTCTATGAGAAATGCATTTTGTAGAATATATGATACATGGATGTATGATGTGATGTATGAATCTCTAAATGATGATCTATATGAATGCTTAAATATGATAAAAATGTATGGATGGATGGATAAATTCTTTTTATGTTAATGCAATAATGATGAAAAATGATCTTATGATGAATGATAATGGATGATGTAATGATAAAAATGACATGACTTGCATTTATTTTAAATGTGATAAAATGTATGGATGGTAAATGATGTATGGGTTTAAAAAGTGATCAAATGCATATGATGTTTGATGGATGATAATGCAATGAATTTTTTTATGGTAAAATGAACATGATGTACTTATGGTACAATTTAATTCATAATTTATTTGATGTATGATAAAATGATGAAACTTAATGATGAGATGATGAATCCTACATGTGTTTGATAATTTTTGGATTTATGTCAAGTATACTCAGTCCTATTTGTAGATTAGATAATCATTTATTAGAACCCTTTATGCAACAAGTACTCTGCAAATAATGATTATGATGAATGTAATCAAATGTTAACATGCAACTATATGAAAAACCATTGTCACTTTAATAGTACTTTTGTGCTTTTTGTCATCATAGAGCTTTTATTGGATGTTGAAAGTGTGTACAAGTGTCAAAGGTATGTGTTAGGCCAATGATGATAGACCAATGATGACCTGAGTACTAATTTCATGATTTTTGATATTGCAAGTGAACACAAGCATTTAGGTATGATCTAACCAAGATGACCTGAGAATTCATTGTGTAAATAGGCAATGATTAATCATTTTAATGTGTGAATTCTGAATGTCATCAGTGATACATTTGCATAGCACATCCCCCGATAATTCATACATTTATATGATTAACTTACAAACAACAGATAATAAAAACATCATTCTTCTTCGTTGTTTCTCTAATTCAATACATCATTGAGTTACTCCAAGGAAATGCTAATAAAAAATACAATGTATCCATTTTTTTTTACTTAGAGTGTTTCAATCATTATTCAGATTTAAGATCATCCATCCTGATTTTGTGATGTTTTTGTGATTTTCGAGATTTTGACCAAAGACCTAACCTACTAACCTATCCTAAGGTTCTCGAGGGCTGATCAAAGATTATCCTTGCCTATGTTACACATGCAAAGACCACGTAGTTCGACTGACACAGACCTATGTTTTTTTTTGGATTTTTCTTTTCTAGACTAACTTTTTGACATGTTTTTGGATTTTTGATACGATACGGATTTTTGACTATGATTGATGTTGCACTTTGATCTTTTTTTTTGTTGTTCCTGCCATACTATTGTTCACCCTTTGCTGAAATAGATGTTTTTTTTGCCCCTAGTGATATCCAGATGTTGCCCCCAAGCTTTGGAGTGAGACATGACTATGTGAAAATGATTTTGATATGGATACAAAGATGACAAGACTACTGACATGATATGAAACGCTATTGACTGCCACATAAAATGATCCCAATTTGTTTCAAAATAGATGAGAAAGATGACCTTAGAATCACATATGATGCCTAGTTCCAGGTTTTCACCATATGTTTTGATTACACTCATTGTTTTGTGTATTTTTCTCATTTTTTACTTTTTTTTCTTTCTTTTTGTATTTTCTATTTGTTTTTGTATTTTTGCATTGCCAAGATGCTTGTTTGCCAAGTTTTCATCAAGGAAACCATTTTCAGAAGTTTGACCCGTGCACTAGGAAATTCAAGCATAGAAATTTCTGAGATGGATACTATTGATAGGTTCATCAAACAAATCCCCTTCTAACATTGATAGTTGATATGCCCCTGATCTATATATTGATATGACGACAAAAGGACCAAGCCAATTCGGCACAAATTTCCCTTTCTTCTCCCTGTCTTGTTGATTCTTAGGGTTTTCCTTTAGTACCAAGTCACCAACCTGAAAGACCCTCGGTTTTACCCTGTGGTTGTAACTTCTTGACATCCTTTGTTGATAAGCCGTTAGATGATTAATAGCCTATTGACGATGCTCATCCAACAATTCTAGTTCCTATAGTCTAGATACCCTATAGTCTTCATCTGAAATGATTCCTTTGAGTGATACATGAAGGGATGGAATCTCAACTTCAATGGGAAATATGGCTTCTGATCCATATACCAAGGCATATGGCATAGCTCATGTTGGTATTCTGTTACTTGTTTTGTAGGCCTATAGTGTAGGATTAAGTTGAACATGCCAATCATGTCCAACATTGTTAACTGTCTTTTTGAGAATTTTTAGAATGGTTTTGTTTGATACCTCTGCTTGGCCATTCCCTTGAGGATAGTATGGTGTTGAAAAACAATGTTGGATATGGAACTTTTCACATAGTTCTTGGACATCTTGATTCTTGGAAGGTCGTCCATTATCAGTGATAATGGATTGAGGGATTCCATACCGAAAGATTATGTAATTCAAGATAAAAGAGGAGATTTGCTTCCCAGTGATGGTTGTAAGAGGTACTACTTCTATCCATTTTGTGAAATATTTTGTAGCTGTTATGATGAACTTGTGTCCATTGGATGAAGATGGATTTATTTTTCCTGCCAAATCCAGGCCCCATTGACAAAAAGGCCATGTGAATGTGAAGGGATGTAGTTCTTGTGCCGGTGCATGAATTAGATTGCTATGAATTTGACACTTTAGACATTTCTTGACAAACTGATAGGATTCTTTCTCCATGCATGGCCAATAATATTCCAAATGGAGGAGTTTCTTGGCTAGAGTTATCCCACTCGAATGGGTGCCACAAATACCCTCGTGAACCTCTTGTAGGGCCATTTCAAATTCGTCATGTTCTAGACATCGGAGTAAGGTACCATCAAGACCTCGATGATAAAGTATGTTGGCGATTAAAGTATGTCGTGTGGATTGGCGGATGAAGTTTCATTTTTGGTTCTTGGAAAGATTAGGAGGAAGGATATCGTCTTTCAGATAAGCATAGGTCTTTTCATAGATGGAGGTTTCAATGGTTTCCAAATGGCAGATGGTAGCAGATTCCAAATTATTATGGGAAGGACATGATACTTGTTCTACCATAAACTCATAACAAACACGCTTCTTAGGCAATTGTAGTAATGAAGCAATTGTGGCCATAGCATCTGTAGCCTTGTTCACTGCCCTTGGAATTTGATGAAACTTAATACTGACAAAGAACTATTTCAGATCATCTATTTGTTACTTTTAGGGCACCAACTTTTCATCTTTTGTTTGATACTCATCATTCACTTGATAAATGACTAGTTGAGAGTCTCCATATACCTGTAAGTCTGTGATCTTCCATTGAATTGCTATTTTGACCCCAATGATCAATGGTTCATATTCTGCCACATTATTTGTACATTGTAACATCAGTCTATATGATTTTGGAATGGTGTGTCCTTATGTAGAGATGAACAAAATCCCTGCTCCTGATCCTCGTTGTGTTTATGATCCATCAAAATATAATACCCATTGTTTGGGCATCATTGTCAAAATGTTTGCATTCAGAAACTCCATTGTCATTGGTCTATCATCTAGTAAAGGAGCCTCAGCTAATTTTTCAGTGATTTCCTGACCCTTGATTTCCTTTACATATTGAATGTCAAATTCACTTAATAGCATGACCCACTTTGCCAGTCTACTTGTTAAGGCAGCTTTACAAAGTAGATATTTTAAATGATCGATCTTTGCTATTAGCTTGATTGTATGAGTCAGCATATATAGTGTCTCAGCTATTGAGTAGCAAACACCACCATCAAGAAATATTTCTCTATGAAAGTGTAATTTATTTGATATCCATTTAATGTCCGGCTGATATAGTAGATGGCATGTTCTTTTCCTTGATAATCGTCTTGTTCTAATAGTGCCCCCAAAGAGATATCTGTTGTGGCAATATACAATATGAGAGGCCTTCCTTTTGTTGGTGGTATGAGAATATGTGCTGAAATTAGATAGTGTTTTATTTGATTGAACATTTTTTCACACCTATTATCCCATTTGAAAACCACATTCCTATGCAATAGATGATTAAAAGGATGACTTTTGTCCGCCAGTTGGGAGATAAATCTTCTAATCGATTGAAGCCTTCCTTGTAGGGATTTGAGTTGACTGATATTCTTAGGTGGTGGCATCTCCATTATTGCTTTGACTTTAGCTGGATCCACTTCAATTCCTTTTTCTGAGACAATGTACCCTAACATTTTTGTTGATGTAACCCCGAAGACACACTTCTTGGGGTTTAACCTGACATTGAATTTCTCTAGCCGTGTGAAGATTTTGTCTAGGATATGTAGATGTCCTTCCCTAGTACCATATTTTGCCAAGATGTCATCCACATAATCCTCCATGAAAATGTGCATCATATCATGGAAGATTGTTGTCATTGCTCTTTGATAGGTGGCTCCTGCATTTTTCAAACCAAATGCAATGACGTTCCAGCAGAAGGTTCCCCATGGACATGTAAAAGTTGTCTTTTCCTAATCTTTTGGAGCTATTTTTATTTGATTGTACCCAGAGAAAACATCCATGATTGATAACATGGCATACCCTACCGTCAAGTCTGTTAGAGTAATAAGTTATATACTTAATTAATTATATCATACTGGTTAATTAATTAAGTCACTTATTCCTTTAGTTTCTTAAGCTAAACTTAGGCACATTAATAATTAATTAATTACTAAGTGTGCACACTAGGGTTTCATTTAGGGTTTCCCTTTTAGGGTTTCTTGATCTCCTTCATAAGTATTGATCTCTTTGTAATAATTGATTCTCAATAATCTATTTTTACTTTGAGGTTTACAGAACATCTTCTTTGGTTCTGCATGTCTTTTGCATGTAGGTGATCTTGGTTTCTAACATGGTATCAGAGCTCAAGACCTACAACTACTTGTTCATGATATGAAGATATGGCCTTTTAGTGAGTTTCAACTACAAGGGTTTCCACAAGCATCTTTTTTGCAAGATCTGGGGGTAGCCGATTTTTCGGGATACTATGGGCTCAAACGGACGTCACCATCGCATTCGCAGCACCCCAAAACCCTATAAATGTTTGTCAAATAGTCGATTTTTGAGCAATTGGTTTCTGGCAAAAAATGTTTTTGCTAGGAAGCCCATACGGCCACCCCAGCATGCATTCCAAGGCTCAGTTTTCAAAAAAAAAAATATTAAAAAATTGATTTTTTTTGGAAAAAGGTTGCACCACCCGACGGCCATCGGTGGCCACCAGCCGGCCACCGGTAGGCCACAACCACCAGTTGTTCCTCTATACACCACCATCGGTCTGCCAGCCCCCGCGGGCCCTCCAATGTAGTATGTGGTCACATGGGGGATAGAGTGCTATGAGCCTAGCCCCCGATCGGACTCCCAGCACCCACCGTCGGTCACATGGGTGACCAGGTCCCATAATTTTTTCTGTAGGGGGCCAAATTTTTGGGGTGATAGCCAAATGGCCATCAATTTTTTTGCAGTGAAGTGCTAACGTTAGCATGACGTCATCGGCTGTACGACCACTTTGCCCCCTCCTAGCCCTGATTTTCTTTCAAGGAGCAGTTATTTTGTTTTTGGCATAACTTGGGCATACGGTATCAAAATCGGGCAAACGAGATATTGCTGGAAAGCTGGTTCTGAGAACTTTCCTGTGGTGTAGTTTAGTTTACAGTATTTTAATGTTTTAAGTTAGATTTTTATTTTATGCTTTCGAGCTCATAACTTTTTGCCATGATCTCTGATTTTTGCTATCTTTGCGGCGTTGGAAAGGTATTGAGGAGCTTTATGTTGTTGTCCATGCAATTTTTTCTGTATCTATCCCAAGTTTATTATTAATCCAAATTTGGCCCGATGGATGTTTTGGAGATTACTTAGATGTTTTGGCAGTTGGGAGAGTGCACCTTGCATCTTTTTATTTCATTTTCAGTAATACATCATTCAATAATCGACTGTTGCTTCATAGATTCCAGGGTTGCTCCCATTTGGAGTTTTTGAGTGTTCCATGGCATCAGGTCTACTGTTGCATCATTATGATTCTGATATGGTTTCTTGTAGATAGAATTATCTTTCCTTTCTTGTCGGATTGCGGTTCCAGTGTTCTTCTAGTGCTTCTTTGAAAGATGTCATCTCATTGTAGGGGGTTTTTCCCACTGGGTTTTCCTTCTCTACCTCTTTCTTTCATTTGTAAATGGGTACCTGATCAGGCCTAGTTGTCAGGACCCATCTTTGCTTGCATGCATATTCTTCTAGTGTTTTTTGCTTCTTCCTAAGTTCATCTTAAGGGGGGGTGTTAGAGTAATAAGTTATATACTTAATTAATTATATCATATTGGTTAATTAATTAAGTCACTTATTCCTTTAGTTGCTTAAGCTAAACTTAGGCACATTAATAATTGATTAATTATTAAGTGTGCAGTCTAGGGTTTCATTTAAGGTTTCTCTTTTAGGGTTTCTTGATATCCTTCATAAGGATTGATCTCTTTGTAATAATTGATTCTCAATAATGCATTTTTAATTTGAGGTTTACAAAACATATTCTTTGGTTCTGCATGTCTTTTGCATGTGATAGGTGATTGAATGTAGGTGATCTTGGTTTCTAACAAAGTCCACGATGATGTCTTTATTTGGTAATGGAAAATCATCCTTCGGGCATGCTTTATTTAGGTCCCTGAAATCTATACATATCCTGATGCTATTGTTTGTATTTTAAATAGGTACAATGTTTGATATCCACTCGACGTAGTCTATAGACCTTATGAATCCAACATCCAATAATTTCTTTAGCTCTTTCTTTACCATTAATTCGATATGGGGATGCATTTTTCTCAATTTTTGCTTGATAGGCTTGATTCCTGTGGGCAAAGACAAATGATGCATGAGTAGATTTGGATCTAATCCTGGCATATCAAAATATGACCAAGCGAAGTTGATGCTTCTTTCCTTAAAGAAATTGATGAATTTTGGTCTCTCTTGATCTGTCATGGATTCTACCAGATGTAGGATTTTTGCCTTTTCTTTAGTGTCGATGTTCACAGACTGTGTTGGTTCTACCAAGATTGATGATTGCTCATGATAATGTTCTGAAAGAGTGTCAAATCTCCCATCCTTCAGTGACTCAGAAAGGTTTTCACTGTTAGATGCATTCTTTATTTTTTCTTTTTCCAAATCTAATGCTGCCATAGAATGGTTTTCATCATTAGATCTATTTTCCCTGTTTTCACTTTTGCAACTAAAAGATTTGGTACCCTCCTATCGAGTCATGTTGTTATGAGTATTATAGATAGAACTTGTACCAAGTTCACTGTGACATAGGAAGTTTATGATGGCATCATCATCTGTAAATATTGGTATAGTTAAAGGTTCGACAGGTTCCCAGTCAATGAGTTCTGGATGGGTTAATGGCATGAGGTCCTCGGTTTCATTTGGATTGATGGATGTAAGGGTTTGGAAAACCATTTTTTCATAGTTGTTTATTGGAATATTGAGGTCAATGATGGTACCTTCTTCAAGATCATCTAGCTCACTCAAGCTCTGTTTGTTCCCACTTGAATCATCGATATTTAGTGACCCTACAATGATTGGTCTAGACCCAAAGCCTTGACCCTCCTCACGCGTACGTGTATATTGTTGGATGACATCAATATGAATATCTGTGAAAGATACATCAGAATCTGAATCCCAATTATATTCATTTGAATCTCTCTCAGAGCTATTTCTAAGTTGAAGGATTCTTTCAACAACTTTCTTTGTCATCTCCTATTTTTCTTCATCAGAGTATCCTAGTCCTGGCTTCTCTTTTGAATGCAGAGTGAGTGGATGAATAGGTTCTATGATTCCATCCTTTCTTAATCCAACAAGTCATTGTCCCTCATAACACATCTTTTCTAGGATCACTTTCCCTTTGCCATATTTTTTCGGTGTTGATGTTGACATTTTTGATACTGATATTGGATGTAGAAGGTTCCTCATCTTTGTATAGCCAATCCAAGATTTCTTTGTTGTCTAACTCATCTTCTATGGTACCTATTTTGACAAACCTTTCATCCAGAATTGTGACTGGTAATGATGTTTGAGATTTGATCATAGATGGTTCACCATATGTCCTAGGAGATGGCACTAACTGTGATAGGTTAAGTGATTGCTCCATAGAATATGTTCCCATTCCCTTGTCTATCAGTTGGACTTGCTCTTGGAATTTTTGTGATAAATAATTTTGTGGATCTATATTATCTATTGATTGAGTTTCAATAGGACTTGTTTCTTTTTCTTTACCCTTCTTCTCTACCCACTAGGTAGTGATACTTGGACATTTTTCTTCGTTGGATGATTTTGAGCTTGATGCTTCCCTGTTGTGTGGTACAAAGATATCTTGAGAGATCCTAAGGGTGTCACAATATTGAGGATGATTATAATCAAAAGATATAATCACCTCTTGTCCATTTATTGGGAAATTTAAATATTGATGATATGTTGAAGGCACGACCTGCATTTCATGGATCCATGGTCGTCCTAAGAGTATGTTGTACGTTAACTGTTTTTCCAATACTTGACATGCAATATGTTTCATCATTGGCCCTACTTGAATGGGTAGCACAATCAAGCCCTTAGATGATCTTTCTTCCTCATCATATGCTTTGATAGTCATTTTCCTTCGAGCATCAATAACATCATTTGAATACCCTAGTTCACAGATTAACTTGAGAGTGAAAATGTTCAGACCAACTCCCCCATCTATTAAGACTATCTTGATGCGATGATTGTGGATTAAGACTTCAATATGGAGTGCAGTATTATGGGGATGGTTTAGTGAGACATCATCATGTTCAGAGAATGATAGACAATGTGGGTTGGTAAAATTCCCCACCATAGCTTGGAACTGACAAACATCTAGATTTTTTGGTACCGTAGTGGCAACTAATGCTTGTTCTAGAACCTCCTTATGCGATGGTGATAATTTAAGGAGTTCTAGTATTGATATTTGTGTAGGACTGTTTTGCAGTTAATCAACAATGTTATAATAAGATGGAGGTGGAACTACATGTGTAGACCCAACTCCCTTTAACACTACCTTGGATTTCCCCCTAGTCATTACATTTTCTTTTTGGTGTTCCTGATGGTCTCTTATTTTTAAGACGTTGATTTGATTTTTAGAGTTTTTTATGCTTGGGAGCAAGTCCAAAGGGGTATTGTTGTTGGTTCTCGGTTTTTCAATGTTGTGACTAACTCTGTGATCACTCTTTATTTCAGATAGACAAAGGATTGTTGTGTCAAAGACATGGTTTATGTTCTTCCCTTTGTTGTTTGAAGATGATGATGCTCCTTTATCATAGTTTGGAAAAGGATCCTTGAAGGCGGAATGATCGTTATTATTTTGAGGTCCCTCCGTAGATATTTTTTTGTTGTCGATCAAATCTTGTACTGCGTGTTTCAACTCCATACAATCATTGGTTTTGTGGCCTTTGTTATTATGGAAGTTGTAGTAATCTGTGTCATTCCACCATGGTGGTTTGAACATTGGATCCCAGAATCGGGCTTCCCATGTAGTGATAAGGCCACTAGTGACTAATTCTTTCATTGTTGATTCTATCATTTGACCTAAAGGTGTGAACCTATGCCAATTTGATGGTTTATGACATGAATGTGTATTTATGATCTTGTTGCTTTGTATGACATTTGACTTGACAATTGGATCATTATTTTGATTCTTTGATGTAGATGCTGTCAAGTTGAAAACCGGTTTGACATTTTGGGAATCATTTGTTGTTTCATTGGTAGTTGTGTTTTGATTCTTTTGCAAAAATTTGGCTTATCACTGCTTGAGTATTGATTGGATGAGTTATTTGTGTTATTCATTTTATCGTTAAAATGTTTGATAACTCCTGTTTTGACTAATGCCTCCTCAATTTTAAGACTATTTTCTATTAATTTTTTGAATATGGGAGGAAATTGCAATTCAAGCCTATAACTCATTTCCTTTGTTAAGTTGTCAATGAACAACTCCATCTTTTCTTCCTCAGGAATGCATCGAGGATATCTAGCGAATAATCATCACCATTTTTGTAGAAAAGAAAAGAATGTCTCCCCTTTGTTTTGTTGTATGTTATAAGGATCCTTTATTGTAACATCGTGTTGGACGTTAAAGGAATACTAGGAGAAGAACCTGTTGACAAGTTCCTCAAAAGTTCTGATACCCGGTTGTAGTTTTGAAAACCACTCCATACATGATCCTCCCAAGCTCCTTGGGAATAATCTCATTAAGTAAGTTTTCTCCTAGGAAAAATCGAGGCTCATTGTTTTGAATTCCCTGATATGATCTATTGGATCCATTCTTCCATTGTATTTATCATATTTTGGAATCTCACAGTGTCTAGGAAAAGGTATCAGACCGACTGTTACGTCGAAAGGATAAGGACAAATGTATTGTATTGCATATCTTTTGGTACTCCCTTTCGTCATATCTTGTATATGTTGTTGTAGCATTTACATTTGGGATGTCAAAGCAGCAACTGGATCTATTCTTTGTGTAGGTTGCAATATTTCAATCTCAATTGTTTTAGGTGCTTCTTTCAAACAGTTTACATCGAAATCCTTGGGAAGTTTGGTACCCGATTCAGCCAACATCAAAAGATATTTCTCCATATCTTGTTCTAAGATCTTTTCCATAAATTTTTGGAACTTGGGATCTTGTTGAGATGTTTGAATATCCTCTGGAGTTATTTCATTTTTACTGTTTTGGTTCAGATTGTTCCAAGGATTTTCTTTTGCCATTGTTTGGGATTTTTCAAGTTCTTGTTCTAAGAGTCTCTGTTTTTGGGATCTAGTGAAGATTGGCATACAAATTGTTTTCCCTTTCTTCCGAAATATTCATCTTCTATGCCAGAAAAATGTCAATTAAACTTTTAACAAAGTTGAATAAGATGACTGATCTTATTGATGAGACTATGCTAAAAAATTTATTACTATACTTGGTTTCATGATAAAGGATGATAGTATCCTAATGATGAAACTTCAGTGTAGTAATCGATTGTGTATTTTGTTTTGACACTTCTGATTTTGCAAGATCTTGTTTCAGTTCATAAGATTGGAAATTTGTATAAACCTATCTGTTTTCGGTCTCTAGACAGTGATTCTGATAAAAAGAAACTTGGTTCTGATAAAAACTACGGGTAAAATGATAGACTGACTGATTGATAAGATTTTTGAACTCTCTATTTTGAAAGTGCTAAAACAAAGTACAGAAGTGCTATTTCATAGAAACACTAGAACAAAGTCCCAAAGCACTAAAATAGGTGACAAAAGCGCTAAAACATTGCTCGAAAGTGCTGCAGAAAGTGATGGAAGTGCTATCTTGACAGAAGCGCTAAAACGTTGCTCGAAAGTGCTACAGAAAGTGATGGAAGCGCTATCTTGATAGAAGCGCTGAAACAGTGCCCGAAAGTGCTGGAAAAGATGATGAAAGTGATAAAATAAAGACTGTAAGCGCTAAAATAGTGTCCAAAAGTGCTATTTCACAGAAGCGCTAAACAGTGACCCAAAGCGTTGAAATAGGTTTCCAGAGTGCTAAAAACAAGACTTTTGTGACTCTCTATTGTAAAATCTGATCTGGCCTTGTGGCATACTATATCATGGATTGTGGAAGATAAGAACGACGTATGTGCTTACTACGGTTGTGATATTGTGTGAGAGCTCTCCTTTGGAAGAAGGTCGGTGAATAGATTGGTTCTACTGCATAATCTAAAGTGTGAACCCTAGAAAAATTGTGATATCTGTGGATGAAAGTTCTATGTTGTAAAAAGAGTTTTCTATTTTGATATAGAAAGTGGCCTCTTCTTAATTTATCTCGATAAATGAAAGGTTTCCTGGGTTTTGTGATTTTGATTTTTCTCTTGACAAACATGGTGGACTTCCACTTTCAAAGTAGGAATTTTATGACCTAACTTGACTTTGTTTTGTTTTCAGGATGATCTTTAATCTGATTTTAATGAATTTATGAAAACACAACAAGCAATTGTGAATAATTTTTTTAAACTGAATAGATCGTGTATGTTCAAGAACCATGAATGGTCCTAATTTTCATGGGTTGCTTTTGACAATTGTACACAAATTAGACATACTCACACCTAAGGACAAATAGGTCATCATTATACTCACAACCCACATCTTGAATTGCGTTGATGCACACAGCCTTGTCACCCCCGAGAGGGCGCCCGTGTTTTTGTCATTTCCAGGCATGTACTCAGAGTTGGATTTATCATCCTCTGAGCAAACAGTCCTTGGAAATTATATGGTGAGTGTCTTGGGGGCAGATTCTTCCCCCCCCTTGCACCTTGAGTATGACAATGTATGGATATTGACTCGGTGGGATACTACTCTATGGTTTGTAGATAGGGCTTTCGTGTGGTGCGACAATTGATAAACTCCCTTAGGAGACCTCCCAATCTTTAGAACAAACATTTTGGGGATGGTTATCTTTCTCACTACTGTCAAGTTGGACTTTCATCAACAACTTGCAATTTTATTATAGTGGATTGGAATCCTTAGCTTTAGGCATTCCCACTTAGGTCATTCCCGTACGGTGAGTACTTTTTCCCACTACAGTAGGCCTTCTAAGGGATTTAAATAAAGTGTAAATAGCATGAAGTAAAAGTGAATTTGGCACTTTGATCACCTAGTTAAGGGGAGAGCATAAGCCTAATCACCATAAGCACAACATATAAGCTATTATGTTTTAAGCCCAAAAAGAAATTTTCTAATCTATGTGAAGGTGTTGCTTCACATAAATCATGTTGTTCTTTTTAACTTATACTGTAAAAATGTGATGACTATAATAGGATTGATAAATTTTCTTTTAAGAAAACAAAAAGTGGCTACCCTAGGATTGATACATTTTAGAAACCAGAAGTGACTATCCTAGGATTGATGAATTTTAGTTTAACTGTGAAAAAAAAAATTTGGCCGCGGTCACATTAGATCTAGACTAATTGTACAAAAGAACTGGAATATTCCACTGAAGCGCTATAACTTTTACCTGATGTGCTATAACTCGAAAGCGTCGAATTTTTCCACAAAAGCACTAAATCACCAATGTACCGAAATAGGAAATGGAAGTGCTAAAGCTGAAAGTGCTAGAATTTTTGATAGATGTGTTGTAGTAACATGGAAATTCTGAAACAAAGCATGAAAGCATTGTAGTTTTCCACAGATGTGCTATAGTATTTGACAAAAGTGCTAAAACAAAACACGTTGGGAACCTGTGCGACACTTTTCATAAAATTTGATAAAATTGGGGTTAATGCCCCACGGTGGGCACCAAATTGTAAGTGTGAATAAGGTGTAAAGCACAAAAGACACTTCTTAATATGACATTATATAAAATACAAAGCCAAATGAATCAATTCAAAGCAATAATCTATTGAAAGCGTCATATTGTTCTCTATCTCCAAAGATTTATTAAATCACTATGGCTCTTAGATCGTGCAAGCAATGTGACTGTTAGAATGACTATCTAAAGAATGAGATGGATGCTAATACAATGATATGGAGCTTAATGTGATAATACTAGATGATAAAGAAACTAAACTAACATGAATTGACATGGAAATAGATAAATGCAGCTACAGGAGGCAGCCATGATATGAAAACTTGATTGTTGGATGTTGGATGTTTGATGCTTGATGCTTGATTCTTGAATTTTTTGTAGAGTAAGAGTGAATAAGTTAGATTTTTTGGATCCTTTTCTTAGTTGAATGAGGTTGTATTTATAGATTTCCTGGCTGTAGAAATGCACAGGGATGGCATTGAGAGGCTTGGATTCAATATGGAGGATTGAATGGTGAAAGATGGAGGAGATTGAGAGAAATTTGGTGATTTTCTGTACCCATGAAAACACCAAGCAAGAGAAGAGGAAGGATTGAGGGAGGAGGATTGAGAGAAGAATTTGGAATTTGTCTCCAATTTGTCTCCAAAACTTCCCGTGAAGTTTCAAAGAATTAATTTTGACATATTTTAGACATAAATTAGACATATGATATCTAATTCAATTTTGAGGAAATATAGATGGAATATTCTTTATGACTTTATTCAAATATTTTTATTTATTTAAATTAGCAAAAGGGATAAATAATTTAATAAAATGAACTATAGAAGTTGTTTATTAAATTAAATAGAAGAATATGGCAATTAATCAATAAAGTGTTTTAATCTTTATTTAATTAATTTAAGATTGATGTGATAGAATAAAATAGGAATTTGATAATTAAATCAAACAAAGTATTTAATTTTGTTTATTTAATTAAGATGAATTTAAAATGTGAAACTATATAAATAAATATTTATATTTATTCAATAGTAGAGGAAATTAGGATAATCAATTAAATAATTTGTATTTAATTAATCAGAATTCTCCAGACCATTTTTAGGTATATACAGTTTACATTTCTAGGTCATCTTGCATATCACATTGTGTTTTCCAACATTTCCTTTTCCAAGTTCAAAATTGGTGGTGAACTCCTTATTTCTTGTCATTGAATCCCCTTAGAATATTCCCTTTGTCAAATTTCAATCTCCTTTGTATTGAAATCTCAAGGAATTGTTCTTGAATGTAAAATGTGGAAGATTGTGGCCCTAGGTCCTAAAACCCTAGTGGAAAGCAGCCCCAATTTTCACCATTACATTTTGGTGAGCCTACATTTAGAGCATCATAATTTTGGGTTGGAGTGTATTTACATCCTAGATTTATCTTGCATTAACATTGCATTAGGTTTTTCATTGGTTAATTTGCAGTCGAGGTTTTCAATATTCGCATTAGTGAAAAACTCATTTAGCTTGCATTATTGGACTTAATTTCATTGAAAATCAGTAAAATTTTGCATTTGCCTCTTATATTTGCATCAAAAAACATAAAAATCGTAAAATTCAAGCCAAAAAATCTGAAATTTTTAAAAAAAATCGGTACCTAGACTCATTCACCACCTTGGGAAAATCAGTCCCATTCCATATTTTTCATTGCATTTTGCGTTGCATTTTCTAGCATTTATAGTTCATTTTCCGAGTTCCTATTTTCTGTTGTTACCCTTCTGTTTTGGATTGTAGACTTTTTGTTTCATTCAATTCATTGCATTTAGCTTACATTCATTCATCTTGTGCATAGATGAAAATTGCATTCACAACATTTTTGCATAGTTTAGAATTTGAAATTTACATCATGGACATGTGCTTTGGGAAATTTTGGATGTCCTTAAAATCCTTAGTAGATGTGTCAAGTTGTGCCTTTAGAAATGACCCTAATGACATTGAACCCACCATGCTCACTCAGCCCTAATGAATGTCCTCCTTGTGATGTTGAAATCATGGGAGAAGATGACGATAGCATGAATAGGTTCTTAAATGATTTTCTTAAGAATCTTGAGGCTAACATGTCCTTTTATCCATCCATGAATGAACCAAAACCTCCTACCATACCACCTCTTCATATGTTTGATTATTTGCATCTTGAAATAAAAGTTGAACCTAAGTTCCCTACAACAAGTGAACCTAGTTCCTCTAAGCAAGTAAACACTCAACCCTTTTATGATAACAAGGTCACAAACACTCCATCAATATTCAAGAAACATATGGAAAAGGTTTCACAATATGGAGAAAACAAGGGTGTGATACAACAAGTGAAAACAAAATTAATCAACTCTTAAAACAAATACCATTTGAGGAAAATACAAAGGGAATAGGATATCAAGATCCCCCTTGCAACGAAAAATGTTCCTAAATATTATCTAAGGCTTTGTAGTGATGGCACAATTATTTTAGATATAAATGTCCTGACTCCTAATAATGAAGAGGATGTTGATGAATCTAGCAAACAAAAAAGAACTCAAAAGTTACAAAAAATATAACCCCCTCATCCACCACTTGAAATTGAATGAAAACTGCAACTACTTCTCAACAAAGGATTCATATCATTGCCTCCTATGAATAGATTAGCCCTCTATCCTAAGGATACTAAGATCCCACATTGTGCATATCACTGACTTCTCGAACATAGTACCGAAGAGTGTTGTACATTCCAATTAATATTAAACAACTTTCACTTTGATGTAAATAAATGTCATCAGGTGATTTCCTAGCATTGTTTCCCCCCTTTTCTTTTCAAGTAACAGTTGTAGAATATCCTCTTCTCACTATTACATGACCTCTTTCCCATCACCTACCTTGGCTCATTCTTTCCCCACACTCAGTGGGGGCATGAAGTTGATAGCCTTGTCTTTGTAATGAATTTGTCCTCATCCCTTGGGTTCGTCATTCCCCTTCCACTTATATAGACCAAGATTGGGAGGTTGATGACTTGCATTTTCCTTACTAGACTTTTTCATTTTCATTTTTTTTCATGTAATTGCATGTGCATAATGTGATCCCCCATGATATTCTGGTTTCTCTCTCTTTGTGACATTCCTCTATTTGTATCTTCATTTTTCTCTATTTCATGCATCTTCTTCGCTTTCATATTTATCTTTTCCTTATGTTTTCCTTTTGGGGATGATGCAAGGAATTGAGACATTCATGTCTCCTTCATGTTGACCCAAAAATATTTCTTCTTCTTTTTCCTTTCATTTAATCTTTATCTTTTCTTGTGTTTTCCTTTTGGGGATGACACAAGGCATTGAGACACCCTATGTCTCTTCCATGTTGACCCAAAAAACTTCCTTTTTTTTAATCTCTTTGTTCATTCTTCCAGTTCTATGTTTATTTGGGGGATGATGATAGTTTTGATCTCCTTAAAAATATTGCAGCAAAGAACATACTAACCCCAAATCCATAGATCCCTTATTTGTTTGGTGTTTTCATTTTGGGGGAAACCCCTCTCTTTTCCTTTTCTCTTGCATGACATAGGTTTAGCCAGAAACATATGAATTGGAATAGGGATTTCAAAGTTAGATCTCATGTCCTCTTTCTTGTTGGTATTTATCATTTGCTACTTTAAAGTAATTGCTCATAGCATGGTGTTTAGAAATTCCTTTATAGTGGGGAAATAAATTGGCATTATTTCTTTTTCATTTTTCCTTTCATGGTTCTTAGTGCAACCTTCTTACTTTATATGATGTGTTTGTCATTTTGTGGATGAAATTGGGTGTGATTTCCTTCATGAGCATGATCTCTCTTACATTATTACATTCCTCTTAGTGGCTTGCTGCGACACACTGCATCCCCTAAGTTGTGAATTTTCTATTATTTGATTGGTCCTCTCTTGGAGACATTCGGCACAATGTTCCCTAAGTTAAAGACCTTCCATGAACTAAGCAAGACTCCTTTGAACATTTCTTATTTTTTCATTTGTTGTTATATGGCCACCTTGCATAACACAACTTCAATGCCTATGGAGCCATCCTATTTGTTCATGAGCCCCAAGCATACAAAGTTTTTCTTGTCTCATAAAGCTTGAAAATCATTCATTTTTATGTGGTACCTTATTAAAGTTATCAGGAGGTATAACTTTGGTATGGTTGAGCAGGAAGCCCAGTCTGAGGCATGATTTTCCCCATAGACACTTGTGTGTGTTTGTAAGTATATACTAGCTAGGAGTGTATTTTTCTCACCCTTTCAAGACTTCTCACCTGTCAGACAACCATGAGTTTCATCTCCTTAGAATGAGTATGCATATTTTCAAAAAAAAAATCTAGATCTAATCCACATCACGTTGGATAAATTTATTCGAAGCTTGTTTCAAATTTATCTTTTATTTATTTTGCATCTTTGGTAGTGTATGATTGGCCTTGTAATTGTTCCTCATATCAGTTTCATGTTTGTTCCTTTGTGCTTTTGTTGGTTTTTCATGATATCTTGATCCTAGGAGCTTGATGATCCATCTTCAACATTGTCATCTCATATTTCCTACATTAGTATAGTGGAACCCCTCGTGATGCGTGTTTGTCTACTTTAGTGTGAGGTTGAAGTAGGTTCATCCTCTGACTAAAGTGGGGGTTGAATGTAATGTCAAAAAAGGGCCCTTAGGCTTTTTCATGCTTGTTTAGCTCCTTCTTGTAGATTTTGGCTTAGTTTGGCCCTAATTTAGTGTTGTAATGTGGATAACACATTCACATTAGGTCTTGGGCCCTTGTGAACTAGTGTATTTTAATGATGCCTTATAAAGGTGTTGTAAAACACTTTCACACTTTTCTAGGATTTATAAGTAAAACAAACACATTTTAAATCATAATTCATCTTAGCCTTGCCTTATTTGATGTGTTGTAAAATTTTGTAACACACTTTCACATTCCTATAGTCTTTTCATTAATATTTGCACTTTCTTATGCTTTAATTGGCCCCTTTTTGCATGCACAAGTCATATTTTGGTGTATTTTTGAGGATAGTCCCAACAAAAGGAATTTAAAACATCAAAATCCTGAAAACCAACCTCAAATTACTAAGGTGGAACTCATTCACCATTCTAAGTGAATGAATCCCCTTAGGTGGGACCCATTCACCCAGGGTGGCGAATGAGTCCCCTTTTACTCAAAATCAAATTTAATTTAGATCTTTGACTAGATTTTATTCTCCAAAATCCAATGTCGGCTTGTAGTGTTGTAGTTTCAGGAATTCTTGCATAATTGAGTATAAATACAAGGTTATTTCTCTCATTTTAATCCTAACAACCTCAAGAATTCAAGTATTCATTGAGTTCACAATAGAATTGAAGCAAGAGCATTCAAGGCTTTCAAGAGCATTCTTCAAGAATCAATCATCATGTCAAAGATCACATTTTTCAAGTTTATCATTTTTCTCACAATTGTGATGTACAATTCATGATCCAAGCAAGCATTGCATTCAAGATCTATGAACATCAAGCAAGAATCAAGAACCACATCCATTGCAGCAATTTCAAGCATAATTGTAGTACTTTATTGCTAGGGTTTGGTGGGTTGCAACATCATCTTTTGATCATTCATCATTCTACTTTACATTTTCTTTCACTTCAAGGTTTAATTACCAACAAGGGGTTTGACCAAGGAAAACCCTTATTCTCTAACCCCACAACCATTTTTCCCTCTCTTTGCATGTCTAGTTGCAAATTTATCAAGGAGAAATATTGGAAAATTTGTAAAGGTTGTGAACAAGCCTTGGAGGAGCTTAGAGAAGACTTATGGGCTGAATCTTGCAGTTTTGGACCCGGATATAAATCAAGAACAAAAAAGAAGATTGAGAGCTACATGATCCACCTTTGAATTTATAGAAGTCTCAAAGTGGACTGATTTGCCACTATTGGTGAATGAGTCTTACTGTGCCTATCTATCAGGTATTTTTGCAGGTCTAAGTAAGCATTTTTCTAAGACCTATTCCGACATAGTTTTCCTAAAATTGGATTGATTTTCCCAACTTGGTGAATGAGTCCCAATAGGCTTTAATAGTGGATTTTTCAAGATTCCAGATTTCCATTCTACCCGGTTAAGTTTACTAGGTGCACATTTCCAGTTTTATAACTTTTTATTCCAGTTTGCTTATATTTCTAGGTCATCTTGCATATCACATTGTCTTTTCCAACATTTCCTTTTCCAAGTTCAAACTTGGTGGTGAACCCCTTATTTCTTGTCATTAAATCCATTTAGAACATTCAATTTGTCAAATTTCAATCTCCTTTGTATTGAAATCTCAAGGACTTGTTCTTGAATGTAAAGTGTGGAAGATTGTGGCCCTATGTCCTAAAACCCTAGTGGAAAGCACCCCAATTTTCACCATTAGAGGGTCCTAGGCCACTTACCAATGACACACATTAGACAAAGGTAAATTTTTATGTAAAATTAGGGTCAAGACTAAGTGAGGACCCATTTTCCCTATGGAAAATGGGTCCTAGGTCACCTACCTAGGACACACATCTTCAAAAATTGTTGTGAAATTGCATTTATGAATATCGGTTATTATCTCTCAAATTTTGTATTTAATTAGGCTTGGATTTGAATTAAAGGGGCCAATTAAAGAAAATTAATCGTAATTAATTAATAAAGCCCTTGATTAGTGTGAAATTGTAAGGATGCACCTTACGACACCCTAAGTAGGGCACAATTAGGTCCATTTAGTTGAAAAGGGCTATAAACTTAATGTGAATGTGAAAAACATATTACAACACTAAATCAAGGCATCATTAGGCTCATTTAATTATTATTAGTTATTCCCAAATTAAGTGTGAAAAAGGGATACTTTTTTGTTACTACATTTTTCCCCCACTTTAGTGAGAGTATGACCCCATGTCAAAATCACACTAAAGTAGACATTCAAGACACTTATGTATGCAAAAATGACAAATATACACAATCATACAACATGAAACACTAAGAATATCAGGCCTAAACTATCCAACATGATGTGGAACACATCTAAGCCATCATTTTTGTTTGGTCATGCTCAGTCCAAGGTAGTGGAAATTTAGGTTATCCAATAGGTGAGTATCCCAAAAGGGAGGGAAATGAGAGAATCAAATTATTCTCCCATGCCGTATCAAAGCTATCCTCCTGAAAACTTAAATAAACCACCACAATTCTTGGCAAGGCTCCATAGGAAAGCAAGTTGTGTTATGTTAGGTGGCCTTGAATTAAGGGTTTTGAGCTCCACAAGGCTTAATAAACTATGTTATGCCAAACACTTATGAACATGGGGAAGTCTCCATATAAAATCAAGGTGTGTTATGTTTGGTGGCCTTTTATTAGGGTTTGAGCTTCACAAGGTTAGCAAGCTGTGTTATGCCAAATACTTATGAACATTATATATATAGGTTTTTGTTCAAGGGGATCTTGCTTTGTTTGTGTAAGGTCTTCTTCTTAGGGAGGATCATGCCTAATATCTCCAAGAGAGGTCAAGTTAAGAGTAAAAGTTTCACAACCTAGGGAATGTAGTGCATCACATCACCACAAAGAGGAAAGTTGTATGCTAAGAAATATCACACTATTGGAGGACATAAAACCTAATGACACCACCAAGAAAAAATAAAATCACACCATGTAACATGCAAAGTGTCAAAAGATATTATCAATGTATGCCCCCACTTTAAAGCAGTTGCTAACACCATTGTTGTGATCAATTACTTTAAAGTAGCTAATATTTACTCCTAAGACATGCAAGCTTACTTAGAAAACTCTATGCCAAGTCATATGTTTCTGAAATAAAGCTACATCACAAAAAAGGAAAGAGGGGTTGCCCCCAAAAATACATAAGGGATCTATGGGGTCAACATCAATATGCCTTTACTACAATTTTGTTATAGAGCTCAAAAATGTCATCATTCCCCAAATACTAATAGAACTAGAATAATGACACATAGAGAGAAAAAATGAAAAAAAAGCCTTTTGAGTCAACATGGAAGAGAACTAAATGTCTCGATGCCTTGCATTATCCTCAAAAGGAAAACATGAGACAAACAAAAAAGATAAGATGTTTATGTCATATAGAATGTAAATACACATAGAGGAATGTACAAAAATAGAGAGATACATCAAATGAAATAGTACAAGGGATCACATTACGCACATCCAATCACATAAAGAAACATGAAAAAAAATAAAGAAAAATACTAGTAAGGCACATGTGAGTCAACCTATAGCAGGTCATTTGCATTCCAATCTCGATAAACATATACAGGAAGTGAATACCTATCCAAAGCAATAATAGAAAATGCCAAAGCTAGGACAAGGCTATCTAACCCCTTTCCCCCACTAAGTGCAAGACAAGGATGAGTTGTGATAGGTGATGAGAATGAGATCATTGTGATAAAGAGAATGATTTGGAATAAATGTATAACATGTAAAAGTGAGGATACTAGGATCCTACAACTATTACATGGCAAGGATAAAATTTCATGTTATGCAATCATTTGATAAAAATTATCATCATCAAAGTAAAATTCACTCAATATCAATTTTAATGCATGACACTCATCAGTAAGATTCCCAAGATTTCTATGATATGCACAATAATTCATGTTTTTCTTAGGTATGCTAATTTTACTAGGTGGTTGTTGGATCTTGAAAATGTAGGTTAGAAATCCTAAAAGGGTGCTAGGCTCTATGATCAAACTTGCAACATTCTTGAACCAATGAATGAAGATAACTTTATTCAGTTGATGACTCCCTACAGTTCAAGCTCTACTAAACCTAGGTGGGTGGACCTTGATAACTGAAGCCGATTAAGAGTTATATGAATTTGTTGAATTTATGGATATATCTACATTGGCACAAAGTTAAATAGATGAAAGCTTGTTAATTACTCCTACTCCTAGCACTAAATTTGAAATGTGAATGTTTGAATCAGATTTTTTGGAATTCCAAAATTAAATGGGTAAGACCCGTGCCTACTTCTATTGGGCTAATGGAGTCAAGAGGTGAATGATATGTGACTTGTTTAATGGCTATAATTATAATTTTCTAGCACTTATGTTTGTATAAACGTGCAATAATGTGACTAATAGATTCTACTTATTGATCCAATCTATCCTATCAAGTTACTATGATTTATTAAAAGGATTGTAATCCTTCCTTGAAGGAACCAATTAAAAGAATCACACAATGACAAAAAATGTGTATTGACAAATGAAATATATCTTCAATTTGAATAACAAGATAATATCAATGTGGAGACAACTTAACAATATTATCAGTTACCTAACTCTTCTTACTGATCCAAATGTTACTTCTAAGCTATTGTAATCAATCAAAAGGATTCTAAGTATTTAAAATAAACCAATTAACTTGATCACACAAAATAACAAATGTGTTGATGAAACTAAAATATCAACTTGGATACACAGATTCAAATAATAGAGAAATAACAATATGGAGATAGTCAGATAATTGCTCAATTCAACAAACAATAGACACCAGATCTTAGCTAGTAGATTAAAACTTCTTCTCCATTATATATCTTCAAATAGTATGCATTATAACAAGATTTCTTGAATAAATGAGCAATATTTTGCAATCTATCTTCTTACTATGCCTACTCTAAAATAATAATGTAGTGATGATCCCTCTAATCATCATAAGATATATATATCAATATCTTGAAGGGGGGCATACCCCTTCACAAGAGTCTTTTGGAATTAACAACAATTAAACATAAGCAATTAAGCTCTAATGAGCCATAAATGGACTTTTGTCATATTATCTAAACAATCCTATCTCCCATGAGTGTTAGCATCTTCTGAAGTGTTCCTCGTAGCTATCTCCATATTTACCATTTTCTCCAAATGCTCACATGTCTCATCTAGCATTGATTCCTCATTATTTGTGGCTTCCAAGGCTCCATGTAACATCAATCTACACTCTTTATCCTTTTTTTTGGTATTTCAAATCTCCACCATCTTTGAATAATGTAGAAACTCCCTCCTTTATATCATCAATGATTTCCTTCACATCTGCTTGAATTTCATTATAGTATTCCTTGTGTTTTCTCATAATGTCTATAGTAGTTGTGATGGCTCCACTATCAAAAGTATTTTTCTTTTGTGTTTCTTGGATCTTCTCCTAAATTCAATCACTTACTCTTTTATTCTCTTGAATTGCAGCATAAATCTTGGAATGGGTCACACACAACTTGTTCATCCAAACCATCAAGTTGGTGTGCCTTTTCTGGAAGATTGTAGAGAGTGCATCAAATCTAGCTTTACTTACTAGAGCATGCACATTTGATTCTTCACTCTTATCCTTTGATTAAGAGCATTCTCCTTTAGTTAGTAATCTAGTAGATGCCTTGAGTGTATCTTTGACCGTGTCCTTTAGGAAGTCATTTTCTTTAATCATCTTCTCATTGTTCATTTTTCACATGTCTCTTTCCTTTATCACCATCTAAATTTTCTCTTTATTTAATTTGGCTACATTAATGCCAATGTCAGTAGTAGCCACAGGATCAGTTTGTCCTACCTTCAATGTCATCACATGTAAAAATTCCCTCTCAGTGTCAATGATCATAGATTTTTTATGTGGCGATACAAGGCCCAAATCATGAGAGAATTTTCATCAGGATTATATTTTGATCATGTGTACTTGTGTAACCCCTTCTAGACTAAGCTTGTGTGTAGCACCATTATCATGCAAAAAAATATCAAAAACAAGAGATGAATTCAAATCTAAAACAGGGAAAATCATTACACCAGACTCCTCCAACAATTTCCTTCCTCTTTCTGGAGTCATATCCTTCATCTCATTTTCCACATCTAATTTCAAGGTGTTGAACAATTGGGCTTCATTGTTGGGTGTAATATCTGATATAGATTCTCTTATTGATTTCTCTTTTTTTTTGTAAAGGAATGATCTAAATTCAAGAGATTTTATAAATTCATCATCAAAAACTAAGGATTTATAGGCTAGTTTCCTTGTATTTGTATTAGAACCTTCTTTGACTTGTTCTAAATTGGAAGGTTGATACTCCTCAATTCTTAACTTGAAATTTTGTTAGTTTGACCTTGATATTCCCTTTCACTAGCAAAATTTTCACCTCGAGAAGAGAGCATTTATGCCTCTTCTATTTCCTTCATTTTCGGCTCCACCTTATTATTATATTCATCAATGGCTAGTTTAGCTTCCCTTTCTTTGATATTCCTGATTACATCATCATGTGGATAGGGTATATGAACATATCTACCCAAATTTACTTTCTTTCTAGGAGAATCAATGTATCCCTCTAGATCAAATCCCTTTCTTGGTGGAGCCTTCTTCAAATTGAAATGTGATAACTTATTTAAAATTAGATCATACCCCTCTTTTGACAACATAGTGAAGTCTCCAAAGCACAATGTACTTGGCATGAATGACTATTTTTCATAGGCACTCAGATTCATAACACTTGGATAATCCAACTGTTTGACAATTTCCAAGTATGCAATTCTATTTGGCACTGTTTTTGGTAGAAGAAAAGGTTTATCATCAAAACCATATACCCTAATCATGGTGGCATCAACATAACAATACCAGTCAACCCAATTATGAGCAATAGTTGTAGGTCCATTGAAATATTTGGGCCTTAGAAATCTTTTAATCTCATTGGTCAAAGAATGATCATAGGGGTGATTAAAAAATCTATACAATATCTTAACAAAATACTCCTCAAACTGAACATAGTTAGAATTCATAAATCTATTATCCCAAATAGCATCCCACAATTGTACTAGTAATGGCTAACCTTCCTTATCAGATTGTGTAATTCTCAATTCTTCTAGCCACATCGCTATATCTCGTCCATAATACACTATTATATGCATAAGGATAGAATAATGTTTGAAGTGCAGTGTGGGAGATCCATTTTTTATTGCCATTATTCCTGATTTAATCTCTTTGGAAATGTAAGAGGCATAATCAAATGGTCTTGAATTGTGGAACTGAATATCTGTTGTAATCACCATTGGTCCTAATGACATGAATTCAGAGGCTTCAATCCTCAATACTTGACACACTGAGAAATATGTGTGTTTTAAGTAGGGTTCAAATAAATTGACATGAAAAGGAGGCCCATTGTTTTCTTCAAGTGGGAAAAGGTCTCCATCCTTTATAAGTTGTGTCCATTCTCTAGTACCCCCTTTCCAAATCCTCATGTACAATTGGCTCATCACATGTGTCACTTAGGTTAAAAACTTCAAAAATCGTAGTCTTGGACACATGTATGAAGGGTTCACCTTGGAAATTGCAGATAGCTTTTAGGTTTGGGTTGTAATTTTTAGCCAGGAGTTTCACGAGTTCTATATTCACAAATACATTTGGAATGACCAATTTTCTTGAATTGAAGTTCCAGGGATTGCACACTGGTTCAAACCTATTCCTTCAATGATAATGGAACATGAATAACTTATATCCTCTAATAGGGGTCCATGCATCTCCTATATGTCTGCATTTGTCTTCAAAATTTTCTACATTGGCCCTTAGTTGTGCATACCTCTTGGCCTTTGGCCCTGAACCATGTAATTGATAGATAAGGTCTTTGTTGAATTTTCTTTTTTTTTTTTTTACTCTTGGTTTGACCACCCTCACTTTTTTGCTTCCTACTCTTTTCTTTTACAGAACTCAAACCATCCATTTTAAATTCTCCAAGGAAACATAATTAAAATTATAATCTATCAACTATAATGAAGTTCATAAGCTTACTTGTGAATTCATGGCCACACTGTATTCCTCAAATTCTGCGTAACCTCCCATCATTGCTTGCTACAACTTCTAGAAATTCATTTTGTTATAATCTCTATCGGTCGTCAATATTCATATGGAGTTCATTCATGCAGCCATTAATGTCCATTACTAGAATTAAATGCAACGACTCTTCAAATTTTGAAATTTTAGAGTGAAACCATATCTCATCGGTGAAACCCCTAACTCTCATGCCTATTTTTGTTATTTATTTGATGCCACCCTTGTTTATACACTCATAACCAATCACCAAGACATAATTGAGTGTCCTTTCAATGAGAAGTATTCCCTTGATTTATTATTCTTGGTCGGGAGGACTACACAACTCTCCTACTGATACTATGTAGTTGGCCTTTCTCTTGTTATTCAACTTATGTTACCTCAAGAAGAAAATTGTAAACCTTTCCTGATACCAAAATAGTCTAGACCACTATAAGTCTTTTTAATCATCACTTGGTGTCACTGCGATGAATAGTGATCCATTCTTATTCCCATTGGCTTGACTAGAACCATCACTAAGAGAATTGAGTATTATTTGATGTTTTTAGTCTCCTCGACATGTTTCTTCCATCGCTTCATTCATTTGGATGAGTGTTGAAGACTCTCCCAAAAATTTCCTTCATCGGTGTGTCCCATAAGGTTGGTGAGATCCGAGTGATTCATTCTGACTGTACAAGTCTCTCTGATAGTTGTTCTCCTTCTTCATCGGTGAAAGAAGACATGTTTCTCTCTGATGAGATTTCCATTGGTGTGAGTGGAGAGCTCGACATGATTTGAAATTTTTTCTCTGATTTCTTTGTTCTTGCCGATAAGCCTTTATCGGTGGAATAAAAAGCATGGTCTTCCTAATTATGTAATCCGAAGGTCTTTGATCCCTATGATCATATATAGGTCTTGTCGATATTGAAAAAAATGTTCAAATGAAAGGTTCTATAACTTTTTGAATGGTAAGAAACAAATATAACAATGTTCCAAACATGTGTCAAATACTAACGACATGAGAAGCAGCTCTGCTATATTTTGGTTGGGCAGGAAGTGACAATGGAGCTGGATGATGAAATGACAAATGGAAATAAAAAGAATATAGGGAATTTTCAAAGGTAGGAAGTAAATTCTGAGACAAATATATATCAGGGGGAGCAACCCCGTTTCATGGCAAGGATCAGCTGCCTTGTAATTTTTCTCAATTGTGATCAAGGAATTAGTTGTATGTAAAATTCCATATTCATGGGACCATGGGCTACAATATGGATCTGGTCACACAAATTTCAACAATTTTTATTGATCACAAAATTAATGTGAGGAAAATTTATGTGGAGACTAGGAGATAAGTAGGTGGAGGCTAGTGAAAAAGTGAGAATTTTCAAGTCCTAAGAGTGGCTGTGACTAGGGATGAATGAGTGTGAGATCATTGCAAGAATCCAGAAAAATCTCTAAGAAGAAAACCATGGATGAAAGATGGATTGACATAAGAGCCTCAAAATACTATGCATAGATATTATACCTTTCAAGAAGTAACTCACGGATTGGCCATGCACTGTTATTCTTGACCTTCTCCTAGACTATTGTGCATGGAAAAAAAAAATTAAGAGGTTTGTTAGGGATCATCCATGCACTGGCAATCCTCAATCCTCTTTATGATATTCAAGAAAATAACTTTTTTAAGAACTTCCCATGTACTAGAAATTCTTGTTCATCCCCTGGCATGTTCTGAAGATAATATGAATCTTCACCACCCTTACCAACAATGAAAAATGGTCCTTACCATAGAGCTTCAAATTTTCCATGCTTCCCTTTGTCCTAACTCCTGGCATTCCACATGAGAACCATGTCATTCACTTCAAATTTTTTATTTATGGCCCTTTTATTGTAGAGGTATTTCATTTGCAATTGCTTATGTTTACTATGTTGTTGATCTTGATTCCTAGTTTCATCAAGTTCCATTAATTCCTCCATCTTTTAGTCCATGGGTTCAGGAACCTCTAAATCTTCTTGCAAGATAAAATTACATACTAGTAACAAATTATGCAAAGGGAGCCTAGCTTGAATCCCATACACAAGTTCAAAGGGTGATTTTCTGATGGCCTTCTTCATAGTGATTCTATTTTCCCACAAGGCTAGCCTCAACTTGGAATCCCAAGCGCTTTTGATATTATCCAACATTCTCTTTATGATCTTTAGGATGATCTTGTTATTGGATTCAACTTGCTTGTTTTCCTATGGATGATAAGGTGAAGAATATGAAATTATTATACCATAAGATTGGAAAAATACCTTAAATTCATCTGACCTAAAGCACATTTTATTATCAGTTATGATTCTTACTGGTACCCCAAATCTAGTTATAATATTCTCCAATAGAAAGTTTATCACAACCCTAATTGTTGCTTGTTTAGTAGGTATAGCCTCTACCCATTTTGTGAGGTAATTTGTGGCTACTAGTATCCACCTATGTCCTCCACTAGATTTTCAGAAAACTCTCCTATAAAATCAATTCCACATTGGTGAAATGGATTGTCCACTTGCAAAGGTCTCAAAGCAAATGCTCCTTGATACTTTAATTTCCTAGAAAGTTTATGAAATGCTTCACCCTTCCTAGTATAATCATAGGAATCATTAAACACTCTAGGCCAATAGTATCCTACCCTTAACACCTTATGTGCGGTAGTTTTTTGTAAGAAATTCCCTCCACATACTCCTTCATGCATTTCTTTCAGGATATTCCTTGCTTGATTTGCATCAAGGCACAATAGTAGAACACCATCCCTGTGTTTCCAATAAATGTCCCTTTTCATGAATACATACTTTGAAGCTTGCAACTTGAGTGTTCTTTTCTTGTTGTCATCAAATCATTTAGGACATTCCCCATGTTTGAGATAGTACCCAATATCAGTGTACCATGGTGTGTGCTCAATGTTACTAACTATATTATCTTCATCATTTAAATTGCACACTTGGTTAGCTTCAATATTTGTTTTAGCCATTAATTTGGATAATCCCTACCCTCTTACAAGCTTGGTGATTTGAAATTCAATATCAAACTCTTGGATTCTATTTATCCATCTGCGTCTATGGTTTGTTGCTTCATTTTGTACAAACACATCTTTCACTACACAATTAGGTACATAAGCTATCACCTTTTCTCCCACCAAATATGATCTAAATGATTTGATAGCTTTTACTAATGCATATGCCTATTTCTCTATAATATCATAGTTCAATTCTGCATTTTGAAGGAATTTGCTAAAAAAAAAGACTGTCCATACCCCTCATAATTTTTTCTGTAACATTTCTGCCATTAACTCATTTGACCCCAATTTCCGATGAAACCTTTTGACAAAAGATATATAATCAGATGTATCATGAGGCACTTGTGCAAATTCTTTTTAATTTTACCCTGACATTCGTTGGAATTTTGACGAACCATTTTTTAGTCTATGTTTCAACCTGCAAAGTTAAATTGTAGCGGGCATAAATTGAAATCAAAATTTAACCTGTAAACTATTTATTGTGACAGTGTTTTGCTCGACGGTTTTCTTGGGGAAAATCAAAAGAAACTCAAGAAGATATCGCCAGGTTGAGGGTAGTCATTGTCTTTTTCCATAATTCATTTGTGAAGTCAGATTTGTACTTCCAGGTTTGAAAATCATATTTTAAAGCAACATCTCATCAGATTTCATTTTTAGTCTTTTTCATTTTTAGAATTTTATTTCCAGATTTTAGACCTGGCTTCAAAAATTCTTTATAAGGGAATTGTTTATAAATGATGGAAAATTCTTGATGGATTTGGACAAAGATTATATTTCCAAGGTTTTAATTTTAACCCTACTGATCAATTTGCAATAGATTTGGGAGCCATATCTAGATAATATCAAAGGTGTTGGTTGTTTTTTTACTGTAACCAAGTTTATCTTCTAGACACATAGCATATAAAATCTTAGATAATATTGCCTTACAATACCATCAATCTATATTCTAACCCAATACTACTTATCAAATCCTTATATGAACATAGTCACCTATAACCTCACTCAAGCATTTTAATTAATTCCTTGAATTAAAGCCAAAATGAGAATTACACACACCATAACAGTGAGATGAATAGAATAACCCTTGATCATTTTATTCAAGATAATAATATATTCATACAATGGAGATACATGACCTTGAAATGAGTAATTTTCATTCAGAAGCAAGTACTGTCTTGAAAATTAATTACCCATGAAACTAAAACCTACAACAAAATGACACCAAACCTAAGAATAGTATCTTCACTATAATATTAGGCTCTTTACAAATTCGCTCTGCAACTTCAATTAGACTTGACCTAAAGATATCTAACTTGCTAACCCGTATTTCTGGTCCTGAAATCCTTCTTATAGGGAAAATGAAGGAGCAACAAGCATCGGACCAGAAATACACCTGTCACTGGTCACTTGGACTGCCTTATGACATTTCAAAAATTGTTACAACAGCTAAGTCTCTGGAGAATCTTCTTGTTCATCCTGTCCACTGGACAATAACTGTTGCATTTGCCAAACTTTGAAAAAATGCACTAAAACTGCCACAAAGACATAGCCAAAATTTGTTATAACCATAACCGTTGAGTTGTTAACTGAGGCACTTTTTTAAATATGTCACTATCCTGTCTATTCTATTGCTTACTATTATACTTTGATAGATTTTTTACAAGCATCCATAGCTTGTTCAAAAGCACTTGTTTTAGGCTTTTAGCCATAGCAGCAAGGTAGTGAACTGTTTGATAAAATGCTTTGGTAGATATGTATGAAAAATGTCATACCATAGACAAGGCGGTGAATTATTGGAAAAGATGCCTCAAAGAAATGTGTTCTCATGGTGATGGAATGCCATGGCAATCCACGGCCATAGGCATTCATCATGGCATTCCATCACCATGAGACCACATTTCTTTGAGGCATTTTTTCAAACAGCTCACTACCTTGTCTATGCTATTGCTTACTATTATGCTTTGATAGATTTTTTCCAAGCATCCGCAGCTTGTTTGAAAGCACCTATTTTTAGGCTTTTAGCCATAGCTACAAGGCAGTGAGCTGTTTGATAAAATGCTTTGGTAGACATGTATGAAAATTTTGAAGCATAGACAAGGCAATGAACTGTTTGAAAAAATACCTCAAAGAAATGTGGTCTCATGGAATGCCATGACAAGCTATTGCAATTGGCAGCTGCTCCTAGTTATTAGTTATGCAATGTGAAGTAATTGCATAATTGCTTAGGTTGACTTTGTAAAAAACTATATTGTAATTGAAATTTTGTCATCTATCAGCATCTAGTTATTAGTTATGCAATGTGAAGTAATAATTTGAGTTTGAAAGATGTGCAATGCAAAGAATGTAATCAACGATATGAATATAAATTTCAAAAATCTATTTTCTACAATTCATTAGTTAAACTCTTTATTTTTTTTGCTCTCTATATCTCTATGCTATGGAAATCGCTTTCAATTTTTTTTTTAAAGTTTTTATCTCTTGTTCTACAATTTTTTATGTTTTTTTTAAATCTGATTTTTTCGCGATTTTTTCCCGATTTTTAAAAAAAATCTTATACTTTTTCTTTGCCGATTTTTTCCCCAAAATATTTTTGCTGCTATGATCCATACTACTCATCAGCATGTCATAATCTGAGTCATCACAAATCAATTTGATTTGTGCATTGATGATTTCATCTACCCTGTCCTGCCATTGCTGCAGTGATCTAACATTTCCTTGGGCATCTACAATATCTAGTAAAGATGTGTCACTCTAGTCATCAAAACTCTTTACCAACTCTTTAATCCTCCTGCTGAAATCATCAGGTAAGGCCCAGAAACCTTGCAGTGACTTCACAAAGTCTTGAGTAGGCCTTAATTGTTGAGGCCTATTAGCTGCATTTTGAAAATTTCATTTCCAGATTTTGTTGTGCAAGTTCAATATTCTGATTTTAGGAGTATAACAGTTGGAAATCATTGTAAAATCAAAATTTAATAATTTCTGGAATTATCATTTGAAAGTGTTTTTTGGGGTCATTAACTTCAAACTATCTTCTCTTTTGCAGGGGTGGTTGCATGCCAAATTTTTTTGGTGTAAAATATCATAATTATTATATTTTGTTACCTGTGTATGACTAAAAATTATTGGAGTACATGTGAGTTTGATATTTTTTGAAGATCAAAATATTGAAGCTTGGTAAAGAAAAATCATATCAGATAATATTAGTCCAGAACAAAATGAAGAGACAGTTGCTAGATTGTAGGCTATATTGAAAAGAAAGGGTGATGGTAAATGTTATTGTCCTTGCAATAATTGCAAGGGCTTAAAGATGAGAAGACTTTTAATCACAATAGGTAAGAAACATTGTCAGCAGCATGGTCACGTTGAAGGGGGGCATGATTATCGTCCATTGGTAAATTGTTCATTATATGTGTTTATATTGATTGAATTTGTAAATGTTTATATTGTTTTAACATTTGATATATATATAAAAAATCACTTGATCATGATCATGGTTTATTTGTGTCTGTCATTATTATAAAGGTGGGGTGCCCTAGGGCACACGATATGAATTATCACGGCCCAGAGAATGTGGTTTTGCAAGTGGAGGAACATGGAGCTATGAATATCGAAGATGAAGTTAATGATCCTTTGGAAGAAGATGATCATGCACCAGAAAACACAATTGAAGATGATGGTACAAATACATTGATCCATGACACATGCAATGGCACATCTGATCATGTTGATCGAGATGACTTCGATGATGTTCATGATTTACCTGTACTTGAGAAGGCATACGAGCCCCTTTATGAAGGCTCCCAAACAACTCTTCTCTCTACTGTATTGTTGCTAGTGAACTTGAAGGTTATAAATTGTTTATCCAACATAGAAATCTCATGAATGTTAAGGTATGTCATGTATGTCATATTTTTTCATCTATTGTAATTGTTGTTAGTTCATCGCTAGTAAATAAAGGATGAAGTATGTACCTTTAATATTATTTATATTAAGAAATTATTTTTTGTTGTAGATTGATTGGTGAATTTTTGTTACCACCATCAAATATTTTACCTCGCTCATATCGAGAATTATTTGGCATTATGAAAGATATTGGAATCGAGTATCAAGCAATAGATGCATGTCCCAATGATCGTATTATATATCATAAACAACATGAATTTGCAACAGAATGCCTGGAATGTCATATCACTAGATATCAAATAGATCAACTAACAAAAAAGGTGCCTCACAAGGTTCTTCATTATATTCCCATTATTCCATGTATGCAACAATTATTTAGGTGCGAAAGCTTAGCGCAATTTATGGATTACCATGCACGTAATAGAAGTGGAGATGAGATTCTTTGAATGCCTACAGATGGTTCTACATTTAGGGACATGGAGGAAAAATGGCCACACTTTAAAGAAGAACCTCATAATCTTAGGATTTCATTGGTAGCAGACGGTGTCAATCCATTTGGAGAGCTAAGATCTATTTACTCGGTGTGGCCTATTTTTGTTATCAACAATAACATTCCTCCATGGATGTCAATAAAGAGGGAGCACATAATGTTAGCAATGATTGTTCTAGGTATTTGTTTACATCAATTTTCTTTAACGTAGTAGCATCTCATTTGTCTTATTTGTTGCATAATGACATATGTTTTTTCATTTAATAGTCATGTACATGAATTTATATATATTGCAATAAAATGTTTATAATAATTATGTAATGTTTATGTTCATTCAACTAGGTAAGTACCAAGTTAAAGATATGAATGTATATATTGAGCCTCTTATCAACAAGTTACTAAAGGTATGGAATGGTGTCACTATGTATGATGTATCTAGACCAATAGGACAAAGACAATTTCAATTCCATGCAATGCTTGTATGGAAAATTCATGATGCCCCAGGGCTAACACATTTTTCTGGTATGTTATAACATTTGACTACATGACTTTAATGATATTTAATTTTATGAAGTAGATATCATGCATGTTTTTTAAATAATCTATTTATTATATATAATTATAAAAATTGACATATTTAATCCAATTATATATGATTTGCAGGTCTTCAAAGAAAGGGAAAATTTGCATGTCCAATTTGTGGTCCAAAGATGAAATCTCATCGTTCAACAAGTTTAGGAAAGCAGGTGTTTGATGAGTATAGGCACTTCCTCCACAAAAATCATAAGTATCGAACTACTGAAAAATATCTTTTCAATGGGAAAGAAGAGACTACATCAAAACCATGAAGAATGACACCTCGCCTATGGAAGTTGGAATATAATAGAATTAATCATCAAGGTTATACATCAGATCAAATTTTTTATCTATCATTTATGATATGTTTTGAATTTATATTTTTATATTGTGTTTTGTTTACTCATGTTGTAATTGACAATGATTGTCGTTGTTAATTTGTTTAACTTATATGCTTCATGAAGGTCGTCAAGGCATTGATGGTCGGCTTCCACAGGGACTGAAAATTTATCCCAGACAATTTAGTAGGTTGCCCTACTATGAGCAGCTACAAATTGTGCATTTTTTTGATACAATGCATATCGGAAAGAATATGACAGAAAAATTATGGAAAATATTGGACGGAAGGCATGACAAAGAAAAAATTGTCAAAATTTGTAGTGACATTCAGGAAGCTAGTCATGCAATGAAAAATGTCATTCAATTAAATAGCGATGGAGACCAAATTAATATAAGTGCCCTTCCTTGGTTATTAACGGAACAGTAAAGCAATGCTATAAAACAATTCATACGAAAAATTCAATTTCCCATAGGATTTGCTGCGAACATAAACAATATCATAACAAAGAAAGGTGAATTTGGGTCAGGGATGAAAATGCATGATTGGCATACCTTCATTAAGGTAATTATTCTAGTATATTATATATATATTTATATACTGCATATACTTTTCAGTGTATTATGTTTACTACTTTTAGAAAAATATTAATGAAAAGATCGTTTTATAATTGTTGCAGTATGTTCTACATCTATCTCTCCCAGACAACTTCGACAACAATGTCAAGCAAGTTATATATGATCTTGGAAAATACATGAGGTAAGTAGCGATATTTGTTCAATTCGTTGTATATTTTTGTTAAATCTCATTAATATATTTGTGCCTTGAATCACTTGTAGATGGTTGTCATCTAAAGCAATCAATAAAGAAGATATAAATTATTGGAAGAGAAGAATTCCTCATCTAATGTGTGAAATGCAAAAGTGTCTACCTTCGACATTTTTCAATGCACAAGAACACTACCTTATACACCAAGTTGAGGAGATTGAATTGTGTGGACCTATACACACAAGTTCAATGTGGATGGTTGAGAGGCACTTGAAATTTTTGAAGGCTTTGTTTAGACAGAGAGCACATCTCGAGGGTTCTATAGTGGAGGGATAAATGGTATACTAGACCATGGTGTACATTACTGAATATCTTCCTAAGTTTGCAGCAAAGATCCATGTAGATCATATTTGGGATCCCAACTCCATTAACAAATTCAAAGGGGAGTACCTGATGGGGAAAGGTAGATTGAGGAAAGTGTCAAGTAATTATAAGATGGTCATGGAGATTAATTAGAATACATTTTACATTTGGTTTTTATTTATATTGTACTTACTTAATTATTAATCTTTAATATTGATCAATTATAAATTAAGGTCGTATACTGTGGTAATTAACTAATTATATGTCGTTTGTGAATTTCAATTTTTTTTGATATAGTTGGTCGAGAGTGGGATGCACTACATTTGTATGTCGCAAACAATCTTGATTGGATGACGGTATGGATTGAACTATGTCAACAATCTAGTCACTCATTAACATAGGAATGTGTGGCTTCATTGGTTAAAGAAGCTCATCGTAATGGAGATTCCAATGTTACACCAAGGGAGATTGATTTAGCATATGGTTTAAGAGATAAACATGTATGTATAAATATATTAATTACCCATATTATTTAATTATTTTGAATTATATTGATGTATATATATGTTGAGATTTTTTTCTTTGCATACATTCGGCCAAGAATAAATATGTTTATCAATTGACGATATTGCAATAAGTTTTGCATGTTTGACATATTGCAGGTGAAACACCACAAGGCTATGTGGTGCAATGGTCATAAATTTTGAATCAAAAAGTTGGATGACATGAAGAAAACTTGTGATTCTGGGATAACTACAGTCTTCCAAGTGACTAATGTTTCATCTAGAAGCGACATACATCCAGAAGTCTCAGAAAATTAATACTATGGGATTTTGGATGATATACTTGAGTGTGACTTTAAGTCCTTCAAATTAGTTATGTTCGTCATCCTATGGTATAGGCTACAATTGAATGAAAATGATCCCAAGAGAATTGTTATTGAACATGATAATGGATTTACCATGGTTAATACAAGGTATTTTGAGCGAGTTGGAAATGAGCCCTATGTTCTTCCAAGCCAATATGAGCAGGTATTTTACTCAAAAGTTCTAGGTAAAGTGGGTTGGTCATATGTTGTTAGATATGATCCAAGAGGAAGGCCAACAAAGTATAATATGGTGGAAGAAGAAGATACTGAAGAAATAAAAGATGATGTAGATGATGATCAGGATCAACAATTAGTTGATGATGTGCCTGAAGAAGATGTCAAAGAGGTGGAACTAGATCATGATGATGTAGGATTTAATGTTCCTGAAGATGATACACGTGTGGATGATGACATTATCAAAATTGATATCAATGATGATGATGATGATATGACCAATCCTTACAATGTTGAATCTAAATCGGATGATACAGACAAAGAGTTGGATGAAGAAGAAGATCAATGACATTGAAATGTATGAGTTATGTGATTGTATTATCTATTTGATATTAATTTCTTGATAGAATTATATTTGACTTATGTGGTTACATAATTAATTTATGATGTTTTTAATTATAATTATATTTGAATTATATTAGAATATGTTTAGTTAACAGATGTAAAAAATAAAATGGATAAACCAAAAGATGAAAGCATGAGACCACTACCTTGTTGGGTGTATGGAGTCTAATGAAGATCTATAAAAGTGTAATCTATGATGGCAATAATTCAAAGTGTTTGGCACATAGATGTAGTTTATAACTTATTTAAATGTGCAAGTAAAAGACTGACAAAATCTACTTGAGATAGAATGACAATCTTAGTTATGTGATTCTTCTTATTGATACAATTAATACTCTTTAGTTACTATGATTGACTAGAAGGGTTTAATCTTTACTTGAAAGAACCAAATAATCACATCACACAAATACAAAAAATGTGTATCGGTAAACTAAATATATATATGCTTGATATATCAATTTAAATAACAGAAAAGCATCAATAGTATCAACTACTTGGAGCATGAGATGATTACAACGACATTTCACCACTTAAGATAGTCATTTAATTTGCAATTTGGCAGCAAGCTCTAAGCTAAGACAAATAGACATAGAACCTTACAAACACGTACGATTTAGGCCAGTGCCATATACTATTCGGGAGTCGAATTCACAAATATTTAGATTTCCATAACATGTTCAAACACATAACATATAAGATCTCTAACAATATTGCATTACAACAGTGTCAATTTCTATCCTAACTCAATATTTCTTATCAAATCCCTTTACAAACATATCCATCTATGAATCCATCCAACCATTTTAATTTACTCTTTGAATTAAAGCAAAAATGGAAATCATACACACCACAACAATGAGATGAATGCCATAACCCTTGATTATATTATTCAAAATTGTGATATGTTTATACAAAGGAGAGCCATGAGCTCTAAATATATCATTATAACTCAAATGCTAGTACTATCATGAAACATCAAACCTTCATGCTATTGGAACTGTCAATTTTAACAAATTCATTATTTCTTCATGATTATTAGTCTCCCAAAAAAGATTCATAATGCAGACAAAAAAAATCCTCACATAGCATTTTTTACCAAAATTCGATTTAAAATTGTGCCATAACGCCCCATAAATTTCATCTAACATTAAAATCTTTACATATGAAAATATCGGCATAAGTTGATGTAGGTCTCATTGATGATAATATACATATCCTCAATGTCGGCAAGACATCAGAAGGGTCACACTAATCAAGTTATACACAAAGAGAATGTGGGTTTGTATATCTTATCGGCAAGACGAAAAGTATCGGCGTGATGATGTAAGGTCACATCAAGCTAAATTACCTTTTGCTGATTAGAGTAACGTAAAGTCTATCAGAGAGACTTTGGTCATCGGAGAGAGATTTTAAAACATTGCCGATAGCGTTATTAGTCTTGCTGATAAAGCAAGGGGAGGACTCACTAGGTGAGACAAATGATGCCAGTGAGAATTTAGAAAGTCTTACCGACCCCTCGGGTTACACCGACAAAACTGAGCATACGAAGATAAAGGGTGTCAAGAAGACAATGCGCATGGTCTCACCAAATAAAAAGCGTATCGGTGAGACATGTCACCGTGGGGAGATCTAAGAGACATCACGGCGAGTATCATTTTGTCAGAAAAACAAATACTTGGCCATGGTGACAGAAGTCAATAAAGTGAGCATCTTGGTGAGACAAAAATCTTTAGGAGTAAGGTGAAGAACTGTTGGCCTGATTCATTAAGTCTAGGTGATAGTTTTTTTGGTCATGGCGATAAAAAAGAAAAAAGAAAGAAACTACCAGGGAGACTTGTGATGTCAGGGAAAATGCAAGATGTCTTAGTGGATGGGTGAACATTGAATAGGCAGATCGGCTAGAGGTTTGAAATGTCATACCGATGTGATCTTATTGGGGAGACATCAAACAGGTCATACTGATAAAGTTATACACTAGGAGAATGCGGGTTTGTATTACTTATCGGCAAGAAAAAAGGTATCGGCATGACAGTGTGAGGTCATATCGAGCTAAGTTACCTTTTGCCGATTGGAGAAAAGTAAAGTCTATCGGAGAGACTTTGGTCATCGGAGAGAGATATCAAAACACTGGCTGAAACACTATTGGTCTTGTTGATAAAGCAAAAGGAGGACTCAATCGGTAAGACAAACGATGCCGAGAAGAGTTCATAAAATTCTTACCGACCCCTCAAGTTACATTGACAGAATTGAGCATGCGAAGATAAAGGGTATCGATAAGACAATGCTCGTTGTCTTGCCAAAGAAGAGGCGTATAGATGAGACATGTCACCGCAGGGAGATCTAAGAGACATCACAACAAGTATTATTCTGTCGGCAGAACAAATTGCTTGGTCTCAGCGACATAAGTCGATAAAGTAAACATCTCGGTGAGACAAAGTACTTTTGGAGTAAGGCAAAGAACCATTGGCCTGATTCATTAAGTCTGAGCTATAGTTGTTTTGGTGAAAGTCATGGCGATATAAAAAGCAAAAGGAAAGAAACTATCGGGGAGACTTGTGATGTTGGGGAAACTACGAGACGTCCTAGTGGATGGGTGAACATTGAATAGGAGGATTGGCCAGAGATTTGGAATGTCTTGCCGATATGAGCCCTGATGTGACAGCGAGTATTTAAAAATAAAAAAATTGCAACATTCATGTCTCAATCAATAAAGACATTAATGGTGCCAGAAGCATAGGAGATTTTGCATATCAGGGTATGATCAATTGAAATAATTTTCTCACAGAATTCAAAGCAAAGGAGAGCAAGGGAACTAGTAGAGCAATTAAGGCATTCACCTAGCTTGATTTTGGAAGAAGTTATAGTAAGTTTCTCATCCTCTCAGAATTCATAAAAATTTAAATTATGGAAGGCACTGGTTTAGGAAAACTAAAGGGAAGAAAACTCGGGGAGGGAAGCCAATCAAAAGTAAAAAAGAAAAAGACTGAGTTGCAACCAGAAGGTACTGAAAGGAAGCTAGATCAAGACCTCGTAGACCAGTTGCTTGCTTTTGGACCTAAAGCTAGGCATTTTGCACAGCTCAAAGCAGAATTTGACAAATTGGATGACAAATGAAAATTTATAGGTGATGTTTGGACTCCGATTAGAGGCTATGAGTTATTCAATTTCCATTACCATAGGAGAAATCACTTTGAGCTAGTATGCAATCCATGGAGTCTCAATTTAGGGAAATTAGTTTGCCCTAATCTTTTTATTGACCTCGAACTGATAAAATTGTTGGCCAAACACTATGATTCGAAAAACAAAGCTATATGTGATTTTTCAGGGAATCCATTAATACATGTATCTGAGAATGCAATTGCTGAGGTTTTCAGAATGGAGGGAATATGCAGTGAGAAAGTAGTGAGTGAAGAGCTCAATAGTGAGTTCAAAAGGATGGACACCATTTATAAAGGGTGGAGGTTACCTCTGCATAGAATTAGGTGTCATGGAAAACCTACTCCAATGGAAGATAGAGAGGGGCCACCCTTTCATGTAGACCTCTTCGAACCTTACCTAAAATATACTTACTACTCAGTGGGACAGGTATTAGGGATGGAGGTACCTGAGCATATGGAAGTTGTGCCCATGGTGATTGCTACAAACATTCAGTATCACAATTCTATATCATTTGACTATGATGCACATGTTTTTAAGGAGCTAGATGTAGGTTTGATGGCGATAAAGAGTGGTGCTTTTGTTCTCCATCTCAAAAATTACTCACTACTAATGCACTTAGTGTTGTATTTTGGACAAAGGTTAGGTTTATGGCCCCAGGAGCTGAGGATTTCAAAATCCAACAAGAAAGGTAGGCCATTTCCTGTTCAATTATGGATTGTTGTTGGGACAGTAGGTTTGCCAATTCAAATTTCTTTCATTTTGAAGAATTCTTTGTGAAACCCTTGTATAGATTTTTTAGCCATCCTTGTGATTATTCTTTATCTGAACAAGTAAAAATGTTTCTTAGGCTTAGAGATTACAATGGAACAATTAACCACAACTGGGGGGATTGGTATTGCTTAGAGAATGCCACAATGACTAGGGTTTATGGCTTTGAGGATACACCTTTCATTCTACCCAAAACTGTCCCGGATAGAATTGCACACCTAGAAATTATTAGGAAAATGGATTACTCCAGTGTTATGAACTTAAGTTCATATGGGAAATAGGATTTTATGCCCAGTACATTGTGTTTTAGTGAGTTCACTATATTAGCCAAGGAAGGTTATGATCTGATTCTAGATAAATTATTGCACTACAACATGAGAAGAGCACCAGTGAGAAAGAAATTTGATACAGAAGGGTATATCCACTCTGCAAGACAAAAAGTAAATCTCGGAGGCTACCATCATGTGCACATTAAATCTGATGACATAATAAGAAACCTAGAGGCAGAGGAAGCTGAAATTGTGATTGAAAAACATAATCAGGAGTTGGTGGATGTTGAGTTGTTATCCTCCATTAAGGGGATTTCTGAAATAGACAGGTCACAAAGCTCATCTGGGAAAGTTTCAAGAATGAAGACTTAGGAGTATGCCTATGTTGCCAAAGAAATAGATGTTGAGGAAACCATGGATGTGTAATGATCTAAAAATCCTGCAAGTTAATTTAAATAATGACAATAGAATGCATTGGAAATAATAAAGAAATAAATGGAAGAACTAGTAAGATCTCACCCATTTACTAACTCCATGTCTAACTTCTATTGCACCTTCTTAAGCTTCTTATTGATGATGAAATGCCCTCAGATTTGTGAGAACACTCTAAGATGTCTAATTTTAACAAAGCTATTTGAAGGATTTAAACTATTCACTATGCAAAATAGAAACTCAATCCTAAATGCAAGCAATAATGAATATCAAAGCCTAGCTGAGAAGAATGCCTATAGTAAAAGTGTAAACAAATGATCATGGATCCGAAAATGAAATCAAGATTGTCATTTTATAGAAAATGCAATCTTGAATGGACAGAAAAGATGAGAGATTGAGGAATACCCTAGAATCAAAGGTCAAGATTCAATAAGGCAACCTCACTTAGGGTTAGGGAAAAATAACCATAGGTGTAAATAAGATTTAATTAAATTAATTAAATCTAGACTGAATGTGACAGTGGAGATGGAATTAGTAAAAATCAGAAGACAAGAGGATGAGAATTTTAGAAAATCAATCATTTTGGAAATTACTTGATTTGTAGAAGAATATTTCCCTTTTGAATTAAATTAATTCAAAATAGAAGATTTTGTGAGGTATTTAGTAATTGATTTTTAAAATTAATTACTAAATGAAGAATCGGTGAGATATTTTTAAATGATTTGTTTTATTTAAAAATATAGAAGTGTCACATGCCCTAATTAAATAATTAAAATAAATATTTAATTTAGAAGAAGTAGTTAATTAATTAAATAAATAAATGAATTTATTTAATTAAGAGAGGATTTAGGAATTAGTGACATATTAAATAGATATATTAAAATATATTAATTTAATAATCAATAAGACTTTTATGATAAGGATTAATTAAATAAATTGATGTCTTTATTTAATTATTAGAAGACTTTGATAATTAGTGACATATTAAATTAAATAAATAAGATTTATTTATTTAATAATCATGAAGAATGAAAGTTTATGAATTAATTAAACAATCATGAATTAAATTAATTAATAGTTGAATGTGGGTTAGGGACATAATTCAAATGTTACAATTATGCTAGGATGGAAAGTGGTAAAATAGTGTTCGTAGGCCTAGGTCATTTTTAGGTGCCTACATTTGCCCCTCTTTGTCATAATGCAGCTTGTCACATTGTGGAAAAGAAAACAAGTCCAGAATATGCCCCAGCGGAGGTATGGAATGCCTATGCCCCCTCGGGAAAATTTTTGAATTTTGACCTGGAGTCAGAAAAATTTGGAAAATATCTCGATTAACTTGAATAATTACTAGATAAATAAGGCCACGAATGATTTCAAAAATGGAGGACGCCAAGTCAGCCAAAATGCCAGTCAAAGGTGGTCAAATGAGCCTCCAGTACAGCTGATTAGGTCAAAACCCTAATTTTCAGCCTATAAATAGGTTGAAAAGGTTAAACCAAATGTCATTTTCTCATTTGTTATATAGAAATTTTTAGAAATCAGAGCTCTGAGCGACGATGGTGATTCCGATGACTACACACCATGGATATTGTGTGTGTTCATTCCAACGACCCAAGGGCGCAAGTACAACGGTAAGTACCCTATCCAACTTGTCAAATTTTAAATTTCTTGCATTTATGAGGGTTAAAAGGGCGGGAATCAAATGCGGTGTGACGCAAATGCTATCGCGAAAGCCGCAATCGCCTTTGCATTAGCTGCATTTGCTTGCGTCGTGATGCAAGTGCTATGGGTAGACTAGGTCTATTTTGTGCAATTGCGCATTCGTGAGGGTGAGCGATGCATTTGATAATTTGTGATGCAAACAATAAATTTGCGACGCATTTGCTAAATTTGTGACGCAATCGATAATTTTGCAACACATTTGCTAATGTGTGATGCATTTGATAAGCCTAACGACGTATTCGTTGTTAGATCATGCATTTGATATATTAAATGATGCATTTGATGTTTGATTGCGTATTTTCCATTTAGAATGACGCATTTGATATATTGTATCGCATTTGTTATGTCCTGAGTCACAATTGAATTATTGTGATGCATTTTGCGGTCAACGTGATGCAATTGAAGTTGACCAAAGTTGACTTTTGTTGACTTGTGCCGAGCTTAACTTTTTTGTACCCTTGACTTGCCAGTAGTACAAAAATTTCCATAATGCTTCTCAATATGTTCTAATCCTTGGCCCTTTCCTTATGCAGAGTCAGCTTGTGCCGATTTATACCCGAGAGTATAGACCAGCGACATACGCTTTCAGAGATCATCTTAGTGATAGATAGAGACAACGATTGATGGCCCTAGGCTTGTACCATGTTACTTACATGCCCGCTATTCGGGCAAATAGAGGTTTGCTTACTGCTCTTTATGAGAGGTGGTATTCTGAGACCTGCTCGTTTCACCTGCCTACTGGAGAGGCTACTGTGACCTTGGAGGATGTTTACCACATTCTCTGCATTCTGATCAGTGGAGAGAGGGTGGTCTATGATCCACACCAAGGATGATAGGTTTTGACACAGAGGTACGAGGGTATCGATGGTGTGCAGTTGGATTTAGACGGTTACGAGATTGGCTAGGATGTTGTAGCTGACCGATTTCCCAGGTTTGATGCCATACTTATGACCTTGATTACCAGATTGCTGATCTCAGATCATCGTGGTCATAGATTTCCCATTGAATGGGGGGATGTCCTTGTTCGTATGAGATCATAGAGGACTGTTTTTGCTTGGGGGCCATGCCTATTGGCCATGTTATACCATCAGTTGCACGAGGTAGTCTACCTCCAAGGGCACAGTATCAGCTACGAGACCATCTTGCTTATGATTTGGGTATGGGAGCGCATCCCCATTTTTTGACCACCCATACAGATGTAGCAGTTGGGTGATGGGATGCCCTATGTTTATCTATATGTAGGATCGGTTAGCCAAACTTTTGTTGGAGATACCAGGTATTGGCGTCATCGGATAGACACTATGATCAGTTTTGTTTGGAGGCCCTACAGAGATTGTGCCCAGTGGGCAGATGAGGATGGCCACTTGTTGTTTTGCAAATAGTTTTGATATCTCATTGGCCGCACCATTCAAACACAGTGGATTATAGAGATGTACCTACCCCAACGAGTACTACGGTAGTTTGGGGAGCAGCAGATTGTGCCAGTAGGCACTGCACAGTATGCCCGTTCTTCCAGAGAGACCATGTGGTGGCCGCCCATATCAGTGACCGTTGCAGAGGAGCAGGTAGATAGTTTGGTGGTAGTTCAGTGGGCTTGGAGAGGGGGTCCAGTAGATGTGAGCATATCAACCGAGTTTGACACCTAGTGGTAGGTTCACAGGCCCATTCCTTTGTCAGATCTAGATGGTCCACCGTCCATTGATCAAAGATCAGTTATTTCATGAGTACTGAGGAGAGATCGGGGTGGCAGAGGTGCCAGAGGTAGAGATGGAGGTAGGGATGGCAGAGGCTGAGGTGGAGGAGATGGGAGGGGTGTGAGGAGGAGGAGGGATGGCAGAGGGCGGAGGTAGCCCAGGAGAGTGAGACAAAGAGTGGGTGGTGTACCATTATCACCCATTCAAGAGGAGGGAGAGGAGAGAGAGCTGGAGGTGAGAGCCGAGGAGGCTAGAGGAGATGAGGAGGAGGTGGAGATGGTGTTTGAGGAGGAGGTGGAGGTGGTGGCAGAGGAGAGAGTGGAGGTAGAGGTGGCAGTGGAGGATAGAGTGGAGGCGGATCCACTTGTTGGGGGACATCCTCTCGACATAGATGTGGAGGAGGTCTAGGCCGAGGGGGAGAGAGATGAGGAGGATGAGGAGGATGAGGCAGATCAACTGCTGCAGGAGTGCATTATCTTTGGGGATGATGAGGGTGATAGACCACCCATTTTGCTTGTGAATGCCATGGTTGACCAGAGGATCACTGATCTGTAGAGTAGACTGGATGTAGCCTTGTCTTAGAACAAGGCCTTGGTAGCAGAGTTGAAGGTCACTCGAGTTGAGAGGGATCAGGCCATCATTCAGCGATAGGAGTCAGAGTGGTGGGTTACAGAGTTTTTTGAGTTATGCATGGGATCGACAGGGGATATGGCTCAAGAGTTGGCTAGGGTAGCAGAGACCAGGGGCTGATACAGGGCACTATATGAGCATGTTGTTCCACCTGATAGATGGGACCCAAGGTTGTCTTGATCCCATAGCAGGACAGGTAGTGGCATCCGGACACACAACAGTCGGTCTCACAGCAGTAGTCACACTAGTGCTAGAGGGTCTACTACATTAGGGCAGTCTTTAGGCCACAGATCTCATAGCTCACACAGGCATTCATCAAGGCACAGCCACAGATTAGATCATGGTCACCAGTCTGAGCACGGTCATAGGTTAGTGTCTTCAGGGCAGCAAATAGAGCAGAGCCAGCCTCCCATTACCGATCCCTTAGGATCATAGAGTCAGACGCAGGAGAGGGCACCCATTTAGTTCACTATTCATCTGATGGATTAGTCACAGTTACCTTGCCATTCACCTCCACAAGATGGAGGAGGGCCATCTTAGGACTTGCTTTAGACACATATATATTTTGATATTCGAGCCTGCAAGCTCTATCATTTGACTCTATCCTGTGACATGACATTTTTTCAGATTGTATATATATGCGATGTAGTTTTGATGTGGCCTATATGATGTAATGTGTTATGGTATTCTATGCTTTTATGAGATGCTTATGTGATTCTTTGATGATGCTATGAGATGTATTTGTGCTTATGTTTATGAATGCAATTATGGATGTATGTATGCATTGTGTAATGTTGTGATGATGTGATTCCTATATGCTGATGTAAATGTTTTATTTATGATGCTTATATGTTAATGCCAATGATGGTTTTATGAATGGATGCAAATGATAATGTTTATGCAATGCGAATGATGGTATTTGATATATGTAGATGTGAATATGAAATGATCATGCCATTATGTATGCAATTTTGTTTTTGTATGTCATAGGATATCATCAGAGGACCATAGAAGAGAAGATGAAGATGGATGTTAGTGTGAAGAAAGATATGTATGTTAGTGCAGAAAATTAAAAATCCTTCAAAAAGCTTTGCTATAGTGCTATCCTAGTTGCTCTTTAATCATCATTGAGCGAAAATGTCATGATGGCCGACAAACACTATGATATGACATAGATCAATAGTGTGCAAGGTCGAACCATCACGTAGATCAACAGTTGTAGACACAGGATGACCATAACTCATGTAAGGAACACAGTTGCCCCTACTCACTTATCATGACCAACCCCTAGAAAAAAACCAAACCAGTCATGAGACATCATTACTTCTCTAAATCCTGATGATAGGATATCGTGAAGAAACTAGCCACTTGATAGTAGAAAATAGACAGTAAAATCGTCATACTATGTCGTTGCTTCTCTAAATCCTTAAGTCAGGAAATCCTAGAGAAACTAATAGAGTGATAATCGGGTTAAGGATAATCATCATGATATGTTGTGGTTCCTAGGACATAAGGAACTAATATCCTGATAATCATCAAAAGACAAAAAAAAACAAAGTTTGCAAAGTGTCTGCCAAGTGTTTGTTAAATGTTGAACGATATCTAATTTAGGAAGGACACATCCTAAATGACGTTGATATCTAGGAGATCAATTCTCGGAGTTAGGAGAATCCATGAAAATGTTAGGTGATGATGACGATGCTTAGGAAGGACACATCCAGAAGCATAAAGAAGGTTGATGATAGTTGTTCTTCAGAATGACACATCTGAAAAAGAACCCAAAGTTTTTCCATGATAAATTGTCTTGATATGATTTTGACTACATGTCATTGTTGACATGTTGAGTTGACTGAAAGAGTTGATGAAACATATTGCCGATAGATTGATAGTTTGAGATTGACATAAGATTTGCTTGATTTGAAGATAGTTTGATGTGTGTGAATGTATAGTGCCATGAACCCTAATGGACTGACCTAGTTCGGCCTTGGGGGTCCATCGATTGATGGCCTTGCCTACGTCATGCACTCAGAGACCTCGTAGTTCGACATGACCAATGATATTGTCCAAAAGACAATAGTTTGAATCATGATTTATCTTGCAAAAAACCTAGGGGGACTGACCTAATGTCTTGAGGATTCAAACATGAATCTTGCCTACATAGCAAATGTGCAGAGACAACGTAGTTTGGACATGGACGGAAATATTTATTTTGACATGATTGATTGGATTGATCAGAGATTGACTTTGACTCTATTTTTGATTTTGACATTGATTTGGATGTTTTTGTGTTTTCTTAGGACTTTTTCAAATTTTTATGATTTTTTCAGGACTTTTTCAAATTTTTAGGATTTTTTCAGGACTTTTTCAGATTTTTTTTTTCAAGATTTTTTAGAATGTAGAATCATGTGCGGTACCCACTGCAGTTGCATCATAAAGGTCTTGCCCCCAGACAAAGCAGGAGTATCCAATTTCGAAATGGCATGGCAAAGGTAAGGATATGCTAGGACTGATGTCAACCAGATGTTAACCATGGTCGGAATTGACAAGAATTAGGACGGATGTCGTGAATGTGTCAGGCCTTTGTGATTATAACAAATGTGTAAAGGTCGTTTTGAGTGAAACTAGATGGTGAAGCAACGATTGACTATGCATGGTGCCTGTTTGCCAAGTTTTCGCCATGGTACTTATCCAAAGCGCCTATTTGTTAGGTTTTCACTATTGGATGAATTCATTTCTTTTTACTATTTTTGTCATTTTTTGATTTTTTTGTGTCACCAAGACACTTGTTTGCCAGGTTTTCATCAAGGGATGATTTTTTTGTATTTTCCAATTTTTTGGATTTTGTAGGTTTTTAGCCCAAGCTCTCTGATGCTATGTGTAGAATTTTCTCAGGTGTAAAATGTTGATAGGTTATGTTAACTGTTCTCCATCAGGTGTAGCCAATTAATAAGCTTCGGAACCAAATGCGACAGTAATGATATACAGACCAAGCCAATTAGCCTCAAACTTGCCAGGCTTTTCACGATCTGCTTGATTTCTGGGATTCTGCATGAGAACCAAGTCACCAATTTCAAACTTTTTCACCATGACTCATTTGTTATAACCTCCACAAAGATGGTTTTGATATGCTTGCAGATGATTTAAGGCATTTTGTCATCTTTCTTGTAGCATTTCCAATTCATGTAGGCGAGTATGTATGTACTCTTCATCATTAATCATTCCTTTCAAAGAGACTCGGAGAGAAGGAATTTCAACCTCGATGGGTAATATGGCCTCAGATCCATAGACTAGGGAAAATGGAGTGGCTCCAGTGGGGGTGCGAATACTAGTACGATAAGCCCATAAAGCAGGATTAAGTTGGAGGTGCCAATCTCGGCCATCATCATTGACAGTCTTCTTCAGAATGTGAAGGATTGTTTTGTTGGACGCCTCAGCTTGGCCGTTACCTTGTGGGTAGTATGGGGTGGAAAAATGGTGTTGAATGTGGAATCACTCACAGAGTTCACAAACGTCCTGATTTTTTAATGGACTGTCGTTATCTGTGATGATGGATTGTGGGACAACATACCGAAAAATGATGTAATTTAGGATGAACTTGGATATTTGTTTATCGGTGATGTAGGTGAGAGGGATGGCTTCAATCCACTTAGTAAAATACTCAGTGGCGGTAATTATGAATTTATGACCATTAGAGGAGGATGGATGGATCTTACCCATGAGGTCAAGTCCCCATTGTGCAAAAGACCATGGAGAAGTAATAGGTCTCAATTCCTATGTAGGTGCATGAATCAAGTCGCTATGCACTTGGCATTTCCAACATGTTCTGACAAACTGAAGAGAATCTTTTTCCAATGTCGGCCAGTAGTATCCCAGTCTGGTGACTTTCCTAGTTAAAGTTGGACCACTCGAATGAGATCCACATATACCCTCATGTACTTCCCGTAAGGTTTTTTGGGCTTCAACAGTGTCAAGATAGTGAAGAAGGGTGTTGTCAAAGCCACGGCGGTATAAGGTGTCACTGATGATGGTATGTCTAGCTGCTTTTCAGATAAAGGATTTTCTTTGGTTGTTAGACAGGTTGGGTGGGAGGGTCTGCGTTTTAAGATAGTTGTATATGTCTTGATACCAGGGTGAACCGGGACCAATGATCTCGCACACCATTTCAAACTTTGGAATATCATATGGAGGCATCAACAGCTATTCCACTAAGAATTCAAATTGTGACACATTCTTAGGGATGTCTAGGAGAGATCTAATGGTAGCCACTACATCGGCCACTTTATTTTGTGTCCTCGAGATTTGTTCAAATGCAATCATTTTGAAATACATCAAGAAACTATCCAACATTCTTTTATAGGGAAGCAACTTCTCATCTTTTGTGTCATATTTATCATTCACTTGATTGATGACTAATTGAGAATCTTTGAATATGAGCAATGTCTAAATTTTCCATTTGATTGCTATCTTGAGACCTATGACCAATACCTCATATTCTGCAATATTATTTGTACAAGGGAAAGCAATCTGAAATGATTTAGGAATTGAATCCCCTTGTGGTGTGATAAATAATATGCCTTCTCCTGAGTCGTGCCCAGTGTGGGATCCATCAAAGTATAATTTCCATGGTAGAGTTGGTTCTACGTGAAAGATTGACTCATTAGGAAAATCAGTGATCAGCGGATGAGTAGCTTGGATTGGTGCATCTGCCAATTGATCTGCTATGATTTGACCTTTTATAGCCTTACACTCCACATACTTTATGTCATACTCGCTTAAGATCATGACCCATTTTGCCAAGCAACCTGTCAATGCTGCTCAACTCAGGATATATTTTAATGGGTCAATCTTTACTATCAGATGTGTTTGATGACTTAGCATATAGTGTCTTAGTTTTTGCACTGCAAAAACAACTACAAGGCATGCCCATTCAATGGGTGTATAGTTGAGCTCGTATCCAATTAATGTGTGACTAATGTAATATATGGCTCTTTTTTTTTCTTCATTGTCATTATGTGCCAATAATGCCCCCAGTGCATTTGTCATTGCAGATACATATAGAATCAATGGTTTTCCCTCAATAGGTGGCATTAATACTGGAGTTGTTAATAAATATTCTTTGATTTTCTCAAAGGCCATGTTGCACTTATATGTCCATACAAATGGAATGCTCTTACGGAGTAAATACTGGAATAGTTGACACTTGTGTGCCAACTATGCAATGAAGCGATGAATAGACTGCAATCTGCCCTGAAGTGTGCGCAACTCACTAATTCCATTTGGTGGAGGCATGTCCAGAATTGCTTTTAATTTTGCGTGATCAACCTCAATGCCTCATCTTGAAACAATGTATCCTAGCAGCTTGCCTGAAGTGACTCCAAAGACACATTTCTTTGGGTTCAATCTAACCTTGTAATCCTCCAGCCGTCGAAAATTTTTTATCTAAGACTTTGAGATGTTCTATCCTTGTCAAAGATTTTGCCAATAGGTCATCCACATAATCTTCCATTACAATGTGCATCATGTCATGGAAAGTTGTTGTCATGGCCCTCTGGTATGTTGCGCCTGCATTCTTTAAACCAAAAGGCATGACATTCCAACAGTATGTTCCCCAAGGACAAGTGAATGCTATTTTATGTTGATCTTTTGTTGCAATTCTAATTTCATTGTAGCCTAAAAAGCCATCCATGAGAGATAGCATCTCATATACTATCGTGAGGTCAACAATCATGTCTATGTTTGGTAGGGGGAAGTCATCCTTTGGACAAGCTTTGTTTAAATCTCTGAAATCCGTGCAAATACGGATTTGTCTATTTGGTTTAGTAATAGGAATAATGTTTGATATCCAATCTGCATAATCAATTAATCTTATGAATTCAGCATCTAGTAACTTTTTTAGTTCTACCTTGACAAGTAGTGCAATCTGTGGGTGCATCTTGCGCAACTTTTGTTTGACCGGCTTGATTCCTAGAATTAAAGGAAAATGATGTAGAACTAATTCAGGATCAAGCCCTGGCATGTCAACATATGACCATGCGAAGTTAACTTTTCTTTCTGTGAAGAATTGTTTGAATTTAGGCTTTTCTTCATCTGACAATGATGCAGCCAAGAGAACCATTTTGGGATTCTCTGGTGTGTTTATGTTAACTTCAACTGTATCTTCAATAAGCATAGCTAGTTTTTCCTGTGTTACAGGAAGAAAGTCCAATCCTCCATTCTTAGGTGCCTCAAAGAGGTTTTCACCTTCGGATACATCCTTTGTTTTTACTATTTTATTGCTAGAAGGTGCCTTGTGGTTTTCACCTAAAGGCATTTCTTTTTCTTTTTTATTTTTTGTATTTTTGCAACTGGAGGATTGCACAGTCTCCCCGAAGTAAGCTGTACAATCTAGATCTATGGAGAACCCTATTTTATGATCTCCCCATGGAATACCTTCTCTTAGCCCCATGAATTCTACAATTGCCTCATCATTCTGAAATATGTCCATTGACAGTGGATCTTGTTGGTCCCAGTTGATCAGTTGTGGATAAACAAGAGGGATTCCATCGTCAATGTTGGTGAAGGATGGGGAGGATGTGGAAAGTGCGCAAATTGATGCCTCAAGTGTAAAGGCAAAGTTATCAATTTCCACTTCCATGTTTGATGCAATGGATGGTCCATACTCTAAGTCAGATGAATCAAATTCAAAATCATAATATGGGATGAAATTATCAACATCATGACTAGTAGTAGGCATTTCAAAAGTATGGATGATGGGCTCAGATAGGTCAGGCTCATGGGTGGGCTCAGGAATGGGGTGGGGTGATTCAGGTATTGCTGATGACACTTTGTGTTCCTCTAGATTCCAAGGAATGCTCACCCATTTCTTGTCTTTAGAATGTCAGTCAATAGGGTCAATGTTATATTGTTGGCAGAATCGTTCTTCAAAGGAAGGTTGGCCAGGTTCTAAGAATAGTTCATCAATGTCATAGTCACTGATGGTTTTGTTAGATCCCCATTCCCATTCATTTGAGTCTGTTTCAGTTAGGGATTCTTCGCTTGTCTCGACACTTTCTATTGTCATTACGTCCTTACTTGAAAATTCATAGATACATTGATCGTTAGTTATGAGTTGGTTGAGCCCTAGCCCTATGTATCTTGGTCTTTCCATTATAATAATAGGTTCCCTTCTTACATTGCTATTCTTTCCAAGGCCGCTTGTCCCATCAAAACCTTGAGCTTTGCATATATCATATCCTTTGCCATAAAGATGCAATGGTAGTGGAGATAACTTTGTTGGGTCTTTGTAGATCCAGTTATCCATGTCAATGATGTCTTCATCACCCATATCGCCCCACCATGTAAAAACACTTTTTGGTGGAATGTTGACAGTTACTTTGGGCTCAATTGCAAAGCATGGTCTACCATAGACCTTAGGTGGCTTCGGTATTGTGGTTATATAGTAAGCCGTATTTAACTTGAACTCTCCACAACCAAGGTCCTGGATCTGAATATCTTTACTTGGGATGGAGGTCAATGGAGATGGTGTGGTAGAAGATGATGGAATGGATGACTTTGTAAGTGTTGTTGGGTCAATGTATTTGGATGCTGTGGAAGATGAAGCCTCCTGATTGATGGGCACCTGGTGCTCAGTAGTAGTGTGTAGGTTGGTACAGTATTGGAATGGATTAGGATCTCCTAGGATGGTGATCTCTATTCCATCGAAAGGAAATTTGAGGCATTGGTGGTAGGTGGATGGAATAGCTTTTAGAGCATGGATCCATGGATGACCAAGTAAGATATTGTAGTGTATATCATGATCCAGGACCTGGCATGTGGTATCTATGATGACCAGTCCCACTCGGAGTGGAATTGTAATAATGCCTTTAGAGGCATGTTCTTCATCATCATATGCCTTAATAATGATGCTCTTGCTAGCATCTACACAGGCATCAGAAAAACCAAGAGCTTTGACCAACTTCAAAGAGCAAATGTTCAATCCTACTCGGCCATCTACTCGGACTCGTCTAACCTTATCCTTATGGAAAAAGACTTCAATGTGAAGGGCATCGTTATGCGATGGTTTAGGTGAGGAATAGTCATTGTCTAAAAAGGTGATGTGGTGAGGTGAGTTCAGGTATCCAACCATAGTCTTAAAATGGTTGACATCGATGTTGGTAGGGACGAATGACTCTTGCAGTACTTTATCGAGGATGGCCTTATGCGTGGGTGAAATACAGAGTAGTTCAAGAATGGATATTTGAGCAGGTGTTTTATTTAATTGCTCAACAATGTTGAACTCCGGTTTTGGGGTGGATTGTCTAGCGGATGGAACAGGTATGGTGATCTTTGGTTGATGGGCAGAACGACCCAGGATAGTGACTTTGCTTTTACACATAGTCACATTGCATTCTGGGGCTCTTTTAATGTTGATGGTATTAACAGATTCATCTTCATTAGCAGCACGAAGATTGTTAATAATAGTACCATTAGGATAATTGTATGTTGGACGAGTAGTATTATAGGCCGGATGGATATGGTTGGATTGATTGTTTGTATGCTTTGTGCCAGAGAAGGATGCTTTACCATGATCCTGTAGTGGGTTTTTGTGTATGGTATGATCTACATTAGATGAAAAAGATTGACCACCCAACTCAATTGTGTGGTTCTCTATGAGATCTTGCACCAGATTTCGCAATTGGCGACAAGAGGAAGTTTTGTACCCTTTGGCACGGTGGTAATCATAGAATGAATTGTCATCCCACCATGACGGCTTGAATTGACCAGGGTCATATGGTTTAGGCTCTTCCAGCGTGATGACGCCATTTTGAAGAAGTTTCTTTAAGACAGTTTCGATAGGTTCACCCAATGGGGTGTATGCATGCTTTTGGAACTGTCATGGTTGACGCAACTGCCTTTGGTTAGATTGACCATGATTGTTTTGGATAGCATTGGCAGTTGGTGTCAGTGTAGTTATAGGTGCATTTTGATTGTGTACTCCTTTGATTGTGAGTACATGACCTATTGCATTGACGGTTTTTGCATCAACTACACTATCATTTGTGATGTGTTTGTCCTTAACCCAGTATTTGTTTTTGTCGTTTGAGCTACTTGGGTTATTATTGGTGGTTGTGTTGATGGTTTTGCCACCATATTTCAATTCACCTTTAGCAATCAAGGCTTTTTCCAATTGAACCCCCTTTTCAACAAGGTCAACAAAAGCGGTGCAACAATGTACTTGTAATCCAAACCTTAGTGGTCCAAGGAGAGTTTGCACAAACATGGTTACTTTCTCCTTTTTGGGTATTTCTACCGGGCATCTACTTGCTAAGGTTCTCCATCTTTGAAAGAATGGAATGAAAGTCTCTTCCGCATCCTCTTGGGTAAGTTTGCATAAGGAGGCGATGTCAATGTCTGTGTCGATATTGTAAGCACAGTTTTTGACAAATTTGTTTGCCAGTTCATCCCAAGTTTTTATTCCCTTAGGCAAGAGTGAGAACCATTCTAGTGCATGACCTCTAAGACTTCTAGAAAAGAGTCTCATGAGATAATTTTGCTCATAAGTAATGTCAATACAACTAGTTGTGAATTCCCTTATGTGTTCAAGGGGGTTTATTTTGCCTTTATACTTGGGAAAATGAGGGACCACATATCAATGAGGAAATGGTGGCATATATAAAGTTGTGTCAAATGGATAAGGACACAAGTCATGCATGTATGACTTTTTATTGGATTGTTGCGAGGTCTCCACTTATGTTTGAAGGGAAGTGAGTTGGTGAGTGAGTACTTCTACCATTGGATGATTGGTAGCATCACCTATGTTGGTGGTGGAGGTGATTTGATTCCCCAAATGTTGTGAGGTGTGTTGATTGGGAATGGGTTGCCGGTGAGAAAAATGATTGTTGTGATTAGCGGTTGTTGGAAATGAGTATTTTGGTGAGGGATGTGCTGCTGCATATGGACTTGAGAAGCATAAGTGGGAATATGATATCCTGCCATATTGGACTGGATTTGAGGACTTTGTTGGTTTTGACCTTGTTGATTGCCAAATGGAGTGGAGAATGGAGTGCCTTGTTGATTTTGAGCTTGTTGATGCCCAAATGGGGTATATGATTGTGTGCCTTGATTGCCTTAACCAAATAAAAGATTATGACCTTGAGAAGTTTTGGTGTTTTGGGTCATAGGAATGTTGGTATTGACTTGTGATGAAGTGGATTGGGTGCCTTGGATGAAAAATCTTCGTTTATTTCTCCCAAATGGGTTGGATGATTTGGTTGCAATGGCACTTGAAGAACCTAGTAGTAGGTTTGCTGATGTACTCATGGAACTAGATGTAGTTCCAAAGAGGTTTGATGTGGTTTCCCCCATTGTTTGTGAAGGAATGGTGGATGTTTGTTGGGGGATGGATTGTGATGTGGTGTTGGTTTGGGAAGATGATCCCCCAATAGATGTTGTGTTGGTGGTGGTGGTAGTGTGACCAAGGGAGGTAGCATTGATTGTGTTGATGATGTTTTGTGAAGAGGCTCCCATGGAGGAATTATATGATGTTGGAGTGGGAGAAGCTGGTCTAAGATTGTTAATATCGAATCCCTTTGGTAACTTAGCCCCTTGGTCAAGGAGCATAGCTAGGAATCTAGACGAGTCACTTAGGACCATTTCTTCGACAAAAGAGGCCACTTCTGGGTTTTGAGTGGCAGCTTGTATGTCTTCTTCAAAGACATCCCCATTTTCATCCTGTCGAATAAATGGTTCAAAAAGATGTGATGGAGATGATGGGATGTTCATCTCACTAAAAGGATTGAAGTTGGAATTTTCCATGTCAAAACAAGGATTATTCGTGGCATTAGTAAATGAACTCATACTAGTTGTGAACTCAAGAAAGTTGTTGTCTTGTCCAAAGGAATCCATGAGTCTTTTCTTTTTTTATAGTCTAGTTTCAACCATACAAAGTTTTTCTCAACTTGGGATGATGGAAAAAAATGATCTAAGTATGAGACTATGTTTTTTGTTTTTGTTTGGATTTTTAAAATGATGCTAAAAAGACTTGTGGATGCAAGTGGTGTGACACTAGATGGAGATGCTAAAATGATATGAAATAAGTGATCCTAAGATTTACTTACTAATGAGAGATCTAAAGAGGACAAACTTAGACAAACAATGTTTTTGCAATGATTCAGCTTTTGGAAAACCAGTGCATCGTGGAAGGACTATAATTAGGACAAAGTGAAATTTCCACACTAGACTATTGAGTGGGAATTGATTCACAAAAGGATTGACAAAATGACAAAGGTAATTTGGTCCAATGATAACCTATTGATGAATGCAAAGTTTGGACAATGAATGGTAAGAGTCAACTCCTAAAATCTACCAAAGTGAGTGTTTAAGGAGGTGATGAAGCTACCAATGCAATCTAGTGAAAGTGACCTATTATGAGCCTAAAATGGTATCTAAATATGAAATTGTTTTGAGGGAAAGTTGAGAAAGTCAGAGTTTGGTTTGGATTGTAATAGTGAAGAAAGATCTGATTGACTTGAAGACAGGTTGTGAACTTTCTGATTTTGACAGTGATGAAATGTTTGCAGTTTTTAACAAATGCGTTGTAGAAAATGCGGTGCAACAGAGCAAATGTGCTTCACTAAAATGAATGCAGTTCAGGAAGTGTCGAATACGACACAATTCTATGAATGCGGGTTTGTGTCTAGAAAATGTGGCTCAGTTAACTGAATGCGGCTCTGGATTTTTCAATTGCATCTTGACAGAGTGAATGTGGCTCCTAATGGCTCAAATGTGGCTCATTAGGGCGAATGCAGTTTTTAAAATGTCAAATGTCGTGCAACAGAGAGATTGTGTCACAATATGTAGTTTTGGGGAAAAACTCAAACACAGTTTGTAGTTTTCAACTAGTTTTTTGTGATTCCAGTTTGTGATTTTGTAATTTGTTTGAAATGAATATTTTAAAGAATTCTTGGCAAACACAGAAAGAAAAAATATGAAATGCTTATTCAAACAGACTCACTCTTAAAATTCAAGTGGGTCATCCTCGCAATCACAGCCCACATCTTAAAATCACATCGACTCACACAGCCTTGTCACCCCCTAGAGGGCACCCGTGTTTTTATCTTTTCCAGGTGTGTACTCAAGGTGACGGAAGTGGATACCGAATCCCCTGAGCAAACAATCTGTGGTGATTATATGGTGAGTGTCTTGGGGGGAGATTCTTCCCTCCCCTTGCACCGTGATTGAAAGGATGTCTGGTTACTAACATGGCTGGCTACTACACAAGGTTCTTAGTAAGTCTTTCCATTCAGTGTGACAATGGATATACTCCCTCGAGAGACCTCCCAACCTTTAGAACAAAGCCTTTGGGGATGGTTATCCTGTCAACTACTATCAAGTTGGATTTTCATCAACAACTTGCTTTTGATTATAGTGGGTTGGAAACCTTGGCTTTAGGTGTTCCCACTTAGGTCATTCCTGTAGGGTGAGTACTTTTTCCCACTACGGCAGGCCTTCTAAAGGTTGTAATAAAGCAGTAAATGCATGAAATAAAATGGATAGGTCTAGCTTTTTGATCACCCAGTAAAGGGGAGAGCATATACCTATTATCCGAACAAGCACACTAAACAATTGTTCAATTTTAAACCCCAAATGAAATATTTTTTACTCTAGGTGAAGATATTGCTTCACCGAAAACATGGGGTTTATTTTACTTTAAACAATAGTAAGTATGGTGACTATCCTAGATTGATAAATTCCCAAATTAAACAAAATGTCTATCCTAGGGTTGATAGATTTAATCCTTAAGTGTGTCTACCCTAGGATTGGTTCATTTTATCCTTAAAGGAAAAAAAATGATCAAGTTGAAAATACTGGCCGCGGTCGTGTCGGATCCAGTTTTACAAAAAAAAACCAAAAAAATGATCTTTTTAACTAGTTACCTGCGATTTAGAAAATCGGATGCGGCTTGGATTTGGCAAATGCGTCGCTTCCAGTCAAATGCATCACTTTAAGGCTTGAATGCGTTGCAACAGTGCATATGCATCACTCACGAACACAAATGCATTGCGATAGAGCGATTGCGTCATTTGGGCCTGTAGTTATGTCGTTTTGTACCTTGGACCTGCAAAAAAAAACAATCTGGAGTCGTACAAAACCTACAAAATCATGTTAGGAAGTTGGGTTCACCAATGTAATGATCTAAAAATCCTACAAGATTGAATTCAAACAGTTAGTTGTACCTGCAAGTTAATTTAAATAATGACAATAGAATGCATTGGAAATAATAAAGAAATAAATGGAAGAACTAGTAAGATCTCACCCATTTACTAACTCCATGTCTAACTTCTATTGCACCTTCTTAAGCTTCTTATTGATGATGAAATGCCCTCAGATTTGTGAGCACACTCTAAGATGTCTAATTTTAATAAAGCTATTTGAAGGATTTAAACTATTCACTATGCAAAATAGAAACTCAATCCTAAATGCAAGCAATAATGAATATCAAAGCCTAGCTGAGAAGAATGCCTCTAGTAAAAGTGTAAACAAATGATCATGGATCCAAAAATGAAATCAAGATTGTCATTTTATAGAAAATGCAATCTTGAATGGATGAACAAGATGAGAGATTGAGGAATACCCTAGAATCAAAGGTCAAGATTCAATAAGGCAACCTCACTTAGGGTTAGGGAAAAATACCCATTGGTGTAAATAAGATTTAATTAAATTAATTAAATCCAGACTAATGTGACAGTGGAGATGAAATTAGTAAAAATCAAAAGACAAGAGGATGAGATTTTTAGAAAATCAATCATTTTGGAAATTACTTGATTTGTAGAAGAATATTTCCCTTTTGAATTAAATTAATTCAAAATAAAAGATTTTGTGAGGTAATTAGTAATTGATTTTTGAAGTTAATTACTAAATGAAGAATCAGTGAGATATTTTTAAATGATTTGTTTTATTTAAAAATATAGAAGTGTCACATGCCCTAATTAAATAATTAAAATAATTATTTAATTTAGAAGAAGTAGTTAATTAATTAAATAAATAAATGAATTTATTTAATTAAGAGAGGATTTAGGAATTAGTGACATATTAAATAGATATATTAAAATATATTAATTTAATAATCAAGAAGACTTTTATGATAAGGATTAATTAAATAAATTGATGTCTTTATTTAATTATTAGAAGACTTTGATAATTAGTGACATATTAAATTAAATAAATAAGATCTATTTATTTAATAATCATGAAGAATGAAAGTTTATGAATTAATTAAATAATCATGAATTAATTAATTAATAGTTGAATCTGGGTTAGGGACATAATTCAAATGTTACAATTATGCTAGGATGGAAAGTGGTAAAATAGTGTTTGCAGGCCTAGATCATTTTTAGGTGTCTACGGGATGTAGATACAAGAGATGAAGACTATAGCTCTTTCATATTAGATGATGAATTTATAAAGACCTCGGAGTTTAAGACATTTTTATATAAGCAAAAAGGGAAAGAAATAAGGGGACAGGTTAACAATGTCACTCTAGGGAATGAGGATCAACTGTTAAAAATCTTAAAGGATGAAGTAGACAAAGAGATGATTGACATGAGGCCTGAAAAGGGGAGGGAGCTGCTTGAAAAGGCAGGTGTTATGATTTTTCCAGGTTTGGAAATGAATTCTGCATTAGTTTTTGATAGTTTCTTAAAAGATAACAATGCTACCCACAAGCTCAGTATAGAGAAGGTGACAAAGGTATACACAGGATCAAGATACAATCCTGATGATGAAACATTGATGATTTGGGCCTTGTATCGTCCTCACAAGAAATCAATTGTTATTGATACTAAAAAGGCATTCAAACATGTCATGACCCTAAAGGCTGGGGAGGTTGATCCTGTAGCGACTGCTGATATTGGGATAAATATAGCCAAGTTGAATAAAGCCCAAATCCAAACATTGATAAGGGAAAGGGAGATGTACAAAACCAATAATGAGAGGATGTTGAGAGAGAATAATGCTTGAAAGACTTGGTAGGTGGTGTAACAGAACCAACAAGGATGCTCACTCAAGGTGAGAGTTCACAAAAAATAGACTATTGGGAAGGGTCAACTGCATAGTCTCAAGGGAGAATGGATGCATTTGCTACAATAATAAAAAAAAGGTAGGTTGTTTTAACCACTTGGTTAAATAAACTCTAGGGAAAACATTCATAGTACGTAGATGCAATAAAGGAACACAAGAGAGTGGATAGCATAATTCAGGAAAGAATTGAGGAATTGGAGCAGGACACTCCTAGTAATGAAGAGATTGAAAATGCCAATTGTATTATGGATAGGCACAGGGATTTCTTTGAGGAGTTACAAGTGGATATGTAGGGATTGACAGAGGCTGCTGAAGATAGATTGACCAAGTTATGTGATGATGGACGGAAAACGAAGGAAGCGACTACATGGAAAATTAAGTGCAAAACAATATTCCAACGAATGTTGGAGATAGCCACTGTGAAAGATGTGATATTGGATGTAGCATGTGAGAAAAATGAGCGAATGATAATGATGGATATTGCGATCCACGATGCGTTGGGAGATGTCAACACTCATGAGTGCGAGGATTATATGGAGCATATGTCTGCAATCCATTTATGGCTTAAGAGAAATTAGTTAATAGTGGATTTGTTAAACCTTTTATGCTTTAAACCTTTTTGAAAAGGCATGTCCTTTTGCAAATTGATGTATAAGTATCCATTGTTGGATAAATGTAAAGGGGTAGAAGATAGAATTAGAATAGGATAGACTATTGTAAGCATTAAATTTTTAGAAATGATGGCATTCAAGGAGACTATGTTGCATGTATGAACTTTGAAGGGGATAATGAAAGATTGTTGATTTAGTGGCTTCATTCTAGTATCAATTGTTTGTTGGATTCTTGTGATTATTTGATTGTCTCCAATCTGATGTTTCTTGGTTGTTTAAATTGAAGTATCAAGTATATATTTGATTTATCAATACACATTTGTTGTTTCTATGTGATTCGGTTTATTGGATTCTTTAAAGAAGAATTAAAATTCATTTCAATAAATTACAGTAATCTAGGAATGCCATTTGGATCAATAAGAACAATCAGATAATTAGATTTGATATTCTACCTCAAGTAGGGTTTATCAATTACACTCTTGCATGTTTATACCAGTTGTAAACTCATAGTTATATGCCAAACAATTAGAGGACTTGCTAGATAGAAACCACTCATTAAAGGCTTTCATTTGACTCTGTTTTACCCAATAAGGCACTGGTCTCCCTTATTTACATTACATTAGTTTTATTCATTTCATTTAACATCTCTTAATTGAACATATTAATTCATACCTTGATATTGCATATACAATTTATACCAAAGTAGGATCATATCTTTCCATTGTTAAATTGTCATATGTGGATAGTTAGATCAAGTAGGAAACATAAATTGAACATATTAATTTAGTATAAGAGTCAACCAATCATAAGGAAAACATAATATGAAGATGAATTTTTTTAAATCTTGTGGTTGTAGATGCCCTTTTGAAATCTATGCAAAATGTGGAAGGATAGACAAAGCTCATGAAATATTTGACACAATGCCTCGAATAATTGTAATCTCATGGAATACACTCTAATTAGAAAAGTCTTATCACTGCCCTCATAACAATCTATCAATTTGTTTTAGTGTCTATTGTGTTATACCCAATTTGGGACATGGGGTATAGCAAAATAGACACTAAAAAAAATTGAGAGATTACAATTCTTTGAGACATTTTGTCAAATAGTTCACAAGATTTTTCTATCCTTCCACATTCTATATAAATTTTAAAAGGGCATCTACAACCACAACATTTGAAAAAATTCATCTTCATATTATGCTTTGATGGATGTCTATACCTTGTTCCAAATCTCCCATATTAGGGAAACCGATAAGGATTTTGGTGAAGGTTGTGGAATTTTTCTTTGCATCTACCAATTGCATTTGTTTGAAAGTTTCTAAAACCATTTCAACAAATCCATTATGTGTATATTCTAAAAGCATTATAATACACAATTTCACATTTATTTGGCTTTGCATCTACCAATTGTATTTTCTTGAATTTCCCTACAATAATTTCAATTTAGATATCTTTTGTGGATATCTTATAGTCCTTGTAGTCCACATCACTTTGTTTTTTGAAGAAACTATTACCATATATTTCTTATTTATGTTCTAAATTGGATACATGTTTATAAGTTTGATATTACAATTAATAATATTAATTTTGGAAAGACATTAAAAGATTTTGTTGATTTTAAAAATATATGCATCCCAATGTAAAAATGCCAACAATGGAAGCAATGATTGTAACACATAATTTTTGATGTAGTATCCAATTCAAAGGATCATGTTACAATTTAGGGTTATGATTGGGTATTTAATTAGGGTTAGGATTTAGTGTTTGGGTTAGTGTTAGGGTTAGGAAAAATAATGTTAGGATTAGGGTTAGATTAGGGTTTATGTTTTATGGTTAGGGTTAGATTTAGAGTTTTGGTTATGGTTGGGATTAGATATGAAATTAGGGTTAGGGTTTAGGATTACAATTAGGGATTATAGTATTAGGGTTATATCTAGAATTAAGTTTTAGGGTTATTGTAATTATGATTAAGGGTTGTTTTTATATTTGGCTTAGAGTTGGGGTTAGGATTAGGGCCAGGGATAGGGCTAGGGTTAAGTTTAGGGATAGGTTTAGGGTTATTAGAGTGAATGCAACTAATTAATAAAATAAAAAATATTTAGGGTTAGGTAATTAGGGTTAGGGTTGGGGTTAGAGTTTTGGTTGTGGTTAGGGTTATAAAGATAGGATAAAGGTGAGGGTTAGGGTCAAGGTTAAGGTTTCGAGAAAAAGGGTTAGGTTATGATTTGGATTACCCTAAACTCTAACCATAACCATAAACCTAATCCCAAACCTAACCCTAATTGTAGTGTTTGAGGCTAGGATCAAACACTATATAACCTAACCCTATATAACCTAACACATAACCTAGCACTAGAAAAAATTCTTCTCCCAAACAATCTCCTCTACTTCTATTCACGCATACTAGAGTTGCGACATTCAACATTGGTGCTTCAACCATTCATTTAAAGCTAAGAATTTTAAAGCAGTGTTCATTTGTAATATAATTAATCATTTAACAATATTATAATTGTTATTAATCTAATACAATATTAATATTATTAATAATATACCAATAATATTAATAATCTAATATAATTACTAGTAATCTATAGATTATATATAATCTTAATATATCAAATATATCATTATAATTCATATAATGTAATATAATATTATTATATAATATATTAATATTATAACATTATTATTAATCAAAGTGCTTTAATATTTATGTCGAGTTTTAGTACATTATATGACAGGTTACTAAAGCGGCTACGAGATGCACGTGCTCAAACTTGACGGTGATGTTATAATCTTGATGAAAAGTTGCTTGATGGTTATGTTCAGTGCTGGTGACTACTATGAATGAACATGATTGCCGATGGTCAAGATCAATGGCTTCCCACCCTCATGTGATACAAAGATGCAAGGTGTTTATTGATTGTGATATCATGGGTGAGCGCCACATGTCTTTCCTTGGCGATGCATAATGTGGTGGGCCCTTGGTGTTGAGATGGAGATTACATCAGCCTTTTGAAGGCAGTCATTTGATAACTTCTCAAACACAAGAAGATGTGATTTTGGCCCTATTAGGAGAAGAATAAAGAACAATGGAAAATATGTAAAATTGATTCTCAACATGACAATGTATTATACTCATGAGGTAATAATAATTAAAAAATAAAAATGAATGTTATTATTGTAAGAAAAAGGATCACATAGTGTGGACTTGTATAACTCAAGCCAATGATGTTCTTGAGGGAGAACTTAAAGAAAAATAAAATGATGTTAGCTTAGACTATATATATTTGTTTGTTTCAATCAACATGTTTTATTGTGAGGAATGTAAAACTTAACAGAGGGTGTTTGAATATTAAGATTAACATTAATAAATTCACCTTACTAACTTATTAAAGGTGCTACTTTTCGTAACTCTATAGCCCAACTATTAAATGGTCATTTTTCTAATGACTCCTTTCTCACTCTCTTGGAGGACAAACGTGACATTATTTAGGATATTCAATGCCTAGATATTTTTTGGAAAGCTTTAAGCTCAAATATATAGTGGCATAAAACTCAATGTTATAGGAAATCATTGTTAGCCAAGCCCAATTTGTTCAATTCCTATGGATAGAAGGGGGTTGATCATAAGGAAGTGTTGAGATTCCTAAGCATCTCTTTTACCTTTTAGGTTTCTCCTTCCTCTTTAAGGAAACATATCATTTCTAGAGATGAGAAAAATTATCATATTAGATTATGAAGCCCCTTTCTTTGGCAAGGAGATTCCATGTGTGTTCAAAAATTCTTGTTGCACACATTTCCATTACTCATGTTGCTAAGAACCTTGCAAATCCTCATATTTGAAGATTGAAAAAATCTAAAGGTATATTTTATGGCCTCCCTTTAACCAAGGAAAATGGTTTCACAAAGTATCCTAGGAGTTTTATTATTTCCCTCATGACTATAATAGGCTTGGATTACTTTATATTCACTACTCTAAATGGCGCCATATTAGGCTTTGCTTGCTTTATATTCACTACTCTAAATGGTACCATAATTTTTTAAAATTTAATTAACATACTCTAAAACCTAACTAAAGCAAGTTGTAGCTCGTCAAATTGGACAAGTGAAAGGTCAATACCAGTGCTGAGGAAGACTTTGGAGGAGTGAAAACAAGGTCAATACCAGCGCTGACGAAGAGGTTGGAGCTAAAACAAGGTCAATACCAGTGCTGAGGACCAGGTTGAGGGCACTCAGGGAAAATTGACGACCAAGGGACAATGAGCACTATAAGTTTGGTACCCCCATTTTCTTAAACCTACAATTTTCATGCCTAGTTTCCAAAGATCTTCTCGTACATTGGCCCCCCCATTCTCGTAAAATGGTATAAGATAAGACAGAAAAAATAAAATAGCGTAGTCTTTCACATTTTTATAGTCATTACTAGAGGCACATAGACCAATTCTTCATAATAGAAGAATTTGATCATACTTTTCCAATGATGGCATTATGAGAAAACCTTAGGTTAAATGAATAATTCCTAGCTAAGTTCTTGAAATCATGTCCAACCGTATAAGAGAAGACCGCTGCTATGTGTACTTGGATAACATGGAGAAAGGCTCTTTGGGCTCTTTCATCAATCTATGTATTGTTAAATTTTAACACCTAAAAGTGAGAATGAAGAATCTTTCCTAGAATGGTGGCCAATTATGTTTCTCAACACCTAGATTACAAAATCTTTGTCAATATCATTGCCATCACAATTAAACCTATTGCTTGAGATATAGTCATAGAGGTAAACAAATTGGATTTCTTGATAGTAGATACATTCTAGACTATTCAATCCTTGCATCAGAGATTGTTGAATGGGCCCAACAAACTACTCACGATGCCCTTACTATTAAGTTAAAATTTTGACAAGGCATATGATTGCATCAAATGTCATTTCATTTATAAAAGGCTCAAATGGATTTATGTTCAACCCTAAATTATTATCACACATTCAAAATTACAAAATACTAGTTAATGAAGAACCTTCATTTGAAGGTGATGTCGTCATGACCTTTGAATGAAAAACCTTCATTCAAAAATGATGCCATGTCAAGACTTTCAAATGAAGGTATTTTTTATTTTAGATATTTCATGTCCAAAATGCTTTATAAAAGGAACCTTGGCATGAAAGACCTTCAAATGAAAACCTCAATTCAACATAATGAGACATAAGTCATTTTAATACCCACTCCAAAAAGGTAACGACCGAATATATCTCACCCAAGGTTTTACATGGAACATTAGGATTTATATGAAAGCCAAGGTAAAATCGAACCTTAGGTTCCTCCCAAACAATGTAACAAGCCAAGACAAGGGAAAAACATAAATGGAATATAAAAAACAAGATTTGAAACTCCATCAAATCCACCATGATTCACACCAATCCATCGAGTTACAATTCCAAGATAGTGGGTGGATTGGTGGATGTCATTTCTATTTAGCCCTCAAACCCTTACACAGGCACAATAGGGCAATCCTTGTATTTGATTGTTTAATCCCACAAAATAGTGATTGAGAACTTCAAAACAAATGAAAATGAAAGGGAACACATATATTTATCTACACCAATGATCTCAGAGCATTTCAAGCTTGTATGGATCCATACAACACAAAAGAACTTTAGAAAAATTGTAAAAACACAGAAAATTGCTTCAAGAACGTGGTATCTGATATGAAATTTTGGTATCAACTCCTCCAAAAATTGCAATGGGATGGGAATACAATATGATAGAAGTGGGATAAAAAATGCATCATTTGAAGAATCAAACCAAAATGCAAAGATGAAAGAAAGTGCTAACCCCTTAAACTGAAAAGGTTTCTGTTAACTTTAAGTTTGCTGGGTAGCCAATTCTTTTAAGTTATCAAATACTACCATCATTCATAATCAAAATGTTGCTGTTTCAAATGACTATAAGTACTAACTTTCACTATTTGAAGATGTTGAAACCTTTTCATAGAGAATTAGAACATTGATGTGACCACTCATCCTACCTTAAAACATACCAAAAGTCTCCTAGCAATTAGACATAGTAAGATTTAAGATGACTTAAACAATTTTTATTGCCAAAGCATAAACTTATGATGAATTTACTAGGCCTAGTACACACTCCCTCCCTATTAACCACTTAGACATATGGAAATTAAATGTAAATTTACTACTATTTTTTGTGATGTAGGTGTCCAATAAGCCACTTGGTGGTGTTTCCCTTCAAGTTTATTTACTTGAATGAAGAGCAAAAGTCCTTTGTTTACAATTAGAGAATACATTTGACACCTTGGTTGTGTAACTAGTGGACCATAGTCACATTTAACACTTGTTACAAGGTTTGGGAGTGAAAACGTTAAGTAGATTTGATTTGTGATGGACAAATTTGGATGGTAGTAACAATAACTTGCAATCTATCAAGACTTGATTACCTTATAACCTGTCAATTTCTAGTGATGAAATGATAGATTAATCATAATGTCACCTTCGGATCACATCACCATGAAAGAACTTCATCTAACATCCTTATGAGTGCAGGTACCAGAAAATAGGTATTTGTCAAATTTGTCTTCCTCAAGCGAAGGAAATTCAGGAAGAGAAGAGGAAAGCGAGACATTTAGTAGGTCTAAAAGAGGGAGATCAAATAGAGGTCAAAAGATTAGAAGAAAATTCCGTAAACGCATGGAATTTTTTCTTGCTAAAGGGGGGTCATGTTCTTATGATGATGAGAGAATAGACGACATTAAGGTGCCCTTGAGGTACAAACATCTACGGAAACAATGGGTACCCAAGGAACTTCCTCCAATAAACACTGATCTTTGTGTCAACGAGAGGATATATCGCATAACACCATCATCATTACATGGTTTGGGCCTATTTTGCATGGACAGCATAAAATTCTGTTATGGCAAAGTTACTGAGTTGACAGAGTATGTTGGACCCTATTACAGTTACAAAGATTGGATGCAGCTAGTTCAATATACACGAAGTATGCATAGGTATGCACTATCAGCAAATTATATACAACTAAAAGATAAGGATCAAAATAAAGGAGTGGCTAGGTACATTGACGGGAGGCCAAAAGCATCAGGGAATATTGCAGGGTTTATAAATAGTACACGACCTGGGTCAACAAATAAGCAACCCAATTGTATATTCGAGGCACGAGAGGGAAACCGTGTATTCGTATGTGCGATAAAATCAATAACTGTAGGGGAAGAGTCTCTAATCAATTACAATTTAAATTGCCTAGATACAAACACAATTACTATGGCGGTGGTATGTACTATATATATACCATTTTACCCAACCTCCAATTAATGACTCCAATATACCATTTTATTATTATGTTTTTTTTTCGTAAGTCTATTGATTTCATTTTGGTAATGTTTTTTATATTTAATTTTTGTCAAAGTGGGACATTGATCATATGAGGAAGGCTCTAGCCTAGAGCGCAAATCATGATCCATCTTCAGGTGCTTCTATCCTACAAGTTTACCTCATTGTAATTGTACAAATTAGATATGAGCAAAATGTTTTATTATTATGTTTTTTTCATGAGTTTATTGGGTTAATTTTGATAATTTTTTTAATATTCTTGTTGCAGTTGGTTGATCGGGGAAAGGCATCAGTAGTACAGGAGAGCATCCATATGGAGGTGCAGTCACTATTATGCGATGATGACATCGCGTTTTCCACAAACCTTGTGGATATGATGAGGAAGGCCCAAAAAAATGCAATCAAGAAATCTTTCAGTTGGTATTCGTAGTGCCTCAAATAGATGAGATAAGAGAAAGGGTTAAAATATTATCTGAGAGAGCATAGAAATTGGAAGTAAGCTATCATGAGATCTTTAATTATAACATAAGTTCATTCATGGTTTTATATTTTGTACTCTTTTATGTCATGAACTAAAATATGTTTTGTTTTTACAACATTATTTGTGTCCTCATGATCATGCTACTAGCCGTGATGAAGGTACTGCAAGTGTTTCACAGGAAGTAGGGGATGGTACAAGTGTCAATCTTGATCTTCTTGTGCATACAACACATCATCTGACCCCATCATCTATGCCTATATTATCATCTAAAATGTCAGCAACACATACCATGCAGGCATTCGGTAGTCCACCCTCTGGCAGTGAACACATGCCACTACATGTGTCAGTACCTGTGGATGCAGAGGCCACTACTACTGGCGATTTTTTAATAGCATTTCCTGGATCTTCCCATATTACTAGTACGAGAACATTGTTGGTCACATTTGTGGTGACCAAGGATTTCCTTCCCATAAAGATAGAGAAGGTCCCAGGTACTTTAAAATGTTTTAATTATTATTATTATTATTTTTAAGTAAGTGCTAACAGTGGGGATAGCACCGCCCTATTATATTGATTTATAAAATGATAATATTTGCCTACATTCTTGTTTATAGCCACTATATATCTGACTATATTCTTATCATTCTTTATGCTACTACATAGCTATATACTACTCCCAGTGCATACCCCATCTTTACTACATGTTTCATTCTCCTTTTGTTGAATCAATCCTCATTTTGAACAAACCTTGCAAAGGCATTCATGTAATTATTGATTATGCCCGCCCGATATACATCCCATGCATTGCCTTGGTCTAGTGCTACAAGCTGCTAGTGCATTCCTCCCTAGCTTCAACCTCCACTTCCTTCCCATCTCCCCCCTACCCCATTTTCTCCAAAGATGTATTTTAGGGAGCTCACCATACCTTCCGCGGGTAGTTTCAAGATAGCATTTGCCACCACTTCAATGTTGATCAGCATAACAAAATCCCCAAGCTTCTCCACCAGTACTTCTCTGGCACCCAAAAAATCTATTAATAGGCTTAGGACTACCTCATAGATTCTGCCATCGCACCAGTGGTTCCCCTCTTGTAGGATCTCCTGGGTTATTTGCTCTATTGCTTCGATCGATTGCAGGGAACCGACTGAGAAAATTCTTTTGCACTGGGCTCTCAATGTCTCGTTCGAGAAGATACAGTGCACACCGAACTTATACACCATTGTCCTTCTAAAGTTTGAGCCTGGAGCAGTGCCTTAACACCTTTTATCCCTTAGCTTCTAATAAATGCTTGTGCTTGTCCCATGAGTTTGGCACAACTTCCTAATGCTTTGGCTAAATGCTACTCGAGTTTTATCTGTTATCCCATTCGATTGTCCCAACTCACTGCTTTTTAGAGATTTTAGATATCTTTCATATGCCCAAACTGTCGGTGATTAGAAGTGTTGGTAGTTCTGACCACTACTCCATGCAGTTGTCAACTTTTATTTACTTTCCTTGATTTACTCCGCAGTTTGCCAGGAGGCCCGCAGCCTTGTTAGCTTCCCTATAGACATGTGATAGGGTATATTCATTTAACTTCTGAAGAAGGGATTTGATTGCTACTATCCAATTGTCTAGTTTCTAGTTTGGTGTTTTCCCTGATGTGATTGCTTGAATGCAGATTTGAGAATCACCTTCTATTTCTACCGAATCAATTCCTTTCTTTATACAGACTTCCAATCACAATGCGAGCACCTCCATTTCTGTTATATTATTTATGCATGTATCTAAGTTTTTGGAAGCAACCCAAACACCTTGCCCTTCTGAGTTTCTAATTATACATCCTGCTCCTATAGGAAATGATGTTTTTTATAAACATTCAAGTGATATTTCATTAGAGCTCTTTGGGCCCACCATACGTACATGGTGGAATGCCCAAAATCAAGATTTAAAAGATGAGCTCATTAACCATTTAGTCATGTTGTTCAGTGATAAAATATTCAACCGAACTAAGGTCCTCAAGAAAGTTGGTACCTATCTAAAATATGTGAGGGACCAATATAGGTCACATTTAGAGAAGAATAGAAAGTACGAGCATCCCACCATGATTCTGAAAAGGGAGTGGAAGGACTTGGTGTCGGATGGAAAGGAGAAGGCTAAAAAGAAGAAAGGAAAGATACCACCAGGCCAAGGAAGGTATGTGATACTATCAACAATTTAATTATATACTGATTAATCTTTCTTTTTACATAATCTAATGTATTTCAAATTTTTCATAGGTTGCTCGACACATCGAAGGCAACAAAGGCAAGACTAGAAAAACATGGGCAGCACAAACTTGGCTTTGATGGTTATATGAAAGTAGCCACACTATTTATAAGTATCAATAAATAAAATATTGCATCCAAATAATAAATTGCAAACAATTTTAGTTTTATCACACCATAGATGCAAAATTCATGATCGCATGCAAAAATGTAGGGCTTTGATTTCAACAGAGTGCCCACAGAAGAGGACCTGAAGATTTCCTTCGACCAAGGCTATGGAGCCCTATCTGAACAGCTAAGAGTCTTGACTAGGAAAACACAATCTTCCACTGCATCCAACACTTAGGTAAATAAACTCAATAAAGTTTATTTTAAATTGAATACTTGTGCAATCTGTTCAATATTAATTTCCACCATAATAATGTGCCTATTTGTTTTACATAGATAAGCAATGATAATCCTGCACATGACATTGGAATGCAGCCTAGTGAGGCTGGAGCACAACCTGCTGATGAAGTCCATGGTGTGCATCCCGGTACTGGATGTATTCATGTGCTATACAAAATGCAGTATGTATTAATATAATTAAACATCATTAATTGCATTTGGTGTATTAATCAATGTAACCTTTCATGTTTCAACTTTAGAGCATGTAGAGTGTGATCAACATGTTGAGCATGATCAGGCTAGACAAGATCAGGAACATGATGTGGCTCCATTAGGTAAAGAGGACCACTATAATGTTCTTCTAAACATATTTAATTGCAATTGGTGTATTAATTAATGTAATATTTCATGTTTCAACTCCAGATCAGGATTTAGAGGGTGTTCAACATGTTGAGCATGAGGCTATAAGACAATATCAGGAACATGATGTGGCCCAATCAGGTAAAGAGCACCACTCTGATGTTCTTTTAATTAATGAAATACGTGTAACAATAATAATAAAACATATCAATTTAACATTTCTTTGCTATTGCAGTAGACCCCCCCTTGCAGTGCATCCACGTTGTGAGTACACGACTAGGCATACATTAAGATCATGAGCAAAGCTCAAATCAACTCAAGGGGGGATAGATGATTATGAAAACGATACTCCACTTCAGCTTTTTTTAGCGACAAAAAAGAAACAAAAAAAAAAGTGATTGTAATCATATTATGACAGCCATATTTTTGATAATATGTAAAAACTGAAAAAATAAAATATGTTAATGAATGAATGTGAATATGTTAATGAATAAATGTTATATGTTAATGAATGAATGTTATATGTTATTAATGGATGAATGAATGAATAAATTAATGTGAATATGTTAATGAATGAATGTTATATGTTATTAATGCATGATGAATGAATGAATGTTATATGTTATTAATGGATGAATGAATGATTAATGTTATATGATCAGGTATGGGGAATTTAGAGTGATGTGAGGGGGGGGGGGAGGGCCAAATGAGCTTCCACCTTTACATGGTTGGCCCTGTTAAGTAGAGAATATTAAACTTTTCTCAAAACAAAGAGAAGCTCAATAATGTAAGTAATGCACTTTTCAATATAAGAAATGCATTGTTTGAAGCATCAAACTAATCTACAAAGATGAAAGAAAGTGCTAACTTTTCACTATGAACGTTGTGTTGTGTGTGGATTTGGTTTCAAAGCTCTGTTGATGGAGATGGCTTGTATGATAGCCAAGAAAATAGTTATCATTATTGCTGCTACAAACAGGCCTGATATCATCAATCCTGCATTGTTAAGGCCTGGCTGACTTGAATACTTTTATATATTGCCTAGAGTCACCCCAATAAGTATTTTGATCCATTTGTATCATCATCGACAAGAGATCATGTATTGCTAGGATATTCTATAGTTTCCCCGATGTGGTGAGTCTCCTCGATAATTATTCTTTCGATCTCAACTATGTCGCCAAGATTCCTGCCGATGTAATCTTATCAGTGTCACATAGCTAGTCAGGTAGAAATTCATAACTTACTCCGATGGTATATGTCTTTCCGATATACTTCCCTTGTGCTTCGTCGATGAGAAAAGATGTGTATCTTGCCGATGAAACATCATCGCTGAGACCAAAATCTAGTCCTCTCGATATATCTTCTCAAGCAATTTTGATCATTGTAATAGTCTTGATCTTTCACCTATATGCCTACATTTCAACGAATAGTTTTTTTTTTTTAAAGTGCAATGTTTCGTCGAATTTACAATGAACCACAAAAAGCGTCTGACCATTTTGCAATGTATCTGATGAATTTTCGCTGTAATGACTTGCCTATTTCATTGTGCATTCAATGAACTTCTGTTGCTATTTCAATCTAAATTATGTCGCCAAGACTCCTGCTGATGTATTCTTAATGGCGTCACATAGCTGGTGGGGTAGACATTCAGAACTTACTTCAATGATATATGTCTTGCCAATATGCTTCCCTCATGCTTCGTCGATGAGACAATATGTGTATCTCGTCGATGAAACTTCATCGCTGAGACCAAAATCTAGTCCTCCCGATATATCTTCTCAGGCAATTTTGATCGATATAATAGTCTTGATCTCTCAACGATATTAGCAATACGTCGAACTTTTGTCATAATGGTGACAAACTTATGTTGTTAATCTGACAGTTTGGCAAAGGTATGCCTCCTGTGATATGGGTATTGTTCATCGTGTGATCGATGAAGTGGGTGTCGCGGTTCTGACGAGCTTGCATCGTGAGGTCGACGTTTTACAGCTTGTCGGGATATAGACAAAAATTGAGCGAAAACACTGATTTATGTGATTCGTCAGTCGGCCGACAATGTATCATCGAGATTCCAACAAACAGCCATCGAAAATTGAGGTCAAATCCTATAGTGTGGTACAATGGTGTGATAGAATGCAAATGAAAAGATTTGAAAAGGATTACTGAAATTAGGGGATTTTAGTAATAGGGTTTCCTTAATTTCTCTCTTGATGGATAAAAATGCATCTATACCCTCAGTCGTCCAATCAATCTTTGTACCTTTCTTCAACATCTTTAATATCGACTTTACTATCTTAGCGAAGTCTGATACAAATCTTCTCACAAAATTTGTTTGTCCAAAGAAAGACTGGATGGCCTTAACTATCTTAGGAATAGGAATATTGTCAATGGCCTCCACCCTTTTTGGGTCAATCCTTACTCCTTCTTTGGACATTATGTGCCCTAATAGTTTTCCTTCTGTGATTGCAAAGTGGCACTTCTTTGGATTTAAAGAGATGCCATGCTCAATGGATTTGATGAATTTTTTCAAGATTCTCAACATGGTATTTTTCCTTCTTTGACTATGTGGTCAAGTCATCCTGGTATACCACCATGATTGCATTAATTAGATTAGAAAATGCAACATCCATAGCTCTCTAGAAAGTTGTGCTAGTATTTGTGAGTCCAAATGATATTTTGACATATACATATGTTCCCCATGGTGTGGTGAAGGTTGCTTTGTATTGTTTTGATTCCTTAACTTTCACCTGGTTATAGCCTGAGAATCCATCCATAATGGACAAAAGTTCACACCATGTGACCCTCTACAACAAAGCCTCCATGTTTGGGAGAGGGTAGTTGTCCTTAAGAGAAGATAAATTCAAGTTTTTGAAATCTACATAGAGGCTTATATCTCCATTTTTCTTTTTGAAAGGCACCAAATTAAAGACCCAAGATGAATGTCTGATAGGCTTGATAATACCTCCTTCCCTAAGCTTCATAAGTTCCTCATGCATTTTAGGCTCTAAGGTAGGATTTATGGGCCTTTGTTTTTGTCTAAAAGGCTTTTCATCTGGTTTCAATGGGATTTCATATTGGAATAAATCCTCTCTATAAGCCTTAAGATCATCATAAGACCATGCAAAAACATGCTTATATTTCCTCAATAATGAAATCAACATCCTTCTATTTGTTGGGCTTATCTTTTTCCCAATATACACCCTTTTTGGTGTCAATTAAATGCCCAAGTTGAATTCTTCAATGTCTTCCCCTTTTACTATTTTTTTTTCATGAGGGCTCGATCATTTCCATAAAACACTCTCTCCAATGCCACAAGTCCCTTAGGAATTTTATTAGTCTTGAGATGAACAACATCCTTTCCGAATACAATTTTCTTGCCATCTATTTCTTCCACAAGTGCATTAAAATTAATTTCCTGGGTTTCATACTGATAAATGCAATGTAAGAATTTAATTAGATCAACACCATCATTGAAAACCTTCCAACTACAAATGTTTTCAGGGATTGCAGGTCTTGTTTGAGCTCAACTTGTGAAATCCCTACAATAGTGATATCATCTTTCTTTAGAGCTACATTCACTAAGAAGTCTACCATTAAATTCTTGGACCTATCTATCCATTCAATAGGGAAATCATCAAACAATTCAATAGTGTCCCATGTATCATTTTTGTATTGCTTTAGTATTTTGTTTTTTGTAGCATACTTTGATCTCACTTGTGAGATAATCAACTCAGAATCTCCAAAAACATTAAGGAGTTTAAATTTGTGTTTGGCAGCTATGTTCAATCCAATCAGTAGAGCCTCATACTCTACAATATTATTCATGCATTAAAATATCAATAAGAATGAATATTTGAATGGTGTACCCTTAGGTGAAATGAAAACCACTCCTACCCCATTTCCTTCCTTACTACATGCTCCATAAAAATACATTCACCATATCCCATTCTCATTCTTGGAGACATCCTTATCAATCAAATCATTGTTCAACAATTCATTTTGTGAAGGTTCTACTTTGAAACTTCCCAAGTCCACATCATAGAATAAATTCATCTAATTTTAATCAAAACACTCCACAATATGGTTCACTCTAGGTTCTTTATACAATTTAACCTCTTCATAGTTTATTGGTATTTTGGTGTAGGACAAGTCAAATTGCATATTTCCTCCCATTAAAGCAGTCCATTGTCGTGATAGGAGCATCCCGAATTGAGGGGGTGTATTTATTACCATTATGTCAATTTTTTATACTGCTTGTGGATAAGTGGATAAATTTACTTCTACATCCTCCATGATTCCTACCACCACGATAGGCCTACTATCCATAGCATAACATTTTCCACTAGTAATATATATCCGCATACCCAACTATTTCATGACTCCCACTAGCATGATGTTAATAGTAGATCCTAAGTAAATCATGCAATTTATCACTATATTTTTGTTTATGAGTAATGTGGTAAAAAATGGATCCATCTGTGGGGGATTCATCAATGCATACCCTAGACAAACTTCAAGAATTTTTATATCTCCTTGCTTGTTATTTCTTTTATTTTCCAAGTTTTTGTTTTTAATGGTTCCATTGGATATTAGTTGAATAGAAATGTCTCTATATTCTCTTAGCTTTATCATTTCCAATAGTGGCACAAACATCTTCACCTGATGCAATGCTTGTGTGAAGTCAAATGAAGAGGTGTTTTATTTTTTGGCTACTTTATTTTGTTCAAATGAATCTCCTTTATTTTCTTCTTTCTCCTTTTTGTTATCTTCATCATGCTTATGTTTTCCTTTTAACTCTTTGTCTTATTTATTGGGAACATGTTTTTTCTCATTTTTATTGAGTTCTTTATTCTCTACCTTCTTTGTTTTTCCTGATTTATCCCTTTTTCTTTCATAAACAATCCCCTCGAAGTGCCTTCATCTGTATTTGTCGTTTTTCTTCTTAGCCCATTATTTTTTTTTGCTTGCTCTACTGCAGCAATGGTTAACTCCTTGATCCCTTCTTCAGTTGGCCTTCTCCATATTGACCTGTTTTATTTAATAGGTATGTAAGGAGGTTGGGATTCATCACTACTTTCATTCTCCTAGTTTGAGAAGACCTATTGTTCTGCCATGTGAATATTATATCTCTGGTTATTCACATCATACTCATAGCCTTCATCTCTCAAGGATGAATATTCATGTTCAATTGGATGAAGAGTATATGAAGTCAAGTATATTGTATGATCTTCCTCTACGTTGTCATATGGAATTTCTTCTTCTTGTATTGATTGTGCTACAACACAATAATATGAGGAATGAGGAAGTTTACAAACTTGACACCAAGGGTTGTTGTTCACCATATAGGCTCCCTTTTTCTTTAAGGGATTAGGAGTTTCTTTATACTTGGGCTTATCAGTTATGGTTTTTCCATCTTTCCAATTTGTGTTGTAAGGTATATCATGCAATTGAGGTCAATCATTTCTATATGAGTTATTCTGCTTATTTTGGGGATTGTTAAATATTTGGGGAACTCTAAGGTTATCCATTTCTCCAACTATCCCTATAGCCTTTCTATTATTCTCAATGGTCAATGTTGTATTATATACTTCAGTTAAACTTCTCGGGAATATGTTTTTCAGTTCATACCCTATTTTTGGATTGAAAGCCTTCAAATAAACACTTAAGGCTACCTAATCAATCAATTTGGATCCTTGGGGTATTTTGTTATATAATTTGGAGAACCTTTGATTGAAATCATAGACCAACTCATTTTGGTATTTTTGAATACCTAATAGTTGATGAAGGGAAAATTTAGGGGCACATTAATTTCCATATTGTTCTAGAAATTGGTTCTAAAAATCTGCTATAGAATCAATTGAGGCAGTAGGTAAACTATTAAACCAATCCCTTACTTCTTCAAGTAGTGACATCATGAATAATCTCATGTTTACATCCTCATACTCCATACCAATATCTTGTATGAAGGCATTGAAATTTATTATATGTTCCTTAGCTAATACCACATTATTCCTAGTGAATTTAGGAACCATATTTCTCCAGCTGTTGTCCATTAGGTATGGATATAACTAATGTCCTATCACATCAAATTGTCTATTTATAGGGTTTTGTGGAGGAAAATTCAGAGGTTGTGGGTTGGGATGGTATTGGTATCCATATTGAGGTTGTTGTGGAATGTACTTCTTACCTGGTGGTAGATATTATTGGGAAATATTCCTAGCATTTTGGGGTTGGGATCTTTGTCTTGGTATATTAGGCTTGGCATGTTGACTTATGTTACCACCTATAATATTAGGTACCCTTGATGTACCTAGATCACCAGTGTTCTAGGATGTTCCTTGTCAGCTAGTATTGCCACCTTGTTTGTGTGGGGGGACATATCTTGGTGCTTTTTGTGCCTAAATGTTTAATTGTGCCATTTTTCAGTCTATCTCCAAGCTTTCTTGTATCATTTGTTGTTTCCTTATAGTTTATTGTCTCGTCCACTCCAAATGTGATTCCATTTCTTGGTTAGACATACTATTAAAGTCAATAACAACATGGTTAGTGCACCCTCCTTGATTTTCATCTCCTTCCTGTAATGAGAATCTCCTATCATATTCCTCTTGCCTTCATTTTCTTTCTTCCTCAACCCGGACATTGAACTCTTCTTGTTGTTGAGAGTTTGGCTGGAAAGTGAGGACAATGTCACTTAGATTGTTTCTTCTGGTTGTTTAGATATTGTTTCACCCTTATTTGTGTTGCCTTTTCGACTGAGAGATCCATGTTTATCTATCCACCTAAGAGTGTTCTTCTTGGGACTCACCTGATGTAAAAACCTTCTTCCATTCATGTTGGATGAAATGAAATATCTCTGGTGTCTGTTGTCTATCCTTTATAATCTGATATTTATTTCATCAATCATAAGTTCTTCAAAGTTGCCACCTACCTTTTACAACTAGGAAAATTAATGTATTCTTTCCCAATGGATTCTTCATTTTATCATGATATTATGGAATGAATTGATGATGGAAGGCTTGGGTTAAATATTGGCTTGGTCCCCAATAGAGTCGCCAATCTATTGGATCTGAAAAATGCAGGTTACAAATCCTAAGAGGATTCTAGGCTCTATGATCAGACCTGCAACATTCTTGAATCAATGAATGAAGATAACCTTATTCAGTTGATGACTCCCTACACTTCAGGCTCTGCTATACATAGGTGGGTGGACCTTGATAACTGAATCATATTAAGAGTTGTATGAATTTTTTGAATTTATGGATCTATCCACATTGGCACAAAGTGAAATAGATGAAATCTTGTTAATTACTCTTACTCCTAGCATTGAATTTCAAATGTGAATGTTTGAATAATATTTTATGGAATTCTAAAATGAGATGGGTAAGACCAGTGCCTAATGTTTTTGGGCTAATGGAGTCAAGACATGAATGATATGTGGCTTACTTACTAGCTATATTTCTAATTATTTGGTACTTATGTTTGTATAAATGTGCAAGAATTTGACTGACAAACTCTACTTATTGATCTAATAGATCATATCAAGTTATTGTGATTTATTAAAAGGATTTTAATCATTCCTTGAAGGAACCAATTAAAAGAATCACACAATGATAAAAAAATTGTATCTAAAAATGAAATATATCTTTAATTTAAATAACAAGATAATATCAATGTGTGGACAACTTGACAATCTTATCAATTACCTAGCTCTTCTTACTAATCCAATTATTACTTCCAAGCTACTTTAATCAATCAAAAAGATTTTAATTATTTAACAAAAACTAGTTAACTTGATCACACAAAACATCAAATGTGTCTTGATGAAACTTAAATATCAACTTGGGTACATAGATTCAAATAATAAAGAAATAACAAGATGAAGATGGTCAAATAATTTCTCAATTCAACAAATAATAGACACCAAATTTTATCCACCAGATTAAAACTTCTTCTCCATTATATATATCTTCAAATAGTATGCATTATAACAAGAATTCTTGAATAGATGAGCAATATTTTGTAATCTATCTTCTTACTATGCCTACTCTAAAATAAAAATGCAGTGATGATCCCTCTAATTATCATAAGTTCAACATATATATCAATATCTTGAAGGGGGCATACCCCTTCACAAGATTCTTTTGGAATTAACAACAATTATACATAAGAAATTAAGCTCTAGTGAGCCATAAATGAAATTTTGTCATATGATCTAAATAATCTTGTTTCTCGTGAGTGTCAACATCTTGTGAAGTGTTCCTCATAGCTATCTCCATGATCACACTTTTTTCGAGATGCTCACATGTCTCATCCATTGTTGATTCCTTGTTCTTGGTAGCTTCCAAGGATCCAAGTAACATCAATGTGCACTCTTTTATCCATTCGTTGTGGTCTTTCAACTCTCCACCATCTTTGAATAATGCAGGAACTCCCTCCTTTGTAGCATCAATGAGTACCTTCTCATCTTCTTGAAGTTCATTATAGTATTCCTTTTGTTTTCTCATAATGTCTTCAATAACTATGATAGCTCCACTGTTAGAAGTATTTTTCTTTTGTGTTTCCTAGATCTTTTCTTGAATTCAGTCACTTACTCTTTTATGCTCCTGAATTGCAGCATAACTCTTGGAATGGATCACCCACAACTTTTTCATCCAAACCATCAAGTTGGTGTGCCTTTTGTGGAACTTTGCAGACAGTGCATCAAATATGGCTTTACTTACTAGAGCATGCACATTTGATTATTCACTCTTATCCTTTTATTGATAGCATTCTCCTTGAGTTAGTAATCTAGTAGATCCCTTGACTGTATCTTTGAACATTTCCTTCAAGAATTCATTTTCTTTAATCATCTTCTCATTTTTCATTTTGTACATGTCTCTTTCCTTGATCAACATCTGAATTTGTTCTTTATTTAATTTGGCTACATTAATGCCAATGTCAGTAGTAGACATAGGATCATTTTGTCTTACCTTCAATTTAATCATATGGCCAAATGCCCTCTTAGTTTCAATAATCACATATTTCTTGTGTGAGGGATACAAGGCCCAAATTATGAGATAATTTTCACTAGGATTATATTTTGATCCTATGTATACTTCTATAATCCCTTCTGGGCTAAGCTTGTGTGTAGCACCATTATCATGCAAAAAACTATGAAAAAGAAGAGTTGAATTCAAGTCTAAACTAGGGAAAACCATTACACAAGACTCCTCCAACAATTTCCTTCTTCTTTTGGAGTCATATCCTTCATTTCATTTTCCACATCTAATTTCAAGGTTTTGAACAATTGGGCTTCATTGTTGGGTGTAATATCTGATACATATTCTCTTATTGATTTCCCTTTTTGTTTGTACAAGAATGATCTAAATTCAAGAGATATTATAAATTCATCATTAGAAACAAAGGATTTATAGGCTAGTTTCCTTGTATCTATATTAGAACCTTCTTTGACTTCTTGTTCTCTATTGGGAGGTTAATACTCCTCAATTATTAACTTAGATTTTTTTTTAGTTTGACCTTGATATTCCCTTTCACTAGTAGACTCTTCACCTCTAGAAGACAATTTTTTTCCCTCTTCTATTTCCTTATTTTTTGCTCCACCTTTGTATTATATTCATCAATGGATAGTTCAACTTCCCTTTCTTCCATATTCTTGATTACATCATCATGCTGATAGTGTATCTGAACATATCCACCCAAATTTACTTTCTTTTTGGTAGAATCAATGTATCCCTCTAGATCAAATCCCTTTCTTGGTGTAGCCTTCTTCAAATTCCAATGTTATGGCCTTACCCTATAGTGTGTATTAGATCATGATTAGTCAGCTTGTGGCTAACTTAAATCTTAATTAAGTCATATTATCAATATTATATTGTTATTCAGTTGTTTAGGTCAGCCTTAGACTTATATAGGGTTATCTAAGTCGGCCTAGGTGATATTCTAGGCATAAATAGGTATATATATGAGGTTGTGAATCTTATTTGATCATGTTGAGTATTGTGTTCTTATTGAAGACTATTGGAGGTATCCCCCTCGAAGTGGCATATTATTATCAAGTATTTTCAGAATATTTCATATTATATTCTTCTTGTGCAAGTTATTTCATTACAAGTGGTATCAGAGCATGATCTTGGCACCGTAGAGGCAAGGTTTTTTTTCTCAATATTGGAGGCGATTTTGGAAAGAGCATATCTTTCAGATTGTAGCGCATTTTTTTCTCCATTCTCTAGTACTCACTTTCCTGATCCTCATGTACAATTGGCTCATCACATGTGCCACTTAGGTGAAAATTTTCAAATATTGTAGTCTTGGACACATGTATGAAGGTTTCACCTTGCAAATTGTAGATAGCTTTTAGGTTTGGGTTGTAATGCTTAGCCAAGATTTTCACAAGTTCTACATTCAAAAATACATTTGTAACAACCAGTTTTCCCAAATAGAAGTTCCAAGGATTGCATACTAGTTCAAACCTATTCCTTCAATGATAATGGAACATGAATAACTCATATCCTCTAATAGGGTTCCATGCATCTCCTATATGTCTGTGTTTATCTTCAAATTTTCTTACATCGACCCTTAGTTGTGCAGACCTCCTAGCCTTTGACCCCGAACTAGGTAATTGATCCATAAGGTCTTGGTTGAATTTCTTTCTTCTATTTTTTATTACTCCCTTGTTTTAGTTCTTTGTTTTTTACTCTTGGTTTGACCACCTTCACTCTATTTCTTCCTACTCTTTACTTTTACATAACTTGAACCCTCCATTTTCAATTTTCCAAGGAAACATAATTGAATTATGATCTTTCAACTATAATGAAGTTCTTAATCTTACTTGTGAATTCTTGGCTGCATTGTATTCCTTGAATTATTCCTAACCTCCCATCCTTGCTTGCTGCAACTTCTTAAAATTCCTTTTTTTTAATCTCTATCAATCATGAGTATTCATATGGAGTTCATTAATGTAACCATTAATGTCTACTATTGGAATTGAATGAAATAACTCATATTTTAATTTTAAAATGTCAAAGTGAAACCATATTTCATCGGTGAAACCCCTAACTCTCATGTCGATTTGTGTTTTTTATTTGGTGCCACCCTTGTTTATACACTCATAACCGATCACCAAGACATAACATTATGTCCTTTTGTTGTGGAGTGTCCCCTTGATTTATCATTCTTGCTTGGGAGGACTACACAATTATCCTACCGATACTATGTAGCTAGCCTTTCTCTCGTTCTTCAACTTATGTTACCTCGGGAAGAAAATTGTAAAGCTTTCACGATATCAAAATAGTCTAGACCACTAGAAGTCTTTTCAATCATTTCTTGGTGTCACTCTGATGAATAGTGATTCGTTCTTATTCCGATCAGCCTAACTAGAACCATCACTGAGAGAATTGAGTAGTATTATGATGTTTTTAGTCTCCTCAACATGTTTCTTCCATCGCTTCATAAATTTGGATAAGTCAGCAAGACTCTCCCCAAAACTTCCTTCATCATTGTGACCCATAAGGTCAGTGAGATCTGAGTGATTCATTCTGACTATACAAGTCTCTCTGATAGTTGTTCTCCTTCTTCGTCGGTGAAACAAGACATGTTTTTCTCCAATGAGATTTCCATTGGTGTGAGTTGAGAGCTCAACATGATTTGAAAAATTTGATCTGATTGCTTTGTTCTTACCGATAAGCCTTTATCAATGGAATGAAAAGCATGGTCTTCCTAATTGTGTAATCCCAAGGTCTTTAATCACTATGATCATATTCATATCTTGATGATATTGCAAAAATTGTTCAAATGAAAGGTTCTATAACTTGTTGATTGGTAAGACACAAATATGAAAATGCTCCAAAAATATGCCAAATACTCACAACATCAAAAGTAGCTCTACTGTATTTTGTCTTAGTAGGAAGTTACAATGGAGCTATATGATGAAATGACAAATAGCAATAAAAAGCGAAGAGGGAATTTGCAGAACTGGGAAGGAGATTCCAAGACAAATATATATATGGGGACCAATCATCTTTCATGGCAAGGATCAACTGCTTTGTAATTTTTCTCAATTGTGATCAAGGAAATATCTATATGTAAAAGGCCATATTCATGGGACCATGGGCTACAATATGGATTTGGTCACATAAATTTCAACAATGTCTATTGATCACAAAATTAATGTGAGGAAAATTTCTTTGGGGACTGGGAGATAAGTAGGTGGAGGCTGGTGAAAAAGTGAGAATTTTCTAGTCCTAAGAGTGGCAATTTAATCCAACCTTTTTTAAGGATGCACTCCATCTTTCAATCAATTTCTATTTGAGTATGTAAGAAAGGATTTTTTTTTAGTTTGTAAGGTTTTTGTTGCTTTCTTAATTCACCAATTTGCTGAGGTAGATGTTGAGGAGGACCTAAGATTCCATTAGAATTCTTATGAGGCATTGTTTGTTCCTTAGGAAGGAGGACAATATGTTAGGAGGAGGATCTTGATATCCTAATCCTTTGGTTTGTTCAATAGGAATTTTCCCTAAAATTTTATGAATTTCATGCTCATTAGCAATGTCACATCATTGGTTAGTTAAAATGTTAAAGCCTTGGCCATAAGTGTCTTATAGATTAAAGGGAGTGTTGGTCACTTCTTTAACACAAGATGGATAGGTATGACTAGAGGAGCTAGGTTCACTCATTGTTGAAATTTTAGGCTTTTTTTGTGACTCAATTTCAAGATGTAAAAGATAAAAAAATTCAAGTTGTGTTGGTTTTTTTATTGAAGGATATAAGGATGCATTATTCTCAAGATTATTAAGACAATCATTTATAAATTCATTCATGTTAGCATCATCTTCTCAAATGATGTTAAATTCATGAGAACACTCATTAGGATTTGGGTAATCATGAGTGGGTTCAATTGCATTAGGATATTTTCCAAAAACACAACTTGAAACATCAACCAAGGAGAACAAAGACTTCCACACATTGCTAAAGTACATGTCCTTTTTACATGTCCTTTTTTAGAGTTTCAAATTTAAAACAGGGTATTTTTCTAATTACACTATGTAAAACCTAAAATTAATTCTCGTAAATGGATTTTTGAAATCACACAATGCACTAAACTTACCAAATTAAGCTAAATATGATCAAATTGATGAAATTGAAATTCAGCAAACAAAAATGCAGAAATGAAGATTTTAGTGCCCAAAAATTTAGATTATGACCTAATAAGGACCCATTCACCCTAGGGCGAAGGGTCCTAGATGAGGTTTTGGAAACAAGTTTTTACTGATTTTTAAGTGATTTTCAGTGGTTTTCAGATTCTATTTTCATACAGAAAGTTTCAGTTTCATTTTCTATAGGATGCAATGTGACATTTAATTGCAAAATGTGACAAAATGATAACCTAGAACACCTGATTTGATATGCAATTTTGTTTCAATTTTCAAATGCAAGTTAATATGATGCATATGATATGCAAGATGACTGATTTTTTATGTATTTTTCAAATTTGAAGAATGCAAAATATGCAATCCTAAAACCTTTAATGAGATGCAAAGTTTAATGCAAATTAGACGCCCTAAATGAGACCTAATTCAATGCAAGATCTAAATCTAGGATGAAAGACTCCAAAATTGGAATATTATAATGCTCAAAAGGTCGAGTTCACCATAATGAAATGAAGAAAATTAGGTTCACCAAAATGATGAACCGATTTATCCTAATTTAATTCAATATGCAAGCTATAATAGGCAAATGAGTAACAAAAATTAAATCTAACTGAAACAGTAATGAAAAGGGAGATCTAGAAAGGGTCAAATATTATGTACCTTTCTCTAGAGGAGTGAATTTGCACCCCTCGAGTAAATTCGCCTTTTGCATACCCTCACCTTAGAAAATCAAATCTGAAGGTGAAATTCCACATCACCCATTTGAATTATATCCACTTGGTGTATGTTTTGTGTATTGGTGGGGAAATTTTCATTAGGGACATGAGCATCACACACAGATGTTTGTGCAGTGTGTTGTCATCCCTAACAAATTCCTAACTCTAGAGTCCACAAGGATGTTACACTCCTCATTGCGGACAAATTATAACACCTCTATGCAACCAACTGACCTAAAAACAACTTCTTTCCCTCTCATTTTGATCTTCAAAGGAATTCATTTCACACTCACTTCATCTATTTAGTAATACTTCATCTATTTCACATTCATTCAATCTCTCTAGCGATTTCACTCCATTTTTATTCACACTTTGGGATCTCTTGAGCATACTCTTGAGCATTCTACTATAATTTTCATAACTCCATTGAGCATTACATCAGCTAGTTACTCCATCAACTTTATCCTTGCACATGTTGCTCTAACATATAAGTTGCGAGCTTGGATTCTTGTGAGACCTCCCTTCATCACCACTAGAACTGTGGCAACTATTCCAAGTTTTTTACCTTGCATTCTCCTTCCATTTTCCTTGAGTGCCTTTGAGTGGAGGTGGTATTGCATCACTTTACTTTCACATTATGGTTTTATAGAGTAGATTTGTATCTTTTGTAGTGTTCAATAAATTTCTTTCAATTTCCTTTATCATACTTTCTACTTCATGGCTTTCTTGGCTATCTGTGGAGGTGGAAGCACCAAAATGTGGTTCAACTGAGGAAAAACCCTACACATCCCCAAAAAATTTCCCCTTTTGCTTGTGTGTAGGTGAACATGTGTGTGGAGCTCACTGGTGAACTAACACTTTAGTGAGTTGATATTTATCACCCTTGTCTTTATCTATTTATTCTATCATTTACATAGTAACTTTTCATGCTTTATAATTTTGTTCATTTTGTTAAAGTTAGCTATCTAGGCTATTACTAGGCTTTTGGTTCTTTTCTTATTGAATTTTACATTTTCTGATTGAACGAATGCTAGCACGTTGAGTTGTCATCCCAGACCCGTGCTGCCATCCTCGGACAAAGAGTTGTCTAAGGTGTAGTTTGTAATCCAAAAACCAAATTGTCTAGCCCAAATTATTTTTTTAGATCTATAGAGTGACATAAGCACTTGAGAGTGCTCTTAGTTCTCAATACTCATCCCAAAACACTAGTTAGCTTGAGGTAAGTTAGGGAAGCCCTCTTCTCTCAACTCTCCATGACTTGGAGCCTTGGTGTGGTCAGTTCCCCTCTCATACACTTTTAGTGAACCTGACATGAACAAAATCTATCCATTTTCCTTTGTTGAGACCTTTCCCTTGCACCTGGTAACTTTTGTAAGCCTGAGTGTAGTGAAGGTTTATGAGCATCACAACCTAGTCCACTAATTTTGGGTAAATTGTTAGGAGAATTGTGCAGAACCTATCGATGGAAAAGACGAAGGTCACTTCTAGTTTCACCTCTAACTTTTCCATTGGTCTGGCTATCGAATTTACCACTTATTTTCCTATAGATTATCCTAACAAGATGGGTTTCATAGACGAGACCACTCATGCTCCTACCCCTCCAGCTTCCCCTAGGACTTTTTATGTGGATGAGGATGAGGCTGTGCATATCCCTATGCAAATTTTTTTGGCATTATATAACAAATTTTAAGTTCCTATGAATCATTTAGAGAGAGCACCGAACATGGCAAGAGCTGCTAGGATTCTTAGCGAGGTGATACATCTATTGGGAAAGGATTAGATAGGTATAGAGTTCTTACAGGCCTTTTTGATCTAATCAAAGCTTATATCCCCTCGTACAAGCGTAGATTAGGTACTACTTGAGGAGAAGTGATAGATACCTATGAAAGACAAATATGCACTTTGACTCCCACCATGTCTGTATGCATGGCTGAGATAGGCTCTTTGATCAGCGTTTCCTCTGCTTCTTAGAAGCCCCCTACTCTTAGGATGAGTAGAATACCCCTTGGGTTGAGTTTCACCCCTCCTACTACCTCTGTTAGTAGGAGCTCTAGTGGAATGACTAGTGGTGGTTTTGGTAGCAGGGGTGGTACTAGCAAAGGTGGATTTAGGGGAGGCCATGGTGGAGGCTTAGATAGTGGAGGTGGATTTAGTGGAGGTCCTACTATTGGTAGTTCCTCTAATGGTGGTCACGATGGTGGCCTCAGAGGTGGCTCCAGAGGTGGTTCTGGTGGCTCCATTAGGCCCTTTTCATCCTCTGACCTTGTTCTGAATGCTCTTCACTAGAACAAGGGTTGAATGAAAAACTAGTTGACAATCCTTTCCCAGTCCTCCACCTAGCCTATTTTTCAACCTTTTTTTTTACATAGACCATTGTCAATAGCAATTTTGAGTAATCTTTTCCCTCGGGGAATGGAGATTCCTAAATTTGAAAAGTATGGTGGTAAAGGGAATCTGAAAACACATGTATTAGCCTTCAACACCATGTGTAAAAATTTCTTTCATCACGATGCTTTGATGGAAAAACTCTTTCCTCGATCTCTTAAGGACGCAACACTCAAGTGGTACTTTCTCTTGCCCAAAAATTTTAAATTCTCATTTGATCAACTCATGAATCACTTTCTCTGCCGATTCTAGGCTAACATCAGTCTGAAGATGACCTTCTCGAATCTCATCTGATGTAAGCAGGGAGATAACGAGAAGATAATTGACTTCATAACATGATACTAAGCGCTCTTTTCAAATATATTGTACCCGCTTTCCAATTCCAATGTGCAAAAGGTGTTCATAGGAAACGTATAGAGAGGTTGGCAGGAGAAGTTTCCCTAATGAAATACCCTTCCTTTGGGCATTTGTGTTCTCTGTTGTGAGAGTATCAGCAAATGGTAGTTTAGTTCAGGGGACCTTCTATTCATTGTTTTTAAGAGCCAAGTTGATCTTTAGAATTACCTATGGACTTTTCCATTTCCAATGATTAGTAATCTAAACGTATTGGCCAAAAATGAATAAAATCTATAAAATTTTCACTCCTACACTTTGGGATTTGTGAAACTTAGGAGGGTGAGCCCTCAATGTATACTCAAGAATTTATGTAACTAATATTTAAATACATTGTCAATAACAGATACTTCTCATATAATCACTCAACAACATAATATATCGAAACGGTTGGCAACTATTTTAGCAATGTACTACACTTGGAGCATGAGAACAATGAAACTAAACATAACTACAATGGTAACTCATTTGAAAGGTTTGTAAATAAAGAGTGATTTTTTCATGAATTGACCCAAAAACTCAATTATAAATATTCTACTTGAACTAGTGCCTTATCCTAAACATGGAGTCAATATTAACCTATTAAACCTAATAAAAATTATTCACATAGCAACATACAAGCTTCAAAAAACACTACATTAAAATATTCCCATATTTCCTTCATGACCACCACTTCTTATAGATATCCTAGCACATAATTCATATGAATCAACAACTTAACTAAAGCACTTACATTAATTCATTGAATTTATTAGCAAGAATGAAATCATACACCCACAAGGAAATAATGGAGATGAAAAAGACAATCCTTGATTATAATATTCAAGGGAGAGAAAATGGCAATGAAATTAGCACCATTCTACTTCATATTTTCTATCTTGTTATCAAAATTACATATGCAACTACAAACTCAGAACCTAAGACAAAATTAAAAAAAATATGCTTTATATTCATTCTATAATTCATTGTGTCAATTGTAATACCATGAACCCTGCAATCTGGCCTTGAATTCCTTCTTATAGAAATTAAGGAACAAAACAATCTATGGACCAGAAAATACACATGTCACTATTATATTGGACTGCTGTAACAAATATTCCTTTTTCAGTTACACTCGATCTCTTAGATGGTGGGAATAAACATGAAGCAAGATTATTAGAGTAATCCTCATTTTTCACTGGAGATCTAGTCCCACCTTCAAAAGACATCTTTTGTTTGTTACAACAGCTTCAAAATATCTTCCATGTGCTCAAAAAGTGTTTTCCACAAGCAAAGCCAGTTAGCAAAACATAAAAGCATGAAAAATAAATGACGATACAAAAATTATTTATCCACGTCAGCATCTATGCCACCAATTTTCATGTTGAGGAGAAAATAATATTTCTTGCAATACTTTATCAAAAGCCTAATCTATACTATTTTTAGGCTATGCATTGTTATTCTCCTATCTATTATTTATCATATCCATTATCATCCCCTTACAAGCTTACTCAGTATATTTTTCCAACCAGGTGATGTACTCATCCTCAGTTGGCCACTTTGCATCCAAAATATATTTCACCTTCACACTATGCTTAGTTTATCTAGCATCAATCAAGGCTCTAACCTCTTTGACAAAAGTATCCATTCTTGTCTAAATCTCCACCATTATATCAACATGTAGATTTAGCATAGTGTAATCACTTACATTCAATGCCATCTTAGCCGATGTGAGCATTTGTCCCAAATCATCCCTCCATTCATTAAAATACTTTAAGTCGCCTTTTTGATTCAATATCTCAGGAATATGATGCTCCTCCATTTCTTTGAATACTTTTAGCTTGCTCTGGAGTTGGATTCCTAGCTTCCCATGAGAATTTTTTATCTCATTCACTAATTTAGTAACTTTTAATATTTCATGGATATTAGTAGGTGCCTTAGGACCTTCTTCCATCCTAGGTATCATTTATTTTGAAGTACCTACTCTAGTACTCCATTTGCTCCATTCATTCTTGAAGGATTCTTGAATCTAAGAGTACTTTATGTTTGCCTTATGGATGCTCTTATAAACATCACATACATCATCATCCTTATTGAACAATTTGGCCACTCTATGTTTCAATACATCCTCAAAAATGTCATTCACCACCTTAACAGTTTCAATTTTGTCTTTCTTGACATTTTCATTTTTTGTCTTTAACTGCTTATTCAAATCATTGATTCTCAAGGCCAAGGTCTTCCTATCTTGTGTAGAGAAATCAAAAGAAGAAGAGAATGGCACAAAGATTGTGCTCACTGACTGGCTAGCTTGAATAGTGGCTCTCATCTTGTTTAATTCATCCAAGACCTTTTTGTAATCCTTTACTAAGGAATCATAGTTCTTCTTATTTATTTGTGTTGTTAACTAAGTTTCCTAGACTGGCGTTATATTTGTGGTCCTCTTTACCACCAAGGAAGCCATGACCTCTTCAATTGGCATAGAAACCTTATGGTTTTCAATATTGGGTGCCATGGACCAAATTGCAAGAGTATGCAACTTTGGACTATATCCTAATCCAAACACCTTATTTTCAATCTAATCCTCAGATATAGAAGCCTAAGGATCTCTTCTTATTGCATCAAAGGCAATGGATGAGGTGATAATGCACCCTAGAAATAACATTAGTCCACTATCTATGAAAATTTTCTTAGCTTCAGTAGGACTAATAGTTCTAATCTTAGCCATGATATTTTCTTCCTTTTCCTTCTCTACCTCTTCTTGTTGAGAATGATTAGCACTAGCCCTCACTTGTTCAAGTGTTTCCTTTATTTCCTTTCTCCTTTGTTGAACCATGAATTATTCGAATTCCTTAGATTTCACAAACTCATCATCTATAAGGAATTCATTGTAATCCTTAATCCTAGGATCATCATCATATTTTTTATCATACTGCCACTTGATCATCATATCTTAGGGAACCTCACAATCAAGAGTATCTTTAGTATTAGGGGGAGGGAATTTATTCTCCACCTCCCCATCATTAGGCACATGTTTGGAAATATTTTCTGCCTCAATAAATGGGACACCCTCTTCTTGTATATTTCTAGGCTGCTCTAGAATGTCCATAACTTGAGGTTGTTGTTCTAAGAGGGCTTATGATCTCTAAGTAACCTCCTTTGCCTTTGACTTGAAATCAAAAATTTTGTAATCCCTCAGCTTTGCAAAATCTCTTTCAAAAGTATTTTCAATCCCATAATAAGTACCTACATAGAAGGCATTCCTCTTCATAATACTCTCTTCAATGTCCATTCCCTCTTTCTAGATGTAATAGTCACATTACTTGTCAAGCTCCTCAATACATCATCTATGTACAAGAACTGATGATAGATCCTAGATAAATTTGTCTCCCTTCTCTTTGCAGAAAAAAATCCCTCTGGGTCAAAAACCATAACCTCATCAGTAGCTAGCCTGAGGTTATTCACCATTATCCCAAATTTTTCATACCCTTCTTGGGTAGTAACTACAAAGTAAGAAAAAGAGCATTGAGTATTTACCATAGTACCTTTCCTAGGCTTTCTGAACATTTCAAAATCCATAAAATCAATTTTCCAGATCAACTCCATGAACTCCAATCGATCAAAGACATAGATGGGAAAGTGGTGTGGTGCCACCTTGGGTCCATAATCTTTGATCAGAGTATACTTTGAGTGCATAAACCAATATGTCAAGTTATTTGGCTTATGTAACACTATCACCTCCTTTGGATGCATAATGTTTCTGATTACTCGAGAAAGACTATGAATAGGTACCACACCCAGAATCTCTAGTATACCAAACCTAATAACATTAGCAAACATAAAATAGTTGGAACTGGGACAATCTTGGTCCCAAAAATGTGTCCATATTTGGATAGGAAAAGCATTATTCTCATTGTCCCTTAATCTCAATTTCAACCTTTTTTCCAATCATAATCACCTTCAAATAGAATCATATGCATTAAAAGAGAATATTGGGGAAAATGTAGAGGAAGAATCTCCATTTGTAAATTGATGAAATCTTGATGCATTTTTTCCACAATAAAAGAGGCATAATCAAAACCAGTGTTTCAATTATGGCCTTGTATATCCGCTGCCATTACCAATAGGTTAGGAGTTATCCTTGCCTCAAAAATTTGAGCTAGAACTTGATTTAAGTAGTAATATTTTTTCTTAAAATAATCCACAAATTCTTCACATTCAAAGGGCTCAATATCTTTAGGGAGAAATATCTCCTTGCTTTTTTTATGTAGACACAAGTAGTCTATTTCTGTAGGCAAATGTTTTATGATCATACTCACCATAAAGATTTGTATGCTTGATTTTTATAGTGAAATTAATATTGAACCCAAAATTCTCCACAATATTATCCCTTGTTACTTCAAGGATTACATCTCCATTTTCATTCTTGATTTTTTTGTCTGCAAGATCATAATGCTTGGCCAATTCCATCATTACATCCACCTCCACAAACACATTAGGTACCACAAAAATCGCAAGGTTGAGCCCCCATAATTAACATACTAGCTTCTTAGAATACATCCAATTAAAAGCATATGTGAACAATTGTCACCCACTTTGAGGCTGAGCCAACTCTCCAATTTCACCTGCATTGTCAATTAGTCTTCTTCTAACAGTAACCTGGCTCATGGGTCTCTTACCAATTCATGACCCACCCTCTTTTACTTCCCTAGAGGAACCTTCCATGAATCTCTCTTGAGTTTTATTTGCACTTCTTGATACTTTGGATACCGCAAGGGTACTTGGTGTAGGGTTTGATGCTACAGGTGGCTTTGACTTAACCACAGATGAAACATCTTGGGTTTTTAGCCTTTTAAATATTTTTTTCTTTGGCTTCCTCTTTAGCCTAATGCTAGATTCACTAGGCTCTAGTTTTCTCATATTTGAAATGTGGTAGGACTATGGTTTACAATTTTCTTAACTAAAACAACCTACCCAGTTTCCTTAAAACCTAAGACACAATTTACTTAGAAAAATACTCCCAAACATTATACAATATATACCACCACAATTCAAAATGAATAAATGAATAAATTCTAAGAAAATTATTTCCCAAATTTTCCATTATGATTCAAAATAGCATAATTTATCACTTTTGGCATGAAGAGATACACCAATTTTCTTACCCGGGTGGAAAACTGATACCAATGTTGCTATAATTTATTTGTTGGAGTTTTCTGCACCATTTCTTTAGCTTCTGACTTTCTTCTCCTCTCTTGAGTAGTTCCAAATATGTAGGAAACAAAATAGTCACCTTATTTATAGCTGGGAAATGGAACATATCACCATTAATGTCTGATAGAAAGCTCACTCGAGTGAACTAACACTTATCCATTCATATTTAAAACCTAGTCATTGATCATTTTGTTTTAAAACCCCATCAACGATTCTCCTCCACCTCGCTACTTTCTTTTCTATCTTAAATGATGTCCTCAGGATGCTGCCACACCGCCTTCCATTTAGTAGCCATTGCTCATCACTAATACATTTTATTTTCCCCAGGTCCTATCAACAATGTGAGTATCCATGCGATAAGATCTTAGTTGTTGAATATAAGACCCATATTTGATCATGTTCCATTTCCATTGTGTATCGTTGATTCATGCTTTGATTTCCATATCACATCAATGATAGGAGATAAGGTGATAGAACAAGGTTAAGACACATGCACCTACGTCAAAATTAAAGGCACAAGATATATCAATCGCAAGAGAGATTCATATTAGTGAAATAAATTTTGAACAAATGCCTCATCCCTCATCGCCAATTTGAAATTCAAATCTTAGAATGGATATGTATTGAGCAATAGGAGAAAATACAAAGAACACCAAGGGTCATCGTGTATCGCTAATTCATCTTACAAAACCCATGAGCAATTACCGATAAAAGAGATGCCACTGATAACACATAGAAGAAGTGTATCACGAGTCACTAATACAACAACAAACATTCAAAACCTATCCACAATGTGTGAAATAATGTAGACACCGCTCATCTCTCATCGCTTATTTGAATTTACATTTATAAACCTTATCTATGATGCGGGATAAAGGAGATAGTAAATGAGACTTAAGTGAAGAGATTTTACACGTGACCATAAGTTATTTTGAAAAGGGGGAACTTCCTAGGATGATGTATAAAATGGCATCGGAGGGCATTAAACACACTTTTTCAAAGTATGTAAAGCCCAAATAAGGTCAATTGCTTAACCTTATAACATACAAGATTTTTTGACCTAGGCATGAAGGGCTGGTTATTCCATGAGCTCAAATGATATAAGATGTTTTAACATGAATGGGGATGGGATACAGGAAGTCAATGATGAATTACAACTTTGGAAAGGATGGAAGCTTGATGGTTACTTAGGAAGGATCTTAGTAACGCAAAACCCTAGAACAACAAAGATAATAAAAACCCTAAGCCCCTAGGATGAATTCATCAAAAAAAATGTTGGGTGATAAATGAAACCAAGACAATATTCAAGGTTTCCATCAGTGGCTTCGACTGGGGACGCATGCCTCTCATAGGCATGGTGAGATCTAAGAATCTCATATTGAAGTAGACCAACCAAAATACAATGAATCAAAAACCCAAGGAACTACCCATACTAGGTAGCAAGACCAAACCAGACATGACCAAGGAAAACAAACCTATATACAAAATGTACAAAACCTACAATGTACATGGAGTAGAACATACTTAGGAGAAGTATGGTTTCAAGAACTATTTGTGTACTAGCAGTTCAATAAATTCACCTATCAAGATTTGGAGGAAGTATGAATCATCCCATTGTGTATTGGGTATCAGATAAGGGCCTAACCATAATGCTTCAAACTTTCCATGCTTATCCTTATCCCGAGCCCTTGCATTTTATACTAGAACCATACCATTCACTTCAAATTTTCTAGAAGAAGCTATCTTTTCATGCAAGTGTTTAACCTGCAACTGCATCTTTTCATTCTTTGCATGAGCTTCTCTTCTAGTTTTATCTAGTTGAACCAGATTGTCAATTATGTGTTGCATATCATCACAGATATCCTCATCATATTCTTGCACAAAATTATACATCTTTAGAAAATTATTTTGTGGTAACCTATAAGTCAAACCATATACTAAACCAAATAGTGAATTCCTAATAGCCTTCTTCACAATAACCTTATCTACCCAGAGTGCCAACTTCAGCTTTGAGTCCCAAGATTTCTTGTTTTTCTCTATTACTCTTTTGATAATTTTCATTAATCTCTTATTACTAGACTCACCTTAACCATTTCCTTGAGGATGGTAAGGTGAATAATAATAAATATGTATACCATGTTTATCAAAAAATTATTTGAGCTCCTCTAATCTAAAACACAAAGCATTATCTGAAATGATCATTTTTGGGACTCTAAATCTAATCAGAATATTGTTCAATAGCAAGTCACTACCACTTTGGTCCTTTCCTTCCATTTTTGTATTTCTTCTACCCATTTTGTGAAATAATCAGTGGCCACAAGGATCCATGAATGCCCTCCACTATACTTTTCTGGTATTTCACCAATGAAGTCAATTCCTCATTGTTGAAAAGGGCCCTGAATAGAAATAGGCCTAAGTGGAAAATTCCTTGAAAACTTCATTTTTCCTGCAAATCTCTGGCAAGCATCCCAAGTCTTAACAAACTTGTTGGAATCCTTAAAAATAGTAGGCCACTAGAATCCTTCCCTCAAGATTTTATGAGCAATGGTATTTTCCATGTAATGACCACCACATACTCCTTTGTGCATTTCCTGCAAAAGTTTTTATGCCTACTTATCATCCACACATTTGAGCAATACACTATCTAGGTTTCTACACCATAGATCATTATCAATAATCACATTCTTAATGACATGTAATTTTAATGTTCTCTTGTCATGATCAACCATATTTATAGGACATTACAAAGTAAATAAATATTGGACAATCCTTCTATACCACCCACATGTTTGCATGTCACGGATAGGTGCAACATCAATAGTATAAATTTGATTTATCTGATTAGCTTCTAAATTAGTCTCTTCCATTAATTTATCCATGCTTTCTCCCCTAACTAACTTGGTAATCTAGACATCAATATTGAATTCTTGGATCATATTAATCTATCTACACCTTCTTCCTATAGTTTCTTGCTGGGTGAAGATATCCTTCACAACAACACTTGGTATAAAAGCTATGATAGTATCTCCCACTAAGTTCTAAAAAATTTCACCACCTTAACTAGAGAATACGCCTACTTCTCAATCATATCATACTTGAGCCCTGTGACCTATAAAGATTTGCTAAAGAATGCAATGGGATGTTCAAATCCCTCATTGTTTTTCTGTAGTAAGACAACAACAATAGTATGGAAAGAAGCAAAGGAGAAAACATGCATAGGCTTGGAAAATTCAGGAGACTTTAAAACTAGAACCTCTTTGATATCTTGTTTAATTATCTTGAAGGCCTTACTAGGCTCGTCACTCTAGACCACCTTTTCTCCCTTCTTCGACATCTTGGAGATGGGTCTTGTAATTTTTGCAAAGTTGGTTACAAATATCCTCAAGAAATTGATATATCCAAATAATGATTGAATTCCTTTAACATTCTCTAGTTGAGGGATCTTATATATGGCTTCTACTCTTTCGAGGTCAATCCTCACTTCTTCTTTGGACATAACGTGCCACAAAATTTTTCCTTCAATGACCCCAAAGGTACATTTTCTAGATTTAGTGAGATCCCATACACTAGAGCCCTAATAAATACCTTCTCCAAGTGTGTGAAATGACCTTCCTCTCTTGGAGTAGGCTTTCAAGTCATCCTAATAGATATCCATGAATAAATCTATAAAATCAGAAAAGGCTACATCCATAGCGCTTTGGAAAGTGGCACCTGCATTTTTTAAGCCAAATGGAATCATTACATATACATAAGTGCCCCATGGAGTAGTGAATGCAGTCTTATACTACTTAGACTCCTTTACTTTCACTTGGTTGTATCTGGAAAACCATCCATCATAGATAGTAACTCACATCCAGTTACCTTCTGCAACATGGCTTCCATATTTGCTAGAGTATAGTTGTCCTTTAATGATGATATGTTTAGATTTCTAAAATCCACACATAACCTTATACCACCATTATTTTTTCTAACTGGTGCCAGATTGGACACCCATGAAGAATGCCTAATAGGTTTTATGATACCAGCATCTCTTAGCTTCATCATTTCTTCATACATCTTAGGAGCTAAGTTAGGATTAATTGGTCTTTTTTTATGCCTGAAAGGCTTAGCATATTCTTTCAGAGGAATCTCATGCTGAAATAATTCCTCTCTATATGCTTTTAGGTCATCATCAAACCAAGAAAATACATGTCTATATTCTCTCAGTAAGGAAACCAACATTTCCTTTACCTTAGGTTTCATTTTCTTTCCTACATATACTTTTTTAGGGTCATTTTCAGTCCCCAAATTCACCTCTTATAGATCATCTATATGGGTAGTAGTCATTTTAACCCTGTTCTTATCTTGGATGTCAAATACCCTTTCTAATGATACATGGCCCTTGGGGATTTTGTTTGTCTTTAATTGGATTATCTCTTTACTGAAAATTGTATCCTTACCATCTTTTTTTTCCACAAACACCCCAAAATCAATCTCCATACCCTCATATTCATCTACACATCTCAAATACTTTAAAATATCTCCATCATCGTTGAAGATCTACAAATTGTAAAATTTGTCAAGAATTGATGGCCTTGCTTGTATCTCCACCTTAAAGATACCTACAATAGATACATCAACCTATCTTAAATAAATATTGGAAAATAAATCTGCCAGTTAATTCCAAAAGCATCGCACTGCTCTATGGAATCCCATATAGCATTTTTGTATTGTTTTAGTCTATTATTTTTGCAAACATACTTGGATCTTACTTGGGATATCACTAGCTCAAAATCACCAATTACCATCAACTTTTTTATCCCATTTTTCTCAACCAACCTTAATCCAAGTAATAGTGCTTCATATTCTGCCACATTATTTGTGGAAACAAAAAGTAAAGTGAAATAAAATCTGTATGTATTGCTCGTAGGTAATACCAGCAATATTCCTGCACTAGATCCTTCCTTGGAATTTTTACCATCAAAATACATTTTTCATAATCCATCCTTGTCAGATAGCCATGTTACCTCATTATCTATAGGTGTAGGGCACCTATCAATTTCTCTTGGAATTTCTTCCACCTTGAAGTCACTGATATCAGTATCTATAAAAATAATTGTATCATCTTCAAGACCATTCTCCAACATATGTGGCACCTTTGCTTCTCGTACCATTTGCACATCCTTACCATCAATAGGAAAGGTGGCACAAGACATGTCACACTACATACTACCTCCCATGGATGTACTCCATTTTCTAGACAACAACATTCCATAATTAAGTGGGATATCTACTACCACAACACTCATTTTAAAATCTTTCTCTGGATATGTTGCCAATCTATAAGGGAGCTCATTAATTACACTAGTGAAAGGGACTTCTTTTTAATCCATAGCATACCACTTACCATGAGTTTTATCAACTTTCATTCCCAATGCCTCCATGATCTTGGCTGGCATAATATTGTTTGACGCTCCAGAATCAATAATACATTTTTTTAGAAAATTGCCCTCAATAATCAGTGTGAGGAAGAATGGGTCTACCTTCCTAGGGAATGTTGTTACTGATTTTCCTAGAAAAATATGAGGGATCTCGGTAATCACTCCCTCTACTTCTACATCTTTATTTTCCTTTTCACTCACTTTGGGTGGAGTGGGGACCACTAATTCAACATAGGCTATAGTAGCACCTGAATTGAAGATAAAATGGGAAGGATGTGTGATTAGCTCATATTCTATCTAGGTCATTCAATTATGTCCTAGGAACCCTAATTGGATTCTCTAGAAACCTTGCAAGGTGAGTCAATTTACAATGAGTAGAGCCTAAGAAGAGTGTTCTTTTATACTTTAAGGGGTTCACCACCAAGAAAATTCTTGGAAAATACAAATAAATATTTAACCTACAAAACCTAGTTATGCAAGCTAAATGAGAGATGCAAATAATGAAAATATGCAACACAAAGTTAGGGTGTGTGTACCTAGGAAGTCTAGAGATGTTGTGAGCATTCTGGAAATGTAAATAAGTTGTCAAAATATTCCTTGGAGGACTAAGATGCCCCAGATGGCATATTATTCCCACTGTAAATTTTTTAGGCAAATATAGAATCTTTGGATGTTGAAACTTGATCTGAAAGAATATCCAAAAGATATGTCTAGGGGGACTAAGACTCCCAAGGTGGCATATTGGTCTCACTCTAAATATCTAAAAACTCTAAATGTGATCCTGAGATCCAAGGTCTACACTTGCTTCCTCTTGAATCTCAGGTTGTGAAACTTCTGGATCTGGCCTATAGGTGAGTTTCTATGAAGATAAAAACTTTGCAATGAAACTTTGCAACTTTTAAAAAATTTCACTCCAAATTATCTTCAAGACATCAACATAGATCTGCAAACATAAATATGCAAGATGTGAAAAACTTGTTGATTGTTAGTGAATGGCGGTTTGTCTTGGTTAAACCCCTTATTGGTAATTAAACCTTGAAATGAAATAAATTAATGAAGGGAAATGATAAATGAACAACATGCAATGCTAAAACTCATGAAACCCTTGTAAAGTCTACAAACTTGTGTGAAATGGTTGCAATGGATATGGATCTTGAAATGCTTGATAGATCTTGAATGGATTGCTTTTTTTAATCAAAACCCTACATCACAAATTTTAGCACAACAACACACATGATGCAAGAATAGCCTTTGACACGATGCTTGAATCTTGATGATGGCTCCAAATTCTTGATGAATTTCTCTTGAATTCTCTTGTGGACTCCAACTTACTATTAGGAATGCTCTCATAATATACTTGGATTGCTTCGATCTCTTGTTAGGAAAAAATGAGAGAAGGGAACTTCTATTTATACTTATCTATGCTTAATATCCTGAAATTACACCATGCCAAGCCAACATGTGAATTCATTAAATGAAGGAGGCTAAACCTCGCCAAAATTTGAATTGAAATCCTAAAAATGACTCAAGGAGAACTAATATTCCCTAGGTGGTATCTTAGTCCCAAGTGATGAAACTTGGGGCACATACACCAAAAAGGGGCCCAATTAAGATGCCTCAAAATGAGGGTCCTGAAACCTCAGGGGGACAAAGACGCCCTAAGTGGAATTTTAGTCTCGACCAAAAATCAAGGAGACAACAATCAGAATCATTAGGGGATCATTTATGCATTGGAGAATGTTGAGATTAGCTAGAAAAAGATGCCATTCATAGGGCTTATAAACACAAAATAGGACCAATTATTCCATAAATGAGGATAAATAAAGCAAGGTAGTCCCAAACAAGTGTGAAAAGGTAAGTGTATGCATTTTACTACACTATATCACCATTGATAAGGGATACTACCTTTTGTTTTTGTTCATCAATCCTCATCATCTCGAGAAGAGGAACAAAGAAATTTACTTGGCTAAGTAATTGAAACATATCAATAGGAGTTTACTTAGGCAATTCAATCAGGAGCATACCTTGTTCAATGATACTCTCCTTTTGTTGATTTTTTGTTGTCTTGATTTTAGGCTTGACATCTTTTCTCCAAGCTTCATGATTTTGCATCTATGTCTTTGTCTTAACAGCGGGGGTTTTGAGCTCCCCTTTATTTTTGGTTTATCAACCTTTTTATCCCAAATCTTATCTCCCCTACCCCCCTTAACTTTGACTACTACCACTTTACCATAAGAATTTTCCTCTTTTCCTTTGATATTTTTCTCGTTAATGAAAAGACCAACAGGATTACCTTGTTCACCATCAACTATTCTATTCCTCAGGTGATATGAGCTTCTAAATTGAGCAGCCAAAGCCACTATATATCTTGCAATCTCTTCATCTAAAGGTCTTCTTAGGGACACATCATCTTCTATTGCTTCCAAATTATATACTTCATCATCAATGTCTACATCCTCATCCAAGTAAACTTTTTGATGATATGTACTGGAAATTTTCCTTTGGTTATCCACATCCATTTTATAAGACTCTATATTAGACAAGCATTCATTATCAAAAAAATTGTAATCATTCATAATCATAAGTACATAAATATCCTCCTCAATTTGTTGTTCACAATCCTCAGGTACATCTTCATCAAATTCATCCATCCATGCAAATCCATGTTGATGGGGAGAATGTAGCATTTAAAAAACCATACACCAAGTAGTCTCATTAGTAAAATTCCCTTAATTCTTCTAAAAAGGATTTGGAGGAACCTTATTATGAGTATTTCTCTAGTTGATAGAGATGGGCTTTCCATTATGGTAGTTGGTATTCTATGAGTAATCTTGCAACTGAGGAGATCTTTCATTCCTATTATAATTGTTTGACTGAGCCTTATCTTGCTTTGCAATCCTATCATTCATAATGTTCATAAAATTGTCAATCTTATCTTCAAGAGTACCTCCTTTAGCACCCAAATTTTTATCCTCCTTTTTTGGATTTCTAAGAATCTTTACATCATCTCTTCTTCAAAATTTATCAGTTGTGCTACTGATGTTATCAATATGGACAACCACCTTATAAGCCTCCCTCAATGTCTCAGGATTCTTATCCAATAAGCGGTAGCTCATCTTTGCGTCAAAGGCATTGTAGTAGTTCACCAAAAAAACATTATCACTCAATTGTAAATGGGGAGGCAATCTTTTCATTACCTTTTGCAACCTTGTATTCAAATTAGTGACAGACTCATTTGAACCTTTAGCAATGTTATTAAATTTATTCAGCAAATACCTTGAATCTATCTTATCACCATATTTCTCTCTAAATATCCTTTTAAATTCTTCCCATGAGCCAATACTCTTAGCAAGAAAAATTCTATACCATTCTCGAGCATCTTCAATAAGTTATTGCATAAAAAATTTCATCATTACATCCTCTTCTTCTACCTCAAAGTCATCAATGACATTAGAAAAAGATTTGAGATGATCTTCACCACTCACAGTATTGTTTCCAGAGAATCTAACTAAAGAAGGCCTGAAATCCTCAAGAAAAGGGTTAGGATAGCCAGGCATTCTAGCAAAGCATAAATTTTGGTATCTATCTACTTGGAGTGGTCTCCTAGCATTTTGATCTCTATGAGAATTTCTAGGCTCACCATATTTTTTATTATCAGACTGAGTCTTATCCTTACCTTTTCAATCTCTAGCATTTCTACTACCTCCCTTCTTTTCTCCCTCTTCATCTTCAGAATAAGAATCCTTACTATTTCCTTTTCCTCCACCTCCACCACCTTGATTTCCACCACCACTGCCACTAGCAATATGTCTCGTAGATTTATTCTTATGTGATTCACTATCAATATGTCCAGAGGTTGAATCCTTTGGAGTTGGTGTGGAGATCTTAAGAAAGGAAATCTTCCTAGAAATTTTTGCATGGGAAACTTCTATTTCAGATTTATTTAAATCTTATTGTAGTTTTTCATTCTCCAACTATAGCTTTAAGATCTTAGGATTTGGGGGTGCAGTAGATAGAGTAGGATCAATTTTAACATTTTTGGTGGGGGTGTTAACAGATGAAATATTGGTACTTTTGTTGGTATTGGTATTGAAAGTATTGAAGGCGGTCTTCTTTTTTTGATCAATGGGCTTCTTCCCATGATCAATAAATGATGATTTCTTAGTAGTATAGTAAAAGGATCTAAGGATTTGGTATTTAAAACTGACATGGTATAGGTATTAGTTGTACATTTTCCCATTTGGAGTGTTACTTTAGGGATTTTAAGGGTAATGCTAGCAATCAAATTATAGACATTTTTAGTGAAGGCCTTTCGCCTAGCAACATCATCTCTCATCTTCTCTATTTTTTGTTTCTGAGCATCCCTCTCAAGTTTCTTAGCTCTAATCCTATCTTCCTTCTCTTTCAACCCCTTCAGTCTATTCTCTTTTTCTTCCTTAATCCTAATTTATTCCTCTTTTAAGGCTTGCATGTCTTTGTCTATTTCTTCTTCATTTTCCAAGATATTCCCAGCCTCACTTGGTGTAGGAGTATAGTAAGCTTGACCAATTGGGTTTTCCTCAAGGGAAAGGTGCACTTCAAAATTAGGATATTTTCCTTGTGGCTTAAAATTTCCTCCATTAAAAATAGGTTCAACTCTAGGGGTTAAAGGTTCTAAGAACTTATTATCCTTATCCCAGAATCCCCATCTATCCTCTTATCTTGAGATTTCAAGTTCATTATGAAATACTTCCTTAATAGGAAAACTTGCTAGATCAACATTATTTAATTCAACTTCATGTGAAATTTCCTAGGTATTTTCACTTTTTACTTAATTGTTAAAAGTAGGAGATGCTTTAGCAAGGGACTCAACAGACTTACCTGATTCAATAGTTTTCTTCACCCATGTTGGTTGCTTATCCTTTTCAAGATCAAAATCCAACTTTTGTTTAGGATGCTTCTTCGTGTAGCTCCTAGTCTTCTTCATGGTGTCAATTATTTAAAAATCCTTCTTCTCTCATTCTCTTTGAGAGTTTATCTTTTCATTGGTAAATGAGACCTAAGAGTCGCCACCTAGAATGCTGGGAAATAGGAATTGATTGTATTTTGACTTAGTACTTGTAACCTCAGAAAAGATTCTAAAAACAACCTGACACAAGGTGAAAGAAAGGACCACAAATTGAAGCATAAGACTAGACGTGACTTTTGTATTAAAATTTTAAACCACTTATTCTTCAATTAGTGAAGAACAAAAAGTACTTGACTCTGACTATATCAGATCTGAACTAAAGACTTTGGACTTAGCAGTCCCTAGCAGAGACCAATCTATTGGTTCTTTTTAAGAACCAAGTTGATCTTTATAATTACTTATAGACTTTTCCATTTCCAATGATTAGTAATTTAAAGGGATTGGCCAAAAAACAAGTAAAATATGAAAAAAATTCACTCGTACACTTTGGGCTCTATGAAACTCGGGAGGGTGATCCCATAATGTATACTAAATAATTTATGTGACTAATATTTAAATACATTGTCAACAACAAATACTTCTCAGATAACTGCTCAACAACATAATGTATCGAAAATGTTGGCAACTATTTTAGCAATTTTCTACACATGGAGCATGACAACAATGAAACTCAACGTAGTTGCAATGGTAAATCATTTGAAATGTTTGTAAATAAAGAGTGATTTTCTAATGAATTGACCCAGAAATTGAATTATGAATATTTTACTTGAACTAGTGCCTTATCCTAGAGATGGAGTGAATATTAACCTATGCAACATAATAAAAATTCTTCACATAGCAACCTACAAGCTTCAAAAAACACTGCATTATAGTATTCCCATATTACTTTCTTGACCACCACTTCTTATAGATATCCTAGCACATAATTCATATGAATCAACAACTTCACTCAAGAATTTACAATAATTCATTGAATTAATTACCAAGAATGAAATAATACACTCACTAGGCAACAATGGAGATGAACAAGACAATCCTTGATTATATTATTCATAATTCATAGAACACATACAAAGGAGACAAAATGGACATGAAATTAGCACCACTTTGCTTCATATTTTCTATCTTGTTATCAAAATTACATATGCAACTACAAACTAAGAACCTAAGAGAAAACAAAAAATAAAATATGATATATATTCCTTCTACAATTCACTATGTCAATTGCAATTCCATGAAGCTCGCTTTCTAGCATTGAATTCCTTCTTATATAAATGAAGGAGAAAAATAAGCTTCGGACCAGAAAACATGCATGTCAATATTCTATTGGACTGTTGTAACACATATTCCTTTTTCAGTTACACTCAAGCTCTCAAATGGTGGGAATAAACATGAAGCAAGAGTAATCCTCATTTATCACTGGAGATTTAGTCCCACCTTCAAAAGGCATCTTTTGTTTGTGACAACAACTTCAAAATATCTTCCACACACTCAAAAAGTTTTTTCTATGAGAAAACCCAATCAACAAAACATAAACGCATGAAAAAAAAATGAAGATATGAATTTCATTTATCCACATTAGCATTTATGCCACCATTTTTCATGTTGAGGAGAAAATAATATTTCTTTCTTGATACTTTATCAAAAGCCTAATTTGTACTATTTTTTAGGTTATGCATTGTTATTCTCTTGTTTGTTATTCATCATATCCATTATCATCCCCTTACAAGATTACTTAGTATATTTTTCCAACTAGGTGATGTACTCATCCTTAGTTGGCCACTTTACATCTAGAAGCTTTTGCACCTTCACATTATGCTAAGTGTATCTAGCATCAATCAAGGCTCTAGCCTCTTTGACAAAAGTATCCATTCTTGACTCAATCTTCACCATTATATCAACATGTGGATTCAGCATGGTGTAATCACTTGCAATCAATGCCATCTTAGCCGATGTGAGAATCTCTCCCAAATCATCCCTCCATTCATTAAACTACTTTAACTAACCTTTATGATTCAATATCTCAAGCATATGATTCTCCTCCATTTATTTGAATACTTTTAGCTTTCTCTGGAGCTGCATCCCTAGCTTCCCATGAATTTTTTTTATCTCATTCACTAAGTCAATAACCTGTAATATTTCAGGGATATCAATAAATGCCTTAGGATCTTCTTCCATCCTAGGTATCATTTCTTTCAAACCACCTACTCTAGTACTCCCTTTGCTCCATTCATTCTTGAAGGCTTCCTGAACTAGAGAATAATTTATGTTTGCCTCATGGATGCTCTTATAAGTAACCCATAGATCATCAGCCTTATTGACCAATTTAGTCACTCTATGTTTCAATACATCCTCAAAAATGTCATTTTCCACCTTAATAGTTTCAATTTTGGCTTTCTTGAAATTTTCCTTTTCTTTCCTTAACTGCTTATTCAAATCATTGATTCTAAAGGCCAATGTATCCCTGTCTTGTGTAGAAAAATTAGAAGAAGAAGAAGAGAATGGCATAGAGATTGTCCTCACTAACTAGCTAGCCCCAACAAAGGCTCTCATCTTGTTTAATTTATCCAAGGCCTTGTTGTAATCCTTTACCAGGGAATCATAGTTTTTTTAATTTATTTTTGTTGTGTCTACACTGAGCATTGCAACATGAGCAATTAGTTGAGTTTCCTAGATAGGTGTTATATCAGTGGCCCTCTTTACCACCAAGGAACCCATGACCTCTTCAATTGGCTTGGTGGTTTTATTCTTTTCAATATTGGATGCCATAGACCAGATTGCAAGAGTATGCAACTACAGACTATTTCTAGACCCAAGAACCCTATTTTTAATCTACTCCTTAGATATAGAAGACTGGGGATCTCTTCTTATTGCATCAGTGGAAATGGTTGAGGTGATAGTGCACCCTGGTAATTGCATTAGTCCACTATATGTGACAATTTTCCTAACTTCAACAAGAGTGATAGCTGCAATCTTAGCAATGATATTTTCTTCCTCTACATTCTCTGCCTCTTCTTGTTGAGAAGGATCAAAAATAGCCCTCACTTGTTCAATCCTTTCCTTTATTTTCTTGCTCCTTTGTTGAACCATGAATTCCTGAAATTCCTTAGATTGCACAAACTCATCACTTGCAATGAATTTATTACTGTTGAGAAATGTGACTCAAATTTACTGGCTTGATCGACTTCCTTGAGCAGTTGTGTTCTTCCCTTATTTAGCCTGTATGTTGTAGGATCACCGAAAATCCTAACTTTAGAACTCATGTCGCAGGGTTGTGGAAATTCACAACTTTCTGACAGACCTATTGCTAGATCATGGAAATTTGAAACTTTGAAACCTATGTCATGGGGTTTTGAGCTTTTATAACTTTTTGACTTAGTGACTTTGGGGTTCTTGTGCTTATCTACATGTTGTGGGTTTTGGGAATTTCATAACCTCCGATGGAGGTTGTGAATTTTGGTTTTTTAGCGACATAGCGATCCTGATCGGGCATTGGTTTGTTAGTAGTGACATGGATTTCACAGAAGTAGTGGGGACACCAGTGTATTGGTTAAAGGTGATATTGATCTACGGTTGCAATGTGCATGATCCAATGGTGCTCATTTATTTCATGCTCCTTTCTGGTGAGGGCCGACAGACTCTTATGAAGTGAGAAAAATTGATTGAGCATTTGACACTTGTTAGCTTGATCAATGATACCTACTAGCCTCGTGCCTCTTGTGGTGGGTCCTGAGTGACTCCTATGGGGTATGCGAGCTTTGAAAATGTGTCGTGGTGTTAAGTCTTTTCTGGGAGACTTGTTGGGAATATTGTCGATTCCCTTTTGTTTATCCAGAATTACACAAGCGATGTACATGTGCCTTAGTGGACCCTAGCCATTGCAAGTGATATATGAAGGATAATTAATAGCTGGAAACTGATGGTTGGTTACTGATTGTTGATAGATTAAATGATGATCGACTCAACATTTTTGAACCGTATTGTAATCATTTATCTATTGAAGATTGAATTGAACCATTTCCTGCTGGAATGTTGAAACTAGGGTTAGGGTTAAGAACAAATGTTATAAAACCCTATAATTTTTTAAAATGGTAGGAAGGTGAGATCAATGTAGGGTTATGCTGTCGTATTCTCTATAGATGGAACAAGATGTAAACTCTATAAAGGCTTAGAGCCTGAATTGTATTTGTAACTATATTTTTTTGTTGAATAATACAATGGTGATCTAGGCTTTTGGAGTGTGGGGGTTTTTACTTGAAAGGGTTTTCCCCATGTAAATTTGTGTGTTCATTTTTTATGTTCCATCTTTCATGTTTAATGGTTCTACATGATTGAATCAATTTAATGGTGTTGTTTAGAGCTAATTAATGGAGGTCAAGGATTTTCTTGATACCAACAAGTGGTATTAGAGCCTTCTTCTAGGATTTTTTTTGCTTGCATGTGTAGATTGGTGAGTTGCATGTACTTGCATCGACACACATGTGGCTTTCATGTTGATGCATGTATGAATTCTTGGTGTTTATGGTTCTAGGTATTCCTTTTGTGGAGATTTCTTAGTTTGTTAGGCTTGAGGAAATCATGAGAAATTGGTTGATGTATTGATCCTTTGATGAGTGGAAGTTATTTATTTTCTATTTAAGTTTCTAATACAACACACAGTATGAAGGATGGGGAAGATGGAGAACTTGAGTTAGTCATATTTCAATGATGTCACCTGAAGCTCGTGAGCTGGCAATAGTATATTCCTGATGCATTGGGTGGAATATTATTTTCTCTATGGTTATGTTGCAGCAAGCTTTCATATTGAGTGTTTGTGTGAGAGGATCCCTAATGATATGGAGAAGTTTAGGTTGTTGTTCATTCATGGAGTAATGTGCTTATGCTGGGTGTTTTTCCTGGTATTAGAAGGCATAGTTTTCTTGGTACCCAAATTGCATGTAAGCTAGGGAGTTGATCATTGGATGGTTTGGAAGCATCTAAAATATCTCATCTCTCTCTCTCTCGGATGAATGTGCATATTGGTGGTTTTGGAGTTGGGTTGATATGGGCCTGGAGTTCCTAAACTTTTGTTTCCTTCCAAGGATTTTTTGTACTTGTATCTATTAGATTCATGTTCTTTAGATTTCAGGGTTTTATAGATTCTCGTTTAAAGAATCTATGGTTATGCATATTTATGATAATCTAGTTTTTGGTTTAACCGTTATGGTTTTTCAAATTTGAAGTGGATATATGGGTGTGCATGGGTGTTCTCAAACACAATGGTTTTGCAGGTTTTACAGGGTCAAAAAACTTGTGGTTTTTTGGAGCTATTGTTAAACTATTTTCTAGACCCTGTCTAGTTACGGGTGGTGTTGGATGAGATAGTTGCAGTTCTACATGCATGCTTTGTGCATGGTGTGAGGAGATGTGATTCTATATCTTCATGGGAATGTTGGTACATGATTAATCACTCAACATTATTGTGGTGATGCTTGGTGGTTTCCTTGACTATGGTGCTCAATGTGGACATGATTGTAAAATCGAATCTAAGCTTGATCTAGTGTTTGAGTCATGTTGTCTACATAGTTATTCTCTTTGAGATATTAGTGTTGTTGTTTCTAGTGTTATTATGGGTTTACACATTCGTTGTGATTGATATTCAAGTTATGTGGTTGGTGGATTAACTACCAATTGGCTGCAGTGAGATAACGTGGAAGTGGACTATCTATATCCATGAGGTTGATTCAGGGTTGGTGTAGACTTGTTAGTTGGCCATGTCTATTGTCACTTGTGCATTGGTGTGGTTTATTTGATATGAGAGGATGAATGGTGTTGAGTACCTAAATAGTCAGTTATGGGGACCTATAGCATGGGTATCACGATGTCATGGATAGCTTGGATACACTATTTTATATAATATTTTGACAATGATGATAATCTCTACTTGGTTTTGGAGATCTTGGCGCCACTTGGTATTGTTGTCAGATGGACATGTTTCTATGTCGACCTAAAGGGTTTTTAGATTAGTAGTTGAGTTTTGGTCATGATGCTTGGAGAGCTCGGGTGTCATGGTTTAGTGGGAGCTTTAGTAGCAATTGTGGATTCATCACCTGGTGGTGAATGGTCTTCTTTAGTGTTGTAGATGTTACTAGGAGGAGCTCTTAGATCCAGTTGTTGCAAAAGGGTTGTTTTTCATTTGCATGGACATTATTTGAAGATGAGAAACATCTCAGAACCATGGAGGATTCTTGGAGTCTTTGGATGAGGTGTTGCTGGTGCTTGATAGGTGACATTGGTTTAGAGTTTGTTTGTGTTATGTCATGATATGCTCTCGGTTCTAGATTAGAGTTTTGGTATGATGCATTTATCTTGAGACCTTTTGTAATGTTCAATTGGAGCATGTTATCTCCTAAGGGGGATGTGTAGATCTCAATGCCATGATAAGTTCTCGATTCAAATGATTGGAGCTTTTGATAGTGGTCTAGTAGTTATTTGTGTGTTGGGTGTATTGGTCATATGCTTGAGAAATTTATGATGGTGTAGTGATGCATTTGGAGTTTATTATGAGATCATCATTTGCAAGTTCCCATGGATACATGAAGAATAAGTTGAGGTTGGATTTCTCTTGAGAGGAGAGAAGTGTTGATGGTTACTCTTGATGAAGATTTCAACAAAAATTCAAAGGAGCCTACACCTTGGTTGGACGTGAGTTCACCAGAGACCAATGAGGAGATTACTCTTGGAGAATTCATGATGACTTGGTTACCTTAGAGGAGCATTCTGATTCCCAACTCTTGGTCTACTTGATAGTTTATCATTTGAAAGGTATTTCCCACTATTGCTTCCAAATGTCTTCGTGCTTTGATTCTCATGGAATGAGTTGATTCATGATGTTTGGATTTGGATACTCATTTGAGGATTGGTTTAGCATGTATCTTTATGGTTTCTTTCATGGATATGGATCTTGAATTGCTACTAGATGATTCTGAAGGATTCATTGTGAGAGATGGATAGCATGGTTATCTCCCTATGCATTGTGAGTACACGCATTGATGTTGAGTTTAGGAGATGCATTGGGAATTATTCCTGAAATGGGAAATAAAATAGTTTGATCTTATTGGAGATGCTTACATCCATATAATTACAATATAAATGTGTTATGTATGATCTTGGTATTTGAATGATTGGAAGTTGTTAAGGCTTTTCTCTTGGGGTTGTGAAGAAAATCATAATTGACACAATTTGCATTTAAGAGGTGTATGTAGGAGGATTTTTCTATAGGTACATGATGTGTAGAGGTGCTCTCTTTGGTCTTGGTTATCTTATTGGATTTTTTTTTTCACATTCTATTGGTTTAAGATTTTTTCAGACCTATAGTGATCACTAGCTTGTGGTCATGTGTTTTCACTCATGTTCTTGGGTGATGAGATGGAAGTTCTTACTCTCTTTCTTTTTTTGGGTGTGGAGATCTTGGGAGAGCTATGAAGACTTGTTGTGAGAGTTGTTCTTATATGTTATTTAATTATAGGTTGTGCATATAATTATGGATGATTCCTTGAAACTACATGTTTACAGTCTCTATATTATGTTATTAGTAGACTTGGTATGCTTTGATCTTGTCAAGTTTTAAATTACCCATGCAGTGGGAGTTCCTAGATGTGTTTTTTCTTCTTCAACTAGTTGACACATGGAGCTTGTATTTGTTGTTGATGGGTTGGTTATGGAGTGGCATGAGTTTGATGTTGTGGATACCTTGGAGGTATGTGTGATTAGATGAAGTATCACTTGTTGTGTGTGCTATTTTAAGTCATGTGGGTGGATTAGCTGGATGGGTGCAGTTAGTGTTCTGGTTGTTGTTCTAACAGGTGTTCTATATTGTTTCTAGAGAATGTCTTCATGGATGTGTTCATGTTGAGGGCTTTGAAGTTGATGTTTTGATGCTTTTGTATATCTTGTGAGCATAGTGAAGTGGTGGTAGTATTTTATAGCCTTTACTATCAGATGGATCTAGTGCTTATGTTCTTTAGACTAGTGTATATTCACCATGGCTCATTCCTTTCCTTTGGAGGATGGAAGGAATTGTTTCTTGAGATGGTGGACATCTTAGTGGAGCATGGAAGCATTTGGTGAGGATCTGTTTGGTTGCATGGATGGTTGATACAGTAACTTCTAGCTTTGGAAGAGGTGGTAAGTTCTTCATCAAGTGGGAGAATGTTGAGAAATGTGACTCAAATTTATTGGCTTGATCAACTTCCTGGAGTAGTTGTGTTCTTCCCTTATTTGACCTGTATGTCGCGGGATCACTGAAAATCTTAACTTTGGAACTCATGTCACGAGGTTGTGGAAATTCATAACTATCTAACAGACCTATCGCTAGATCATAGAAAAGTTGAAACTTTGAAACCTATGTCGTAGGGTTTTGAATTTTCATAAATTTTAGACTTAGAGACTTTGGGGTTCTTGTGATTATCGACATGTTGTGGGTTCTGTAAATTTCATAACCTCCAATGGAGAATGTGAATTTTGGTTTTTCAGTGACATAGTGCTCTTGAGTGGGCATTGGTTTCTCACCTGTGACGTGGATGTCATGGAGGCAATAGGGACCAGAATGTATCGGTTAAAGGTGATCTTGATCTATGGTTGTGATGTGCTTGATCCAACGGTGCTCATTTATTTTGTGTTCCTTTGTGGTGAGGACTTCCAGACTCTTATGAAACAAGCATAATTGATTGAGCATTTGACACATTTCAGCTTGATCAACGGTGCCCACTAGCCCTATGCCTCTTGTGGTGGATCTCAAGTGACTCCTACGGGGTGTGCAGGCTTCAAACACATGTTGTGGTGTTAAGTCTTTTTTGGTAGACTTGTTAGGAATAATTTAGATTCCCTTTTTTTTCTCTAGAATTACACAAGTGTTGTACATGTGTCTTGGTGGACCCTAACCATGGCAAGTGGTCTATGAAGGATAATTGAAATCTAGTAAGTGATGGTTGGTTTCCGAATGTTGATGGATTAAATGATAATCAAATGAACAGTTTTGAACTGTATTGTAACTATTCATCTGTGGAAGATTGAACTGAACCGTTTTCTGCTAGAATGTTGAAACTAGGGTTAGGGTTAATAATGAATGTTATAAAACCATAGAACATTCTGCAATGGTAGGAAGGTGAGATTGAAGTAGGATTATGTTATCAGATTCTCTCTAGATGGAACAAGATGTAAACTTTGTAAATTCTTAAAGCATGAATTGTATTTGTAACTATATTTTGTTGTTGAATAATACAATGGCGATCTGGGCTTTTGGAGTGTGGGTTTTTTTACCCGAAAGTCTTTTCCCCACGTAAATATATGTGTTCATGTTTAATGGTTATGTGTCATTGAATCTATTTAATGGTGTTGTTTAGAGTTGGACTTGATTAAGGGAGGTCAAGGATTTTTTTGATACCAACAATTACAATCCTTAATCATAGTATTATCATCATCTTTTTCATCATACTACCACTTGATCATCCTATCTTGGGGAATCTTTGAATTAAGAAAATATTTAGTATTAGGGGTAGGGAATTTCTTTTCCACCTCCCCATCATCACGCACATGTTCAAAAAATTTCTCTACCTCAATCATTGGGACACCATATTCTTGTATATTTGCAGGCTACTTTGGAATGTCCATAACTTGAAGTTGTTGTTCTAAGAAAGCTTGTGCTCTCTTAGTAGCCTCCTTTACCTTTTCCTTAAAATCACCATTTTGGTAATCCCTCAGCTTTGCAAAAATCTCTTTCAAAAGGATTTTCAATCACATCATAAGGACTTACATAAAAGGCATTCCTCATCATAATAATCTCTTCAATGTCCATTATGGATGCCCATTCCCACTTTCTAGATATAAAAACCTCAATACTTGTCAAGTTCCTCAATATATCTTCTATGTAGAAGAACTGATGATAGATCCTAGATAATTTTTTCTCCCTTCTCTTTGCAGAAACAAATCCCTCTGGGTAACCTAATCAAAAGGTAGCCTAAGGTTATTCACCATGATACAAAAAAATTTGTACCCTTCTTGGGCAGTAACTACAAAGTACACAAAAGAGCATTGAGGATTTACCACAATACCCTTCCTAGGCTTTCTGTTCATATTTCAAAATCCATAAAATCAATTTTCTGAATCAACTCCATGAATACCAATCGGTGAGAGACGTACAGGGGAAAGTGGTGTGGTGCCACACCTTGGATTCATAAGCTCTAATCAGAGTATACTCTAAGTGCAGAAACCAATATGCCTAGTTATTTTGCTTATGTAACCCTGTCACCTCCTTTAGATGCATAATATTTCTAATTTCTAGAGAAATCCTATGAATAGGTGCCACACCCAACCTCTCCAGAATACCAAAATTGATAACATTAACGAACATCAAATAATTAGAATTGGGACAATCCTAGTCTCAAATATGCCTCCACATTTGGATAGGAAAATAATTTTTCTTATTGTCCCTTAATCTCAATTTCAACATCCTTTTCCAATCATAATCACCTTCGAATAGAAGCATATGTATTTACAGAGAATAATGCAAAAAATGTAGAGGAAGATTCCCCCTTTGTAAATTGATGAAATCCTGATGCATTTATTCCACAACAAAAGCATCATAATCAAAACCAATATTTCAATTATGGCCTTGTATATTTATTGCCATTACCAATAGATTAGGGGCTATCCTCACCTAAAAAAAAATTGCTAAAACCTGATTTAGGTAGTAATATGTGTTCTTAAAATAATCCATAAATTCTTCACATTCAAAGGGCTCAATATATTTAGGGAGAAATTCCTCCTTTCCTTTTCTATGTTCAACAAGCAGTCTATTTCTATATATGAAAATTTTTTATTCTCATACTCACCATATAGATCCATATGCTTGATTTTTATAGTGCGATTCGGATTCAACCCAAATATCTCCACAATCTTATCCCTTGTTACATCAAGGATTACATCTCCATTTTTGTTCTTGAATTTTTTTTCTGCAAGGTCATAATACTTGGCCAATTCCATCATTACATCCACCTCCACAATCACATTAGGTACCACCAACATCCCGAGGTTGAGCCCCCATAAGTAACATGTCATTTTCTTAGAATACCGCCTATTAAAAGCATATGTGAGAAATGTCTACCCACTCTAAGGCTGAACAAACTATCCAATTTCACCAGCATTTTCAGTTAGTCTGCTTGTCACAACAACTTGGCCTGTGGGTCTCTTACCAATTCATGACCCACCTTGTTTTACCTCCCTAGAGGCACCTTCCATGAATCTCTCTTGAGTTTTATTTGCACTTATTGATACTATGGATATCACAGGGGTGCTTGGTGTAGGATTTGACGATGCAGGTGGATCCAGCTTAACTGTGGATGAAACATCTTGGGTTTTGAGCCTTTTAACTCTTTTCTACTTTAGCTCCTCTCTAGCCTAATTTTGGATTCACTAGGCTCTGGTTCACTCATATTTGCAATGTGGTAGGACTAGGGCTTACAATTTTCTTAACCGAAAAGACCTACCCAGTTTCCTTAAAACCTAAGACATAATTTACTGAGAAAAATACTACCAAACCTTATACAATATATACCACTACAATTCAAAATTCTTAAATGAATAAACTATAAGAAAATTATCTACCAAATTCCCAACTATAATTTAGAATAACACAATTTATCACTTTTGGCATGAAGAGATACAATAATTTGCTTACTCGAGTGGATAACTGATACCAATGATGTTGTAATTGCTTTGTTGGCATTTTCCACATCGTTTCTTCAGCTTCTGGATTTTTTCATCACTCCTGAGAAGTTCCAAATGTGTAGGAATGGAACGTATCACCATTAATGTTTGATAAAAAGCTCGCATGAGATAACTGACACTTAGTTGTTCATATTTCAAACCTCATTGTTGATCATTTTATTTTAAAACCCCATGAATGGTTCTCCTCCACCTCGCTACTTTCTTTTCTACCTTAAATAATGTCCTCAAGATGATGCCATGTTTCCTTTAATTTAGTAGCCATCACTCGTCGCTGATAGATTTCATCTTCCGTAGGTCCTATCAATAATGTGAGTATCCACGTGATAAGATCTCAGTCATTGAATATAAGACCCATCTTTGATCACATTCCCTTTCCATCCTGTATCACTGATTCATGCTTTCATTTCTAGATCAAATATACGATGAGAGGTAGGGTGATAAAAGAAGGTTAAGACACGCACACCTACATGAAAAACAAAGCAACAACATATATCTCTCACAAGAGAGATTCATATTAGGGAAAGAAAGTTTGAAAAAATGACCTCATCGCTCATTGCTAATTTGAAACTCAAACCTTAGAATGGATTCACGATGAGCGATAGAAGAAAATAACAATAACACCAAGGGTCGTCGTGCATCGCTAATTCACATTACAAAAACCATGAGCAATTAGCAATAAAAGAGATGCTAGGGATAAAACATAGAACAAGTCTATTGCACATCACTAATACAACACTAAACATTCAAAACCTATTCATGATGAACGAAACAAAGGAGACACCACTCATCTGTCATCGCTCATTTGAATTTACATTTTTAGAGAATATCCACGATGAGTGATAAAGGAGATGGTAAACGAGACTTAAGTGAATAGATTTTGCACGTTTCCATAAGTTGTTTTGAAAAGGGGGAGCTGCCTAGGATGACGTATAAAATGGCCTTTGAGGACATAAAAACAACCTTTTTCAAAGGATGTAAAGGCTAAATAATATCAATTTCTTAATCTTATAAAATACAAGAATTTCAAACCTAGGTACGAAGGTTCAGTTATTCCATGAGCTCAAATGACATAATATTTTTTAACATGACTAGGGACAGGATACAGGAGGTCGGTGATGAATTAGAACTTTGGCAAGGATGCAAGATTGAGTGTTCCTTAGGAAGGATCTTAGTAATGTAAAACCCTAGAACAATAAAGATAAGAAAAACCCTAAGCTCGTAGGATGGATTCATCAAAAATAATTGTTGGGTGATAAATGGAATTAAACTAATATTCAGGGGTTCCATCACCTTCCTCGCACTCCCATTTAGAAGGAAAGTCCATTGTGTCTATCTTCAGAAAAGGTAAAGTTGTTGTTAATATAGTCACCACAACAAATGATAATGGCCTCATATGCAATAAAAAGTTTATGAAGTTGGGTATGTGCAGGATCATGATGAGCCAGTTATAACTAAGTGATATGATGGCCCATGTGGCTGACGACTTTTTTTTTACCCAAAATTGATGAAATGAAAAGGGGTTTTAAAGGAGATTCTGAGCTTTCCACCAATATAAATTATGCTTTACTTTGAATTTAATAAATAATTATTACTAATTTTCTATTTGAATTATGACTAAAGTCCTTATTGATAGGCTGATTTAAAAACATATATAGCTTTCAAACGGTATCACATTTTTTGAATCTGAAATATGCATCACATTCTATGCTTTGCATACTATAGGATTAAAAAAACCAATTGAATTTCATGAAGTTATGACCAAGTTAAGGTGGTTAGACATACAATTTTTTATATTTTTAAAAATTTGTAATAAAAAATGCATAATTAATTATTTACTTGGAAAACAATTACAAATAATAATGCATCACATCGCGACATGAGTCCCCTACTTATATCTAAAATCTTATAAAAAATAATTATCATTTTATTATGGTTTGGGTGGTTAGACAAACACCTACTTCTTATTTTTCCCTGAAATTAAGTACTACTGCATTGAAGCAGATGGTCGTCTGCCAGGAGTGTTTTACTTGGGGGCTAGTGATGCTCGCTTCCCTATATAGGGATCTACATAAGTTTGCATACTTGGACAGCCGGGATCTCAGGGCTAGAGTTACTTTTCTGCATATCTAGGCATGTGAGTGGATTCCAGTGCTTCATCTAGATGTCACACCAATTGTTCTTGATATTGATGACCCCATTGTCTAGTGGTATGGTGGGGCAGAGATCCACTTCACTCATACTAGCACAAGTAGCATCACCCATTGGTGATGGGCTCTTGATGAGATGAGAGATTTCATTTGGAGGCCTTAGATGGGCATAGGCCCATGGTATGATGATACAAAGCAGTTGTTTTTTGCTTGGTAGGATAGATGGATGCAGGTCCAAGAGCATTCTATGATTGAGCAGTACCTTCTAAATAGGGTGGATTGATAGTTCGGTGAGATTTAGGACAAGACGGATGATCAGTACGTGGTGATCTTCACTCGTAGAACAAGAGAGATAGCATGTGGCCAACCCATCCCAAGAGCGGAGGCAATGTCCTCATTCAGATAGCTATTGGCTAGGTCGTGGCCATATGATCAGGGACCAGTAGATGCAGGAGTAACCCAAGCATACAGAGCTTGGTTTAGGCCTCCACTGAGATTTAGAGTTCCAGGTGTGACACTCCCATGACAGAGGCCTAGAGACAGGTTATTCGGTAGGGGCAGAGGACAAGGAGGAAGAGGTGATGGTGATGGGGATGGGGACAAAGGAGGAGGTGGACCACCTCCTCATCAGACACCCCCCAAAGATAAGGCACAACACACACCTCCATAGGTAGGGATACAGGATGATCAGCCTAGAGATGGGGACAAAGCAGTCATGCAACAACAACCACCAAGGTAGCCAGATCACAAAGATGCACTAATCCAGCAGTTGCAGGGTCAAATTCAGATATTGACTGTGGAGAGAGATCAAGCTCAGTAGTAGGTTTTGATAGTCACTGCTGAGAGGGACCAAGCTTGATCTGAGAGGGATCAAGAGGTCATCCAGAGGTGACAGTTGGAGAGTATAGCTTCATCATCCAAGGTTCAATCAGTTTCTTTGGGAGCTTACAAAGGGGCAATCAGAGAGGCTAAGTACTATCGGCAACATTATAGATAGGTGGTGCTAGCAGCAAGATGGGTGCCAGACTTCTCTTAGCAGATAGGGATGAGGCCACCAGAGGATCACAGTGACATGCCAGAGGGTGAGGGGCACAACCAATAGGGCTAGCCCTTTGATCACAGATATTTTTCCATTTTTTATTCACGGGCTATGATTATTTCCCCTACTATATCATGTATTTTGATGTATACTTGATCTAATTTTGTACCATGACAATCATATGTTTTTGATGATATATATGAGATGGTTCAATTTATCATATGTCCTGTGATGTATGATGTGTGGATGCACTTTAATTTCCTATAAGATGTTATGAAATGCTTCTATTTTATGCTCATGCAATATGATATAAGCTTCTACATGATGATTATAGATACATTTGTTTTTGTACTTTTCTATGCATTTTGATGACAATTGTATGGATTTAATGCATGCTAATGATTATGATTCTAATGATTTCTATTATGTTCTTAATGATTCGTGTAATGTAATGCAATGATTTCTTAAGATGCTTAGAATAAAAAATCTATATTATTCTTCATAACTTAAGACGATAATAATGCGAGATGATATGATGTGGTATGATCTATATGATATGATATGTCATTATGCTGATGATTTTATGGATGCAAGGTGAATGCATTAGTGATGTTCTAATTAATTGTCATGGTACCCTATTAGTATGGAAAGAAGATAGAAGAAAAGAGATCCAATCAAGCCTACATTATGAATGATGTTGATGATGATGATTTGCTTACCAGGAGTTGGAATTTTCAAAGGGCCAATTACTTTATGTTTGATAACACATGTAGGTACGATGCATCAAGGTATAAAGAACCGGGATGGAATTGTACCTAGTGTGATGGACTTTGACTCGACAATCAGATAGGAGTATTCATATTCACACTTAGCATACAAAACCTTATTCAAGATGTAGTTCAAATATTCTAAACATCTCAGGCCAAAACATAGGAAGGAAAGCCTTCCTATGTGGTCAAAAAGATACCTAAAACACCCTTCCTATAAACCAAACAAAGAATGCATGACTAAGTTATTTTACAAGAGTATCCCACAAGCACAATAGATAAAAAAGATAATGATCATTGCCCCATTCCTTTCTCTATAAACCTATTTTGTTTAGGCATCATCGAGAGGTCCTTGGAATGAGTGCAAAATAAGATGTCACAAAGACCAAGGAAAAGTAAATAAACAAGCTAATTTTCTTCATACCACTAGCCAAGGCTAAACTACTGCAAGGTAGCTGATGTTTATGTCCATCATGGGAAGGATACATCCTAGGACATGTTGTGATCAAGGTTTTGGTGTGACTAATTGGGTGATAAGCTATTGATACTCTGAGTTGATTAACTTGCTTGCTTAATGACCTAGACTTGATACTTTGGCAATTAGGGTGTTCACTTTGCAACTTGCTAGACTTGCTTTTGACTGACCCATCAAAGGATGAAGGCGATGATTGATTTATTAGGAATGAGACAACCACAACCGGAAGCAAAATGAGACAGGTGCACCATTTTGGGTTTTTCAAATGTTTTGAGGATGTTTTGATTTTTGGATTTTTCCTTTTTATGGTAGTTTGAGATGTTTTACAAATGTTTTTGGTATTTTCTAGATTTATGATGAAGAGACTAACTTAAAGACCTATCCTAAGTGTCTCAAGAGTTGATCCATAGATTAGATTTTCCTACGATATATATGTAGAGACCACATAGTTCGACTGGTGATAGACCGACAAGACTTAATGATGAAATTTTTGAAAACTTTTGAGATTTTTCTGATGTTTTTGATTTTTCGGATTTTTGATGTTTTCTTAATGTTTTTGATTTATTTTCTTTTAAGGAAGATCATAAGAATATACACAAATCTGATTCGATGTAGGTACAGGAACATGCCCGTAGAGTGATTCTATGGACTACTTCGATAGAGGCAGGACAAACAGACCTTAGGAATATGCCAAGTAGTACTAGGGTGGAACATGATACAAGCACAAGATCAAGCTATGGTACAGATGGAATGTAATGGATAAGCGAGTGTATGAAATAGGCCATGAAGATCCTGATGGATGGAGAGTGCTTTATTTAAGCTTGGCTCCTATTTTCCAGGTTTTCACCAAGGTACTTTCCCAAAGCACCACTGAAGTGGTTTTCACTAGAGGACGATTTTTTTTTTACTGTTTTCAAACCTTTTTCTGATTTTTTTTGGATTTTTTTATTTTTTTATTTTTTATTTTTTAAAATTTTTGTTGTCACCAAGATGCCTATTTTCCAGCTTTTCATTAGGGTAACCATTTTTTAAGGACATTTTTCTGCTTTTTTGTATTTTTGGTTTTATACCTTGCAAGTTTTTAGGCATAAAACTTTTTGAGATGACAGTTGTTCAGGGGCTCCTGTAGAGGCTCACCCTCTGGTGTTGATAACTAATATGTCCTTGATTTATAGCTTGTTGTAATGATGAAAGGTCCCAAATAGTTTGGCTCAAATTTTCCTTTTCTTTCTAGATTTGGCATGTTCTTCTGATTTTCTTTTAGCACAAGTTCACCAACATGGAAGGTGCATCTCCTGATCTTCTTGTTGTAGTTGTGTTTTAGGTAGTTTTGATAGACTTGTAAATGGTTGAGAGCATCCATGCACCTTTCATCTAATAATTCCATCTCATTTAAACTTGAGACCCGATATTCCTCATCTGTAATAAGGCTCTGTAGTGATATTCTTAATGATGGGAGATCGATCTCAATTGGGAGGATGGCTTCTGATCCGTCGACCTAGGAGAATAAGGCGGTACCGGTTGGCATGTGGATGCTGGTGTGGTAGGCCCATAAGGTGAGATTTAGTTGTAGATGCCAGTCGTGACTAGAGTAATTGACTATTTTCTAAAGATTTTCAAAATAGTTTTATTAGTGGCTTCTACTTGGCCATTGCCTTGGGGATAGTACGGAGTGGAAAAGTGATGTTGGATGTGGAATTTGTGGCATAGATCAGAGACATCTAAATTCTTGAAAGGTGTCCCATTATCAGAGATAATGGATTGAGGGACACCGTATTAGCAAATGAGATAGTTTAGGATGAACTTGGATATCTGCTTTCTAGTTATGTAGGTCATGGGAATTGATTTGACCCACTTGGTAAAGTACTTCGTGGAAGTGATGATGAATTTGTGGCCATTGGATGAGGTGGGTATGATTTTTCCTATTCGATCAAGCCCCCACTACAAAAAGGGCCATGGTGTAACAAAAGGATGAAGCTCTTGAGTTGGTGCATGAATAAGATCTCCATGTTGTTGGCACTATAAAAACTTTTTGAAAAAGTCATGTGCCTCTCTTTCCATTGTTGGATAGTAGTACCCAATTCTCAACAAATTCTTTGCCAAGGTCATACCACTTGAGTGAAAACTTCAGTCAGAGTAGTCAGGGCTTCCTTAGGATTTAAGCAACGTAATAGGGTTTCGTCAATGCTCCTACAATAGAGGGTTTCTCCTAGGATGAAAAAACGTGAGGAACTTTTGACGAAGTCTCATTTAAGGTTTGGGGTTATGTCAGCTAGGAGGACACCTATTTTCATGTAGGTATAGATTTCATGATACCAAGGATCACCGAGACCAATGAGTTTGTACACATATTCTGACTTTGGTACCTCGAATGTGGGTACGAGAAGCTTCTCTACCAAGAATTCATGTCTTGAGACAATGTGGGGGATATCCAGTAAGCATCCAATTGTTTCCATGGTGTCGGCTACTCTACTGTTAGCCCTTGGTATCTCCTCAAAGGAGATATCAATGAACGATTATTTGAGGTTCTCTACTAACTTCTTGTATGGTGTTAACCTATCATCCTTAGTTTGGTATTCACAATTGACTTGGTTGATAATAAGCTTTGAATCTCCATAAACTTTTAGTGTGATGATCTTCCACTATGTTGCAATCTCGAGACCTATGGTTAAAGCCTCGTACTTCGCAATGTTGTTAGTGTAGGGGAATGCCAATTTGTAGGATCTAGGAATACAATCCCCTTGTGGGGTGATGAAGAAAAAACCAGCTCCTAATCCATGTTGTGTGTGAGCCATCATAGTAGACTTTCCAGTGATTGGCTACGTGGAGATTAAAGATGGATTCGTCTAGAAACTTTGATATGAATGGATTCTCTTGATAGATTGGTGCTTTTGCTAGTTGGTCTGCAATCACCTGCCCCTTGATAGCCTTGCACTCTACATATTCAATATCAATTTTTTGTTAGTATCATGACCCACTTGGCCGTTCATCCTATGAGAGTGGCCTTAGAAGTAGGTATTTGAGTGGATCTATCTTTGCAATCAACTTGATTTGATGAGCCAGAATGTAGTGTTTGAATTTTTTGGTTGCAAACACAACTGCCAAGAAATATTTTTCTATTGTTGTGTGATTGAGCTCATGCCCTACCATTTTCCTACTGATGTAGTATACCACTCTCTCTCTTCCATTTTCATCATGTTGAGCTAGTAAAGCACCAAGAGCTGTCATGGTTGCTGAAATGTATAGGGAGGACGGTTCTTCTAGAGTAGGTGGCATTAACACTGGTGGCATGAGTAGATAATCTTTGATTTTACTAAATTCTTGATCACACTTGTCATACCACTTGTATGCTACTCCCTTATGGAGTAGATGAGAATACAGGATCTATTTATCCACTAGTTGTGCTATGAATCTGCAGATGGATTGGAGCCTTCCATGTAGGCCTCTAAGTTGTTTTAGGGTCTTGGGTGCTTCCATGTCAAGGATCGTGTTGACTTTGGTGGGATCTACTTCTATTCCTCTCATTGATACTATATATCTGAGGATTTTTCCTAATTGCACCACAAAGACACATTTCTTGGGGTTAATTCTAACCTTATATTTTTTCAGTCTATCAAAGATGGCACTTAGAGATTCTATATGATCCTATCTTTTCTTTGACTTGGCTAATATATCATCCACATAATCTTACATATTTTTTTAAATAATCTCATGAAAAATTAGTTTCATTTCCCTTTGATATGTAGCTCTCGGGGTGATCCCACAAAGCTAGTTTACAATTTATGAGAGGAACTGATTTTTGCTGAAATCACATATTTTTAGAAAATATAATGATTTAAGCCTTTAGAAGTTCCATTTTAAGGATTCCAATTGAAGAGGGTTTGATCAAACCACCTTAGATCAAACCTCCTTGGATAGAACCTCGCTAGTTTTAAACCATAACTATAAATGAGTCTCCTTTACACTTATCAAAATGCTAATAAAAAATCACTTTTGATTTACCTTTTGGGAGATCAAATGAATTCATTTAAAATTTATTTCAAATGATTATGGTAGTCCTTGAAATGAGCTATCTCACAAATATAATTTTAATATGTTTTGGTTTTATTATGTATGTGTTTTTTAGTTTTATTAAACATAGGTTTTTCACCAAAAATCAAGATCTTTGTTTTGCACATGTGGAAAAATAGAAAATTATCAAAATATATTTTTTTTAAAATATGGTCATGCTGGGTATTGATGTCCTTGATCCATTAAAAAAAAAAAAAAATTTTGATACATATAGAAAAAATTATGTTGTATACAGTTTGCCTATGTCTGAATTGCAATTTGTTTGACTTCAAAATGAGCTATTAAGGAAAAAATATTAAAAAAAAAACTATGAGACAAATGAAAGTGCTATATATCATAGTTACAAATCTAAATTTGAAAAAAATAGAATTTTATCCTTCATACAAAAAAAATTATGTTGTATACGGTGAGCATCACTTTTTAAAAATGTTGTTTTCTGAAAAAAACCCAATTTTTGTGCGAGATGGAAAAAGAAGTGCAATCTTATTCAAAAAAATTTAAAAAAAATATTTTTTAGAATCAACAGAAAAAATGTGATGAGACTCTAGTTTTCTTCATCTTCAAATTCCTCACGGTTTAGCTGCTATAGGTGTCTGAATGTGAAGATTTAGTTAAAAATAATAATTTCAGTGTCCAATTTGGCCAAAAATTGTAAACCACTATTGTGGGATCACCCCTCACATTCTTTAGCCCAAATGGCATCATGTTCTAGCAGTAGGTGCCCCATGGACAAGTAAACATTTTTTTTATGCTGGTCTTCCTTTGCGATCATAATATGGTTATAACCTGAGAAGCCATCCATCAGTGATAGCATCTCGTGTCTAGTCGTCATGTCCACTATCATATCAACGTTGGGTAGTGGAAAATCATCTTTAGGACATGCTTTGTTTAGGTCTCTAAAATCAATGTAGATACAAATACCCCTATTCGGCTTTGAAACTACCAAAATATTGGACACCCATTCTATATAATCAATTGGGTGTATAAATCCAACATCCAAGAGTTTTTGTAATTCTACCTTGACTAGCAAGGCTATCTCAAGGTGTATCTATCTCAACTTTTGTCTTATTGGATTTGTCCTTGGGTAGACAGCTAAATGATGAACCACAACTTTTGGATCGAGACACAACATGTTGGAATAGGTCCATGCAAAGTTCACCTTTATTTCTCTTAGAAATACAGCCAACAATTCTTGTTCTTCTGTCAGAAGTGATTCAACATAGAAGGTGATATGTGGTGTTTCTTATGTTTGCAGATTGATAGGATTGCATTGTTCCGCCAAGACTGTTGATTTCTCTTGATGAAGTGCAATAAGGGGGAGATTGAATCCTTCATCCTCTGATGCCTTAGAGAGGTTTTCACCATTGGATTGGTCCTTTATTTTTACTATTTTATGGTTAGAGAGTGCCATAGTGTGGTTTTCACTCAATGACCCTGAGCTTATTCTCATTCTTTTTCTTTTACGACTAAAGGACTCAATCATCTCCCCATAATAAGCCCGTGTGTCTAGTGTGATGTTGAACCCAACCTTGTGATCTTCATATGGTATTGTATCCCTTAGTCCCATGAATTCTGAGAGAGCCTCATCGTTTTCAAACATGTCTAGAACCAGTGGTCCTCATTGGTGTAATCGATAAGTTGAGGGTAGACTAGGTTTATCTTGTGGGGTTGGTGGTCTGACTCAAAGGATGATGCACTAATCATGAGTAAGGAGGAGTCCTCAAAAAGCATGGGATGAGCTGATATGGTATCCGTGTCATCACTACTACTACAGACCTCAGTTATGTTGAAGGTGAAATTATCTAGTGGTAGACATGTTGATATGGGTAGTTGACGAGTGGTTGCCGATAACTGAGGAAGAGACCTAACTGCTCTAATAGGGGTACCTCTTCCACGTATAGTTATACTCAGATGGGTACATCCAAGGCCAAGATTTCTCATTCGTCTTTCTACAATGATGGGCTCTATTCGTCCATCATTATTCCTTCCAAGGCTTTCATTTATGTTGTAGCCCATACCAAGCATCATTTTCAATTCTCTGATAGCTTCATCCATGGGTAGGGTGGGTGTGGGTCTTTCATCTTAGTATAGTGTGCTTGAAATGTCTCTTTCGTCCACATTTTTTTGACTTAGATCCCCCCAACAATGGAATCTAGAAGGGTCTTCCCTAAAAGTGTAGGTAGGTGTTTCAACTGATTGAGGTCATCCATATGACCTAGGAGATTGAGGTAACTCTCGTACAACAAAAGCATTTTTTCTCATTTTGTAATCTCCACACCCATTATCTTGGATCATGAGCTTGATGTCAGATATATCATGGATGGAAGGTGTCTCTGTCACAGAAGTGGAGGCGAGGTTAGATGGATCCACATATGGAGTGGAGGGGCCTTCATCATTCTTTGGTACTTGGGGAACTTTGTAAAACTTGGCTTCCAAGTTCTTGCAATAGGAAAATGGCTCTGAATCACCACGTATTGTGACCTCCTCATCCTAGTTTGAAAATTTTACACATTGATGAAATGTTGAGGTGACCGCCTTCATTCCATGGATCCATGGGCATCTTATGAGGATATTGTAGGGAAAATATAGGTTGGGGACCTAAAATATGGTTTCCATAGTAGCTAGCCCTATTTGGATTGGGATTTTGGTAGTTCCTTGAGACATTATTTCCTAGTCATCATATGCTCTGATGGTAATGCCTTTGTTTTTTTCGATGGAGTCTTCTGAGATTCCCAAGTTCTTTATGAGTTTAAGTGAACAAATATTGAGGCCCGCGCCTCCATCCACTAAGACCCTTTTGACCTTTTTCTTATTAACTAGGACTTGAAGGTGAAGTGCACGATTGTGAGATGGTTGGGCGAGAATGTCTTGATCGAAGAAGGTGAGGATATTTGGGGTGATGATGTTACCAACCATATCCTAAAATTGTTTCGTATCAAGGTTACCAGAGACAATGGACATAACTAGTGCTTCATCAAGGATTTTCCTATGGGCAACGAAAATTTTTAGTAACTCCATGATGGAGATCTGAGCGGGGGTTAATTTTAGCTGGTCAATGACGTTATAATCATAGGGAATGACTTTCAGATTTGAGATGGGGGTCTTAGATGGCTATGATGCCCCTATAATAGTAACCTTACTGTCGTGTGTGGTGACTCCACAATCAATGTTAGCTCCTTTGATGCTAATGATAGTGACCATTTCATCTATGCATGCAATGACACCTTCGTATACAAGGTTTGCATTGGCATACTTTTGTTTCCCTTTATTGTTCCCTTGGTTATTTCCTTGATTGTTTCCTTGAGTATTTCCTTGGTTATTTCCCTAATTGTTATTAGGCATCGGATTCATGTATATTTTGAGATCTTGATTGTCGACAGGTTGCTCGACATTTATGATTTTGTTCTCAATGAGATCTTGGATGATGTTTTTCAATCTCATGCAGTTTGGGGTTGTGTGCCCTTTGATTTTATGAAAATCACAAAGGATATTTTTGTTGTACCATTGTACTTTTGTCATGGGTTCCACATATTGCTCTAAATTGGAAATTTTGATAAGGTTCTCTTTAATAGGTTTCTTCATTATAGATTTGATTGGCTCCCCAAGGGCTATGAACTTCCGCTTGGGAGGACACTTGTTTCAGGGAGGTAGTCCTCATTGATTGTTCACACTATTGATTTGATTGTTCAGAACCAGTTATTGTTGTACCACCATATTAGTTTGTAAATTGTTGCGGTTATGATTTTGTGGTTGATGATGGGTTTGATTATTTTTCTTGGGAGCACTGATGACAACCTTGGCATCAACCACTCCATTGTTTGTGACATTTTTGTTCCTTGACCATGTCTGAGGTTTATCGTTATAACTGGTGGATTTGCGATTATCTTGTTGTGCAAGAAATTTTGATGCACTCCCTCACGTAGTGAGGGCTCTTTCAATATTGAGCACCTTTGGGATCAAGTGATCATATGTTGTGATGCATTGCATTTTTGGATAGAACCCAAAGTTTTCATCTAGATTGGCTATGATTGTGAAAACTTGTTGCTCTTTTGGCATGGTCCACTTGCTCTGATTGGCTTTGGATTGCCATCTTTGCAAGAAGGAGGTGAACAACTCTCCTTTTCTTGTTTTAAGCATTGATAGTTCCTCTAGACTAACATCCACACCCATGTTGAATGCATAGTTTTTGAGAAATGTGTCCACAATTTCTTGGAATGTTTTGATTCTTATTGATAGATGAGAGAACCATTCCATGGCAGGACTAGTCAGACTCTGAGGGAATAGTCGTATTAGATACGTTTCATCATATGCAGATTCCATGCAATGCATTTGAAACTCTCTTACGTGATTTTTAGGGTTTCCTGTCCCATTATATTTATCAAGTTTGGGGATTTCAAATCCCTTTGGGAATTGTATCATTGTAAGACTTCTATCAAAAGGATAGGCACACAAAGTGCCTGGCATTCTAGTTTTTCCTCTTGATTAAAGGTCCAACACTTGTTGCGATAGTAGTTTGATTTGTGCTGCAACATCATTTTGCAGATCAGGAGGTGGGATGAATGTGTTTTGAGGCATTCGCAGTATTTGATTGATGAGTGGGGTAGTGATGGGGGTTTTCTCCAAACTTTTTTGTTCATTTGGGGCCTGTTGCTATACCTGCATTTGTTCCAACAACACTTATTGTTGGTCCTATTGATGTTGTTCCAACAAAGCTTATTGTTGGTCTTGCTAGTGTTGTTCCCACAAAGCTTGTTGTTGGTCTAGTTGTTATTGTGCCAACAAAGCTTGTTGTTAGTCTAGCTGTTGTTGTGCTAATAAAGCTTGTTGTTGGTCTAGCTATTGTTTTACTAATAAGGCTTATTGTTGGTCTAGCTATTATTGCGCCAACAAAGCTTGTTGTTGTGCCTGAAAGTCTTGCAGGGCTTGTTGGTATCCTTGTTGGTGGATTGCTTGTAGTTGTGTGCAATTTTGTTCTTGCGCTTCTTGCATAGCTTGTATGGCTTGTGTGGCTTGTTGAGTGGCTAATTGCATTTGTGCTTGTTTTGATTTGGTGGAATCAGAGATGGATTGGGAATGGTGTTAATTGTTGTGGTGATCAAAACGGTTGTGTTGGTGATTGGGATTTGAGTTGTGGATGGTTTGATCGAGATACTTGGTCCCTGGGAAACCATGGTTTGAGAGATTTGGGGAATGGTGGACGTGTTGACCATTGTGGTGGCTTGAATGGTTGCCATCTATTGTTGCGATACTGATGGAAAAAGGAGGGGTTTGATGTGATGCTTAGATTGCTTTGGTTTGAAAAATAGGTGATGGGTAGGGGGAAGACCCAACCCAAGAGGTGATACGAATATGAGCAGTAATGGAGGGAATGGTGGTGTGTTCCCTTGGAAACGTGATGATGATGAAGGATCAATGACTCCCTCTATCTCAAATAACCCACCCTCTCCTTGTGAAACCATGGGGAGAGAAGTTTGTATATTTAGCGGATATATTGGCATTGCATGAAATGAGGATGAGTCTGCATGATTAAGGAAAGTAAGTGGAACATATGGGTGTAATGAATTTACTGGGACAGAGTTATCCGGTGTGGTGTTGATGTTTATCTCTTTGTTGTTTACAAGGTGATGCTTTTGTAATTCGCGAAACATGGTGCTTCCCTTGTTAATAGTTGGCGGGGTTGAAGCAATTGTTGATATGACTTGGGGAATATCTTGTGTGATGTTCAAGAGTGATATTGGAGATATGCTCACAAGAGGCCTTTCCATATTGGTATTGATGTCAATGTCAGAAGGTATTTTGGCCCCTTTTAATGCATGTATATACAAAGATGGATTAAGTTTCAACATGGCATTGACAATTCTATGATTCTCGGGATTTTGAACCATTTCAGTTATTCCCACTTGCGTCATTCCCAAGTCATCGTTGGTGATGTCCTCTATATGACCCTCCTCTAGAGGGTTTTGTGATGGTAGAGAGGAGTTTTTTGGAGGGTTGTTTGATTTGACTAGATTCTTCTCGCGGGTTGTTTGACTTAGGTCACTTGAAGTTGATGTTTCTTTAGTGATTTCCATGTTCTTGTATTGGGATCTTGTTCGAACCATAAAATAGATCGTTTCATTTTGATCTTTAGGTGCAAAAGAGAAGAACTAGGAAAGTCTAAGGATCAAAAAGTGATGATGGGGATGAAAGATGGATGATCCGGGTGAGTGAAACTCTTGGAGAACCTTGGGGGGAGGAGATGATAAAAAAAATTTAGGGCTTGAATTAATATGATTTTGATAGTTTGACTTGGTGTGTTAGGCTAAACAAGATGATGATGAACTTGTAAACCCTAGGAATTTGCATTATCCTAGAGCAAACTTGTTTGAGAGGGTGATTTGACTAAGTGTGTTAAGCTAAATGAAGTGATTTCGAACTTGTAAACCTTAGGAAGTTGTGTTATCCTAGAGGTAAATTTGCTCGAGAGGGTTGCTAATTTGACCAGGTGTATTAAGTCAAACAAGGTGATGATGATTTTGCCTATAAGTTTAGCATGAATGATGTTTCAAAGCTATCAAGATTTTTTTGGTGAAATGGAATTTAATTTTGATGATTTAAAGATAGATGAGAGTGATTGATTTTGATCGTAAACTTGACCTAGACAAGACTCTTTCTTATAAGACCTCGGTATTGAAGAACATGCCATACTTCTAAGTGAGAAAAGAAAACCTTTGAAAAAGAGTTGGATTTTGTTGATAATAGAACTCATACAAGCTTGGGTTGTTCTTTGAGGCCTTCTTGTAGAAATTATATACCAATATTTCTCTAACTTCAAGAAGCCTTTCAAGATGCTCCTCATGAGCCTTTGGGCTAATATTTTTGAACCTTGGTTTTTGGATTTTGATTTTACAAGAAATCATTTGAGAGAACACATGCATGAGGTCCACTTGTCTTTATCTTTGTTTAATGAGTTCCTTTTATCAAAAAAAAATTCTTGATTGTGATTTCAAACTAAATGTCTATATCTCAATTCCTTTTCATTCCACAAGGTCCATTATGTGAAAATCAAGGTTTCAAGAGCACAGTTCCCTAGGTTGACTTTAGTGAAAAAAAATGGTGATTAAATCCAAGCACTTAGAAACCTCAAAGGATGTAATCCCTAGGGCAAGCAAGAGCACTTAGATTTGTCAAAGGATATTTGTTTCCTCCAAAGGGTTTGAATTTTTAAGCTCTTCATGAATGTTCATTTTGCAATGTATTTTTTGATTCCAAGCACATGTAGAACCCTAGGATGAAGAGACAATATTTTGTTGGGTTCCCACTTGGATAAATCTAGCTATGCATATTTAGTAGGGATGATTAGATGCTTGACCACACAGGCTCCCCCTTACAGTGCACTCGCTTCTCAGGTCAATCAACCATCAGTACCCATGAATCTCCCATGGCATACTTTTCATCTCTACAATAGAACCACATGTATACGTGGGGCGGCTTCAAAGGAAATCACCTTTTGCACCAAAAAAATAGTTAAGCATTTGGCCTTTGCTAAAAAAGGTTTTTAGTTCAAACTTTCCATTCGTAGGAGTTGACCGATGCAGCGAGATACCATTGATTCCCTTCTCATTGGATCCAACCACATGATACTAGCTTTTGTTCCAGTACCCACTTTTATATCCCGGCTGGAAATACTCTTGTCCTTAACGTGTTACCGGTTGGGTCATTCCCTTGGGTGAGTACTTTTCCCACAAGGCAGGCCAACTAAGATAAACAAAAGTGAGCAAACATATTCGTACTTCAATCAACCTTAGTTTAGAAACAAGGGGAGAACACAAGCAATAAGATTACTCACACTCGCAAGATGTTTTATTCAATTTTAAACCCGAAATGAAATGTGGAGGTAACTGTTTTACTCAACTTAAGATCACCAAAAGATCTTTTGATTCTCAAGATCACCGTGAGGCACAAGAGAAGTGCATACGTCCTTTTGATGATACTATTTTGAGTAAAGAATTACAAAATAGAACAACACTTGTTCATTTTAAGTCCACAAAGCAAAAGTTAGTTTTTTTTATAGTGCCAAATCAAAATGTGGAATTTTCCTTGTTCAATTGTTAAACCTTAAACCACATCTAGTAAATTTTTTCTAAGGTTATTTTTAAGCCTTTTGTTTGCAAACTTTGAAAGAAAATTTGTATTGTTCTTTTTCGAGCCCAAAAAGAAATTTATTGTTCTCTAAAGCATAAAAGATGACAAATTTCTTAGGAGAGATTGAGAACTCTCTAAGAGTGTTAAACAACACTAGAGTGTTTAAAAAAAATTGGTATAGGATAAGAATGATGTCATAATGTAGCCCTCCATTTTTCTTTCCTCCTTGCCCTAACCTGCAAAATGATTAAAACCAGAAAATATAGAGACAACAAATAAGTTAATGACTCAAAAAGCTGAAAACAAAACAGCACATGTTAAAAAAACCAAATTTGAACTTTTCTCTATCACCCAATGGCACGATCAACAAATACGGCGTAGTTTAAAAATCCAATGGTGCAATATAGCGCCACATGTTGACTGAGTGCAGCCCTCTGCAACAGACAAAGAGTGCAAATGCGGTGCAATTTGGACCACGACATAGTTTGCAGCTTTGAATTTTTTGGGTGGGAAAGCAAGTGCGGTGGAGTTTGAGGTTGGAGTGGTGCAATATAGCATCGCCAGACTGATAGCGGTGCAATATGGCACCACTACTCTGTAAGCGGTGCAGTTTCCTACAAGCACAAAAATGTCAAAAACTATGATATTTTTAAAAAATGTGATGAACTTCTCCAATTGGGCCCTCCTTCTAGTGCCAAAATGTGAACCCCAATCCTATACCTGCACAAAGACAAGAAGCAAAGATGTTAGTATGCTCATATGCAATATAAAACAAGGATAGCCCATAAAATCCATTTACAATGCTCAAAATAGGAAAATGAAGAAACAAAAAATAAAAAGCAATGAAATCCTAATTAAGCATGCAAACTCTTGATCCCATGGGGGAATTGGTGCCAATTGGTATGTCGAAGTTGGCCCTTTTCCAACTCCTTTGTTGCAATGTTGATGATTTGTTGATGATTGAATCTCCTTGATGATATTTTGGCATAACCTTGCTATGAAATCATGAAAATGATGAACAAATACTATGAAATAGGCAAAATTAGCTCTCAATGTGAAGAAAGTAACTTTGCTCAAATTGTGGATGATAGAATGAGAGGAAGAGTCTCTCATTTATAGATTTCAAGATTGGAAGAATGAGTGAAATTGAGCAATGTGGGATCATTCAACATCCAATGGCCAAGTGCCACTTGTCAAGATGTGAATGGTTGAAGGTTGTGCACATTTTGGTCAATGTCCATGATAAATGCTATTAGGTGGAATTTGAAAGTGAGGAAATGACATGTGAGAGGGAAAAAGGAATGAAATAAATGCCACATGTCTCAATGCACAAAGACATGTAATAGGAGTTAATGCTTTGTTGGAAGGACAAATCCACTTGGATTTTGAATTAAAATTTGAAGGAATATTCCTCGTTTATCCCATGTTGAGAAAAAATAGGCAATTTAATAAATCAAAGTAATTGATTTATTGTGCAAGTTGCATTCTCTAGAGAATGTGACATGGATTAAGATTAAATTAATCAAAGTTTGATTAATTTAATGAAGAATTTAGGAGATGTGACAATTTAGACTTAAATTTGATTTAAATCATAATTGAGAGGAAAGGTTTAATTAAATAAATGTTTTGATTTATTTAACCAAAGGGAATAATGTTAGATTAAATCAAATAATGTTTAATTTATTCAATTTAACTAGAGGACTTTAGGGATTTAATCAAATAAGATGAATTATTTAATTAAAGAGGGATAGGGGATTAATTAAATTAAATTGATTAATTTAATCAGCAGGGGAGAAAGACCTAATTCGATAAATAATGATTTATCTAATTAAGAGATGAAAAGTGATGATAAGTCGAGAGTATGATTTAGGAAGAAACAACATTAGTAATCAGGATCAAGTGCGTTGGTCAATTTTCCATGTCTACAAGTACAATGATGAAAAACTAACAATTCTAGAAAATTTGTCCACCATAATTAGAAACTAACCACACGGCTGCAAAGTACATGAACAATTAGCCCAAATAAAAAAAAATTGCTTTAAAAAAGGAGCCAAAATGATTGAGATATCTGTGTTTGAAAATTGACTTCCAAAACCAAAACTCAAATGGTGAGGGGGGAGACAAATTTGAAAGGCCCTGCTGACATCAGGCTAATGTCATCAATCCTCAAGAAAAAAATTGACGGCCTGTGGCCCGTCAAAGTCGTTGTCGGCCTATTGGAATATGTAGATAGAATATTCCTTCTCTATCTATTGGAATATTCCACCAACTACCTGGAGTATGGCTGTGCTTTGCCGAACGAAATTTTATGAAGTGGCAAAATATTATTTCTGGAATATTCTTTCTACCTTATTTTTTCGTACTGGAATCTTTTTCGCTGTTGCTGGGTTTTCCTGCTGGATTTTAATTTTTTCGGTCGCTGATATTTGGATGGCTCACCGGCGAATGCTCGGGTCTTTTCAACAATCGCCAGAATTTTCAAGTGGGTCATGGGGACCAAGCTATAGGCCACATGGTGCCCGTCGGCCCACCTGCAAGTACTACCTCTGCGTAGGTACTATGTATGCAGTACCTACGTACGCATGATTTGATTTTTAAAAAATACTTTTGTTTTTTATTTTTAATTTTAATTTTTAAATTTGATTTTTTTATTTTTTTATTTTTTTAAATTAAAAAAATGAATACAATTTTTTTCAAAGAATTTAATTAGAAATTTTTTGATTTTTTTCAAAAACTAGATAACCCTAGAAAAATTCACGAAAATTTTTTACAATGAATTTTTCGGGGAGCAGATTGAAATTTTAAAAAAATAAAATTCAAAACTAATCTTTTCAGAAAATATTTTTTTCCAAACTATAGAGAAATTGAAAAAATACCCAAATAGGTGATTTTTTCGATCTGGAGCTCCCGATGTCGGATTTGAGTGAAACAAAAGGCTACCCTGACTAGAAACAAACTTCTAAATCCGAATTTGAGGTTAGATCTGGTCAAGGAAGAACCAAAATGACATTGCTCCTCATATTTTCCTCTTGACCACCTTCACACGAACGAATATCTCCCAACAATGGCTATGCAAAGAACCTCCAACCGCTCTGATACCATGTAAGAAATTATGAAAAGAAACAATAGGATCAAGAGATAAAATATAGCACAAAAGAGAGAGAGAAAGAGTGAGAGAATATGATGATAGTATTCTCAATATGTATGAAGATAGTACCAAAACATGTATGTACAAGGCTTTCTTATAAAGGAAAGCTAGGACACAATGAATGGCCATGAATGAGACAAGTGGCACAATCATGTGTAGGTTAGGTGGAGAGGAATGATAGATAATTCCATGAAAGGTGGATCACCCACCTAAAGTGGAGTTATCATGCCACGAAAAGTGGAGATAAAAAGGTGATAACTAGATCACACCACAAAGAGTGGAATTTCTCCAACACACACTTCCCTAGGTGTCCAACTCATATCTCTCTATGCATGCACAAACCTAGATGCATGATGTAAATTACTAGGTGTCACAAGTGCAAACTAAAATGATATGCATTCCCTAAGTAAGCTTAAGTAAAGTGTAATAAGTAAAATACTTATTTACACCAAAAATTCCACAACTACAACTCATCCACCTTCCCCATATAATGATCTAGAATGGGAAGTAGATGACCTTTGGGTTGATGAGTGTTATGGGGGTGCCTCTTCTTTACCTTTGGATTAGGTGTACGTTTGGTGTGATGTGCTCCCTCGTTCTTGCGTTATATGTTCCTAGATGAACCTTGTCACCTTTTTAGGTGCTTGGATACAAGAGTGATTGTGTCATAAAACTTCCTCTATTTATCATCATTCTTCCTCTATAACATGTATTAAATTTCAACAAATTGGGGATGATGCAAAGTGTTGGGGGCGTTTAGGCTTCCCTTCCATGTTGACATAATTTTTCATTTTTACTTTTTCTTTTCATGGATTCTTCATATGGTCTGATATAGTAGGGGGTTGATGATAGTTCATTAAATATACTATTATTATACTTATATATATTATGAGAAGCTCTGACCTCAAAACATCAGACCACCCATATCCTTTTTTTGTAATGTCATTGTCTCTTTTTACAGTGCTTTTATCTTTCTCTCTTCTTTGCTTGAGTTGTGATATTGTGGTATTCATGTGTTGTACCTCGTGTGCATAACAACATTACCACTATGACATCTCGCCATGTCTCACGAGCCACAACATCACTTTTTCATTCTTGTTTTTCTCTCCTTAGGCTATCATTTGCCTTCACATTCAATATGGACCACCCTAAGGGGGGGATATCATATAAATTTTGATTTTCAAAAAACACATTTGCAGTAAAAGAATCTTTTCTCAGAAATCTTTACAAAATTTTTCAAAAATCGTATTCTCAACTTGGACCACTAGTGGAACATGTTTCTTTTGTCATGGGTTCGCAAAGATAGAACTTGAAGAAATTTCCTCCAAGGAGGGAGCAACCTTTCCTATGAAAAAATCCTTGACCTTCCCCTTGCGAGGGGGAATTTTCTTCCTTTCTAATTCCTTGATGAAGTGAAAATATTTTGAAAGGATTCCTTGATGGTGAATTGATTTGTGAAAAACATTCTTGCACTTTCAAACAACATGTCCCTTGAGTTGACCCCTCTTATTTTGAAGGGTTCCCGATGGACCTCTTTGAAAGATTTTCAAGTTTTTAACTATTTGCTTGTTTGCCTCTGTGGCTACTTTTTGTTCTAACATGTTTTGTCTATGGATTAACATGTTTCTTTACAAGTGCACCTATGAAGCCTCTTTCTAGTGTGACTCTGCAGAGTCCCCTTTCATTGGGCTTCCTTCATGAGAGAGTACTTGGGGGAATGTCTACTTTGCAAGTCTGAGGGCCTATAAAGTGCTTGCATCCAATGAGGTTTTTCCATCATTGATCTATGGGCTTTTAGTGTACTTTGTTCAACTTCGTAGTTTCACGGAGCTACGAAGTCCTTTGTTGGAACCTCCTCAAGAGAGATTACCTATGGAGTCCTTTTCTTGCCTTGCACTTTCGAGCTCGCCAGATTATGGTCTACTTCCTCGATGGATCAGGTATACATATCTAAATCTTTAATCTAATTTACCAATGCTCATCGATATTCATGCTTGCTAAAGTGGGGGCAAAATGTATAGGAGAAAATTTTCACCCCTTGTGTAAATTCCCCTTTTGCATACCATCACCTTAGAAAATAAAATCTGAAGGAAAAATTCCCCATCACCCATATGAAATGCATCCACTTGGCATGTTTTTTGTGTATCGATGGGGAATTTTCATCAAGGATGCGAGCGCAACACACAGATGTCTATGTAGTGCACTGTCATCCTTGACAGATTATTGCCTTTAGAGTCTGCAGGGATGTTGCAATCCTCATTGGGGATGGATTCCAATGCCTCTATGTGACCAACCGACCCGAAAATGACTTCTTTTCCTCTCATTTTGGTCTTCAAAGGAATTCATTTCACACTCATTTCATCGCTTTGACAATACTTCATCTTTTTCACATTCATTCAAAATATCTAACAATTTCACTCCATTTTTCTTCACACTTTGGGATCTCTTGAGCATACTCTTGAGAATTCCACTAGAATTTTCATAACTCCATTAAACATTGCAGTAGTTGGTTACTTTTTCAACTTCATCCTTTTACATGTTTCTCTACCATAGAATATAGGCTCTTGAAGTCTTGTGAGACCTCCCTTCATCACCGCTACGACTATGGATACTTTGCCAAGTTTGTTACCTTGCATTCTCCCTTCATTGGCCTTGAGTGCTTTTGGGTGTAGGTGGTATTGCATCACTTTACTTTTTCATTGTGATTTGATAGAGTAGGTTTGTATCTTTTTGTAGTGTTTAGTGCATTCATTTCTATTTCCTTTATCATACTTTCTACTTCATGGCTTCTTTGGCTGTACATGGAGGTGGAAACACCAAAATGGGGGTTTGACTGAGGTAAACCCGTATATAGCCCCAACATTTTTTCCCTCTTTCTTGTGTGTAGGTGAATGTGTTCATGGAGCTTGTTGGAAAATTGGCGCTTTAGTGAGTTGATATTCATCACCCTAGTCTTTATCTATTTATTCTATCATTTATGTACTTCCTTTTAGTAATATAATTATGTTCATTTCATTAAAGTTAGATAGTTAGGTTGTTAGTAGGCTTCAGGTGCTTTTATTACTGCATTTTATGTTTTATGGTTGTACGAACACCAGCACACCAAAGAGATGCCAGTGCACCGCATTGTCATCCCATATGCATGTTGTCATCCTTGGATAGTGAGTTGTCTAAGATGTAGTTTGAACTTCAGAAACCAACTCATCTAGCCCAAATTAGATTTTTGGATCTATAGAGTGATAAGAGCACTTGAGAGCTCTCTTCATTCTTGATCCTTATCCCAAAACACCCATTAGCTTGTGGTAAGTTAGGGTAGTTCTCCACTCTTGGCTCTTTATGACCTAGAGCCTTGGTGTGGTTGGTCCCCCTCTCTTACACTTTCACCAAAGTTACTTTTTCAAATCTCACTGAGAACTCATTCACCCTATGGTGAATGGGTCTTGGCTAGGGCTCCAAAAAGTCTATTTCGGGGTTCTATTCTTCTTATTCTACACTTCTAGATTCTAGTCAAACACTTTCGGAAAGCTAGAAATAAAACCTGTAGCTTAGTTTTTGTGATTTGATAACTTTTGAACATTCTTCAATTTTTCTTTCCAAATGATATTCAATCTAAAACCTATAATCACACATCAGCGAGAGAAAAATTTTGTTTGTTAGGGAATAGGGGTTTGACTAAACATTGCAATACTTGCTATACTGATGTTTTAAGGAAAGGAAGGGAGAAGATGATATCCTCAAGAAGAACATGCACACCTTCAAAACTAGTTATCCTTGTTGTTGGTGTTTTAATTTTCCTACATAATCTTATGACAATCTATATGATAGCTACTTGAGATAATTGATTTCCTTAAGGGGTTGGCTAACGAACATGAGATAGATTTTTCAATTATCTCATTTGCACTTCAGGCTCTACAAAATTTAGGAGGGTGATCCTACAATATTCATTAGGATTTATCAGAGTGATCAGGTGGATATAGAAGATCCACAATTATATAGAATATTGTTTAAACAAATATGTTCTCATTAATGTAGCCAAGAATTATAGTTAAAGCACAAAGATGAGCTAGATCCTTGGGCTCTTAAGTGCATGCATTGCTTTAAGAACATGATAAATAAGATATGAAATAAATTATTGCTGAAAGAAAAATTCATTGTGAAATTTTATTTTAATGACCAAGGAGTTGCATCAAACACAAATTCTAGAGACCGGTGCCTTAATCAGGGCACAATGTCAAAACATATGTAAATGAAACTCATACATCAATATTTTCCTGAAACATCATGAAAGCTTTGTAACAATGCATTACAATGCTACACTTTAGAATTCCTATCCAATTCTATGTACAACTCCTTGCATACATTCATGCCATTCAACATTTCTTTTATATCATTTAATTCACTCCTTGAGAGTAATAAAAACAAGAAATATTCATCCACAAGAAATTTGTAGAGACAAATAAAAGGATTTTTGATCTAATTTCATTCATAAATAGTTTGGTGTACACATGTAGGAGATAATTGGCTTGAAATTATGTCATTGTATATTTAAAGTTTGATGCTAGTATAGTTATACAATATTTAAAATTTACAGTGAATTCTCTTCTTAGAAAAACCTAGAAAAAATATACAAACTCTATTACAATATGCTCTACAATACAAAATTCTCCAAGATCCATAACACAAGGCCAATAATTCCCTTTTATATAAACAAGGGAGAAAACAAGCTTCAGGCCTTTGACAAGTGTCACTTTTACATTTTACAACATTATACATAACAAAATACTAGTACAAATACTCATGAGGGAATATCCCATGTATGGGATAAAATTCGTTGCACGTAGTTGTAGAAGATCCCCTTTGCTTACAAAATGCACTCAAATTAGAAATTGGTTGTGCTTGTACATGATAATCCTTTTTTCTTCAATTCCTTTAATCTCCAAAAACTCGAGAAGTACCAACATATGTAGAAAAGACAAGAAATCAAGTCCCACCAATAATAGAGAAGTGAAAAAATGAAAGCATTTGAGAAGTGGATTACTCAATATACGTCTCCAACCATGAGTTAAGTTATTCTTCATTAGGCTAGCTAAATGCTACTAATTTATGTGTCTTATCATTTTTTTCATTATGAATTATGCATAGCATTAGTTATTTCTCTAGTCTCTTTAGCAAAGTTGTCTAAATTCATCTCTAATTTAAACAAATCATCAATTGAATTTTTTAATCGCGTCATCTCAGGTTTTCCATCCTTATAAATAAATGCAAATAATGATGGGACTATGCCACCAAATTTAGATTTCCACTTATCCAAGGTCTTTACCATTCCATCCTCATCTTTGATATTTGGCATTATTCCTTCTTCCATTCCTTGAAACATCTTCAATTGATTGTGTTGTAGCTTGTAAGCTATCACTAATAAATCCAACACCTTGAGCATGTTTTCCCCTTTTTGTTGCACCAAGAAACTGAACTATGAGGTCATCTCCCATAAATCTATCCCATCTCTTAGTTTTGGATTTAGATTTCCCACTTCACTCATTTTGGAGGGTTTAATCAAACTAGGGTTTTATATAATAACTCAAAAGCTTCTATAGTTTTATGACTCCTTTTAAAAAAACCTAGGGCTTTAAAATTTATTTTAAAACTTCAAGAAAGAAACCTTATCAACCCCAATTATCATAGAGAAAACCCTTACAATCCATTCCCTTTATAATTCAGAAAATTTTACACTTAAAGATGTAGAATTAGTGCACTTACCTAGAATTTTGTAGTGAAACCCTAGCTCTTCTCTGCTTGAATTTGCATGTTACAAGCTCCTTCAACAAGATGAATTGAATGTAATTACAATTATGGTTAAAAACAATGAAATTTAATTTTAAGGCCTTAGGAAAGAAGTAGATATGCCATGAATACGCCATGATGGCATAGGCATATGAAAAGTTTCATCTACCAACTAGGCATTCTATTTTAAATATGGATCATTGATTAGATTGCTTTAAAACAAGATCAATAGTCATCATGAGCTCTTGTCACATCATAATTTCCATTTAAATATGCTATTATGAAATCGCTATGTGAAGACTCAACACGCTACACTATAGAAGTAACATGCGTTCTTAGCCTTCCTTTTGAACTTGATTGCATTTTTGATATGTGATGAGGAGAAAAATTATGATGCATTAGAGCTATTTGATGCAATCAAAAGAAGCTAGCTTTCCCATGTGACATCAAATTTATTCTACACTTTTCCTTAGCACACAATTCAATTTAAATTTGTTCTTTTGAGAAGAAATTATATTGTGAAGAACTCATGCGATGAACTAAAGAGCCAACACCTATCCCAAAATATCCTTATTTGATACCCTTCACATGTCTCTATACCACACAACATAATTTCCCTTTGCACTCTCATCTTGAAATTGCAATGTGAAGAGCTTGTGTGCTGGAATAGGATGAAACCACGTGTTTAGATCTTATCCACCATTCACTCAATCAATCACACAAAATTAGAAACCTAAAAGAAAACCCGATAAAAAAGACAAAAAAACACTTGCAAATAAATGTGTTGAAATATAGTGCACACATCCTAAACAATTTAAGTGATAAATAATAGAGAAAAAGTGTTTCTCCCATAGCAAAAGTGTTAACACATAGAATGAAAGTACTATTCTAGAACCTAAACAAGAAAAATAAAATTAAAAATTAAAAAAATGTTAGAAGATACGGACATGGGTCTCATTGGGTGTGCATAAATGAAGACAAGAAATCAACAAAGGAAATAAAATAAAGATAAATCATATAAGTTAACATTTTACCTCAATTGACCTTGCTCCTCTAATTGAGCTAAAGTGAAATCCATTCTCTTCTACTTGATTTTCACCACAAGATGAATGATTGATGAGTTGAATAAGTGTGGATTCCTCTTCAAACTAGCATGATAACAATATATTGATAGTATTTTAGATATCAAATTTCTATCGTAGAGTTAGTTTGCAAGTGGATGATGGAAATCTAAGTGTAAGACATCAATTTATAGATTTTAGACTTGAGGAATGGAGAGTTGAAATGAAAAGAGAGATGGAAGGTTGAGACTGAATGAAAGGATTGAGGAAATTTATCATTGTGAAAAGTGTCACAAGGTGATTCTTAGGAAAATGACATGTGGCATGGGGAAGCGGGATATGTTAGAAACCAAGATCAGACATGCAAACCAAAAAATACCTTCCAAAAGAGAAAAAAAGAAAAAATAAGAGCAATTTGCATGAAGATGTGTAAATGAATATTATTCAGGAATTGAGAAATTAAAAAAGATGAATTGCTTTATAAAATAAATCTATGCATAACCCTAAAGGTAAAACCTAATGTTGACCTAAAATCAACTCAACTAAATAAAGCTTACTTATTAATTAACTAATTATTACCTAAGTAAACTTAATAAAGTGTAATTAAATAATTAATTACACCAACACCCCCCTTAAGTGCAACTTAGGGAGACTAAAAAGCATGCACTTGGGTATGTGTAGGATCATCATGGAAAAAATAGGCCCTTAAGTGGCAATTAAAAGACAAAAAATCAAAGTTAGACAACTTGACATAAAAAATTGAATAAGTTATCTATATTATTTCAAAAAAATGTAAAAATAGAATCTATAGCAAATTGAATGTAGTTTCTAAACTACTAGACCTTTATTTAAAAAAATATATATATATTTGGTGAAAATTTGAGATTTCAATGCAGTAGTATTTAAATTTCAGGGTAAAAACAAGTAGGTGTCTGTCTGACCACCCTAACCACAATAAAATGATAATATTTTTTTATAATCTCTTAGAAATAATTAGAGGAATCATGTCCCGATGTGATGCATATTTTTTTATAATTTTTTTCCAAGTAAATAATTAATTATGAATTTTTTATTGCAACTTTTAAAAAATATAAAAGTTCGTCTATCTAACCACCTTAACTTGGTCAAAAATTCATGAAATTAATTAGTTTTTTTTTTTAATCCTATAGTATGTGAAGCATAGAATGTGACGCATGTTTTGGATTCAAAAAATGTGATATTGTTTGAAAGTTATAGATTTGTTTCAATCAGCCTATCAATCAAGACTTTATTCATAATTCTAATAGAAAATGAATATGATTATTTATTAAATTCAAAGTAAAGAATAATTTAAATTGGTGGAAATTTGAGAATCTCCTCTAAAACCCCTTTTTGTTTCATCAATTTTGGGTAAAAAAAAAGGTCGTCAGCCACATGGGCCATCATATGGCTTACATATCACCACTTTTTGGCCCATCATGATCCTGCACATACCCACCTAATGCTAGGATGAATGCATGAATGCCTCCCAGATACAAGGACATGTTAGGTACCCATGTAAAAATGCAATGAATGGGAAAGAGGAGAAAATCCAGTGGGATAAAACCCCCCTCAATGAGATGACCCGTTGCAAAGAAGCACATGAAGAACACTAGTGGAGTAACACTAGAATCCTGAATCTGACAAGCAAAGAAAGAACCTTTTGTTTATGAGAATGAGAAACCATATGAGAGTCATTAAAGGACTCAAGCAGAATCATGATAAAGTAACAACATACCTGATCCCAAGGAACACTGAAAAACTCACAAATTGGAACAACCCTAGAATCTATGAAGCAACAGTAGATGAATAAATGATGCCCCCCATAAGAGGGAATGATATGATGAAAGAATCTAGAACCTATGTGTATCTCAATGCTAATGCCAAACTGTGACTAAAACTGATCCATAGGAGCAAGTACCATGAAGATTCTGGAACATTAACCATAAAATGAATGGCCATCAAACTAAGATCTGACCCGATGTGAATCTAATGTGATTCAGGATCATTAACCATAGGCTCTCAATCTGAGATGTGAACCAAAATGTGTCAAGCTATTAGAAAGATGTGGCCAAAAGAAACTACAGAATCTAGATGCAACTTATGCAAGTTGTCATCAATATGACGATGAGATCAAAGTGCATGTAATGCATCTACACTCTAATCAAATTATTATGCAAGAATCCCCCCTGATGGAACTTTATAGAAGTTCATTTATTACAATACCCCATGATTGTAAAAGGAGAACATGCAAAACATGCATAAATCAAAGAGAAAATGCAAAGCTAATGCATGAAAACAAGAAAGAGTGCATGCACAAATCAATGTTCACATCTGCCTCCATGATTAAAATTAACCTCAAAACTATGTAGAGGACTGAATTAGCTTTCCGGTGTCGCCTAAATCACAAAAAATGGATAACCAAGGCAAAATTTATGCCCTCTGAAGTGAAAACTGCTTCATCTGACTTCAAAGGCCTGCAAAATAAATCTAGAGCAAAATCTGGAAAAACTATCTACACCACTGAATCGGGCTCAAAACCATATTTCCAATGGTATCTCGTTTTCGAAGAACGGACTCCATATGCTCAAGATATGACCATTTTACTAAAAGTGCTCATTTAGGCATTAAACCAAATATTTTATTAATTTAAAGATTAAAAAATTAACAAAATATTCAGCTATACCTTCATGCACAAAAATCAAGAGGGCACGTAAATTGAGGCAAACTGGCACAAAATTTAAGGCAGCTCAAAAATGATCTATGCACCAAAAAATAATGGCTTAAAAATCGAGGTGTTTGTACGGATCCGTGCAATCATACAGATGTTTTGGTAGTGTTTTTGAAAATCCCCAAAACCACTAAAAAATCAATTTTCAGCAAACCCTATCATATTTTATATGAAAATAGGGGTTTTTGAGCCTTCTAAGTGCACTCGTGTGTTTTTTTTTTGCACTAGCATGCACGATTTGAGAGATCAAGGTCAAAATTTCTTAAAAAATGATGGAAAATCCCTCTGATCTGGCAAAAAACTGTCGTAGCTTCAAACCCTCACAGATGTGATAAACGGAGATGAAAATCAATGAAACAAATAAGCTCAAGGCATGAAACCCTTGAGTAACCCCAAACATGCTCTGCAATGAATTTCTCCAAAAAATGAGAAGGGGTTGCAAACCAAGGCTCTGATACCATGTTAGAAACCAAGATCAGACATGCAAACCAAAAACTACCTTCCACAAGAGAAAAACAGAAAAATAAAATATAATTTGCATGAAGATGGAATTTGTTAAAAAATGATGGAAAAACCCTCTGATTTGGCAAAAAAATGTCGTAGCTTCAAACCCTCACAAATCTGATAAACAAAGATGAAAATCAACGAAACAAATAAGTTCAAGGCATGAAACCCTCGAGGAACCTCGAACGTGCTCTGCAATGAATTTCTCCAAAAACTGAGAAGGGGCTGCAAATCAAGGCTTTGATACCATGTTAGAAACCAAGATCATACATGCAAACCAAAAAATATCTTCCACAAGAGAAAAAAAGAAAAAGAAAGAGCAATGTGCATGAAGATGTGCAAATGAATAATATTCAGGAATTAAAAAATTACAAAAGATGAATTTATTTATAAAAGCAATATATGCATAACCCTAAAGGTAAAGCCTAATGTTGACATAAAATGAGCTCAACTAAATAAAGCTTACTTATTAATTAAGTAAAATAATTATTACTTAAGTAAACCTAATAAAGTATAATTAAATAATTAATTACACCAACAAGATATGTTTTCTCACATGTATATTTGAGCACACACCTATGGTGGCTATGATTATGACAAGTGGAGGAACTTTGGAAAGTTGAAGAGAGGTGTAAACCAAGGGAGATGATAAATAGAATAAAATGGAAAGGGTAGGGTGGCTACACTTATCTGGGATAATCTCACACATGTGTGAGTAACTAATGATAGGTCTTGTCAAAGGATGGGTTGAAGGTGAAGTGATTGATGCATGCTCATAAATGTGTGAGCATTGATGTAGGGGATAGTTCTCACGTGATGGAAATTTTGGAGATTTGGGGGAATATTAAATTAAGGAAAAAACTAATGAGGATTAGTGAAGGGATTAAATAATTATTTAATCATGTATTAATCTAGATTAATTAGGATTAGAAGAATTGTTGAGTGGGAACTATAGTTGAATTAATTAAATTAATTAACCTTATAGAAAAGGGGAAATATAATTAATTAAATGAAAAATTAATATTAGGAATATAGAGAGATGATGAATTATAGAGTAATTAATTAAATATTTATTTAATTAATTATATAACGAATGAATGATTTTGGGTTGTCTACATCCTTCACATTGCTTGTATAAGAAATTTTCCTCATGTACATTATGTATCTTATTTTAATGTATTCATTTCTATTCTTGGGGGACATCATTGAGTCCTTCCATCACTTTTCCATGTTTTTTGTGTATTTTCTTCTTTTGAAGAGGATTTATTTCCTATAGATTTTATCTTTCATTTTGTTTGTGAGGGATATTTGTACATGGGTACCTAGCAACACCTTATTTTTAGGACACATATTTGCATTCTTTTTTTTTGGTTCCTCCCTAAGTTGCACTTAAGGGGGGTGTTGGTGTGAACATGGCATATTACCTATCTAGTTCACATTGAGGACCTATTAACACCTAGGTTGTTAAATTTACCTAGGAAAATTTTAGTTTACTTTTTGTGTCTCATATCATATGATTTTGACACTTTTCATAATCCCATGTTATAGTATATTTCACTAAGCCATTATAAGTAAGGTTCCTCTTAAATATTATGTATATTACTCTTTTATGTTCACTACATATAGTATAGAATTCATTTCTTTCTATTCTATTGTGGAAGATTTTTTTTTGGGTTTTTAGGTGATCTTGGTTTCTTGAGTCTATTTTATGACTTACATTTGGAAAATCTCAAACACCAATTTGATGTGATCCCTAAGTAAAAATGAACAAAAAATAGGAATTTTAGAAGATCATCATACTTAATTCATAAGTCAACTAGTATTATAATCTTACCATGAAGTGTAAAAAAATAAGGGAACTCTTATAGAATATAATGGTTCAAACTCATAGAATGAAAATCCAAAATTGGAAAGTCTAATGAAGGAAATAATGGATATTCCTACCAAACTTAGGAACAACAAATGTATATAAATTTAAACTTTTTATCTTCATAATTTTCCAATCCTCATAAATGTGAAACAACTCAGTACATAGACTTCCATGACTTAAGATACAATAGATTCAACATTCTTGGGTTGATGTAAACTATAATTGCCTTAGAATTAAGAAGGATTGAAGCCTAGCACCATTTTATACTCAGGAATTTAATTCATTATAGGCCATCACATACATATATGTGGCATTTGATGAAAAAATTTGACATTTGTTGAAGACCTAGGAACATAAGGAACATAGATGACGTTGTAAGATATTTCATAGGATTGGGTATTTTTTATGTGGTTTTTCACACAACATCAAACCTATACACTATGGAGAAGGGAGGGTGAAATATAAAATGTTCCCATACTTGAAATATGTTCAACCTTACAAGTCTTCATGGATTGATTAAGAGGTTCACCAAAACTATCAATTGGAGAGCACTTCAACTGGTCGATTTATAAGGTTCTCTATGGAGTTGTTATAAGTTTATAAAAATATAAATTTACTTAAAGAGTTCTAACATGAATTGGTCATGTAAATAATCTTACTTTAATTACTTTAACTTGTACCAAGTTTAGTTTTTGTTGGATTGATAAAAATAATATTTGCTTACAAAAATTAAAATTTAGTTCAATGAAATGGACAATTTTGTTCACAAAAATTGTTCGTTGTTCATATATTTGAATTCTAATTTGTAGAATAAAAATAAGGAAATCTAAAAATTATTCAAATTCGTGTTAAAAAGCTAGAGATTTTTTTTTCATATTTGATTACTTATACTTGAAAAAATTGAAATTATAATTTGCATATGTAAATTTTGATTAACATTAAACTTGTTAGTTAATCTACATTATAACTTAAAATTGTGAAAGATAAAACCATAAAATAATTAATCCTCTTAAAAATTAGAATTTAAATGTTAAATTTTGAGTTTATTGTGTATTTAATTTGTTCATTTTATCTTATTTTAATTCTACTTTTTATAACAATAAATAAAATAATTTAAAAAATTTGAGTTCTCTATGTTGTTAGAAGTCAATAAAACAATTTAATTTCTACCTTGTATTACTGAAATCAATCATTCAAATACGAGGGTAAATGTTGTTAAAAATGTGTAAAAGAATAGGGAAAATAAAAGGGATAGAAGAAATCTAAGCCTATTTTTGATCCTCTTATGTGTCATTTAGTGAATGAATGAACTTGATAAAAACTGAACTCCATTAAACTAGTTGCCTATAATTATAATATGAGCTAATGCAATCTTCCAATGATGGTAACATGCGAGATAGCTAGAAAATTAAAATTGGTACACAGCTGTTCAATTGACCACACAAGGCACTCCACTAGTGGTTGGGCACAAGAGATATAAAGTTTTTTTTCAACATTCATCAACATCATTTAAATGAGAAAAGTGGAAAGAACACAAATTTATAAGCTAGGAAATCACATTGAATGAAATAAAATTGTCAAAAATTGATATGTTTAATTTATGTTCAATAGTTCCAAAACCCAACACAATTTTCATTTATGTTCATTAACTCCAAAACCCAATTCATTTTCTTATGAACAATTACACAAATATTCATAAGAGATTTGGATTTCCTACAAAGATATCACGAAATGACAAAATGCGAAAAATCTTAAAAAATGAAGACACTCATAGACTCTTCAAATTCTGCACCTTTCTCTCTGAGAACTTTCTAAAAAAAAACATATTTACACATTCAAAATAAATTATTATTCCTTTCATTTCCATCTACAAACAACCTTACTCTCCATTTGTCTTTGCCTTTTCAAACAAATTTTAATTTCTTCTTGAGCCTGCAAACATTTCATTCCTGCAATTTTTTTAATTTTAAAACAAATTGCATTTCCAAATTGCTCTGTTCTACCATTCTATTTTTCAAGCGTGAGTTGACACTTCTTTTAGAGGACCAAATTTCTTATCCTTGATTTCTTGCATTCTTTTCCAATCTAACTTTAAAGAATTTAGCTGATTTTTGATTTATCGCATTCTACCTATGTATTACCACCTTATCGTGAAGATGTTATAAGCATTCCATGACGTAGAAGGTGTACGTATCATCTATAACCAGCTACTATTAATTACATTTTAATAGGTTTCCTCTGTAGCTAGTTTAGGATCCTCGGTAGACTAAATCATAACAGCTGAATCCCAGTTAGAAACAACAATTCAGAGTCCGCTAAGAAAATAAAAAATCGACATTTTCATAACTATCTCCTAAACTTTTGGTTTAGATTTAGGAAAATTCAGAGAGTAATTCACGATCATAAAAAATTTCATGACAATGAATTGTTAGCAGTGAATTTTGTATTGATAAATTGCTGACGATGAATTTGTGGTATGCCAATTTAGATATCACATATTCAATATATTCTCATTTATTAGTTTTATTTGACTTATGATCCTTTGAAAGAGCAAAAACTTTTCCAACCCTGCATATCATAGCTCAGGAATTCCCAATATTGTCCACTAATTTCGATTGTTAACAATTTGAACCTTATAAACATTCTTCGTAAGACATTTTCATGCCTGCTCAATGCGTTTTTTGAATGAGTGGTGGCCTTTTCACCTGTTCACTTCATAGATATTCTGCTATAACTACTGCTCATGAAACAATATTAAGAAAAGGTCCACACGCCTTCTCCCATGTTGGGTTGTGCCCCTTCTGTCAAATAGCTCCCTTGCCTGTGTTGTCTATTTTTGGCGTTGAATTTCTTGAATGACTTCCATGACAATTGCACCTATTTCTAATAAAAATTACCTGTCATTATAGTCAATGGATGTCCAAACCCTCTTCCAATCCTTCCATGCTTCCACGGGCATCAGATTCTGGCAACAGTTGCAGCATTTAGCTTTTTATCTACCAATTGCATTTGGTTAAGTGTTTCTAAAGTCTTTTCAGAAAGTCCGAGGTGTTTTACCTTTCGGTGTTCAAAACCCACTTTTATTTGCCTTTGTCGTGAGGTTTGGGAAAAAGAATCACTTTTCAAGTGTCATAGGAAGTTGGGAGAGTTTTCCTTCTATCAATTCCTTTTGGATTTTTTTTATTTGTTTTTTTAATAAGGGTATTATCAGTATATTATTAGTATATTATTATAATGAGTTTTGTTTTTCTTAATTAATTAGTTATTAATAAATTGGTTTTCAATCAATAAAAAATAATTATTATTTTTCGTTAAAAAATAAAATTCAATTTTGCAAAGTTAATTTATAAAATATTTAACTTTATAAATTATAATTTTATTTTTTTGCAAATATGATTGACTAAAAAGTTGTATTATTGATAGATTTTGAAGAAAAGTGAAATGAACTATTATTTTGCCTATTTTTAAGAAAATAGATCTATTATTTGACCTATTGTTGAATGCCATAGACATAATTATTATTTTGCCTATTTTTAAGAAAATAAAACTATTATTTGATCTATTGTTGAATGCAATAGAGAGACTTGTCTTGATACACCAATTTAAAAAGATGACTGGAGACTATGCAAATATTTTGTTTATCATATAGGATATTGAATTTCAAATTCGTCTTGCAAACTTTATAATATGGTGTGTAATTTATTAATAATATACAAGGGTGGAGCACATAAACAGGACTTGCACCCTTACAAAAGCATGTTCACTAGGTTTGTTTTCCTTGCTTTAAAGGATGTAGAAAAATTATTTGGACGTAATCAAAGGACATTTCAAGTATTTATTTAAAGTTTTAATTATTGTCAATGGTGTTTGATTTTTTTTTTATAATTTATAATTTATTATTTTTTAATATTAATTATTAAATATTTATATGTTTATTTTGTCGTGTTTTAAAAATTTATATATATTTATAATATTTTGAGATGTTTATATTCAAATATCTATCTACATAGATTCATGAATATGAAAGATAATTAGATAGATAAGAAAAAATAAAAAGATAATAATAGTTCTTCATATGGTAGTGTAAATAATATAAATGAGATTGAATAATAATAATAATAATAATAATAATATATTTAAATTCATATATTGTTATTATTACAAATAAATTTAATGGTAATTAATAGATTTTTTTATTTCACATTAATTATATTATACATATTGTAATACTATTATATAAATTTTATATTTAAAAAAATATTATTTAATTATTTCTTATAATTATAATATAAAATGAGTTCATTTTCTTTATATTTTATTTAATATAAAAAACAAAAAATTATTATTTAAATTTATATTATATTATACATATTAATATGTAACATAATTATTAGATAAATTTTATATTTATATAATAATTATCATTTTTTTCTTCTAATTATATTATACTATCATTTGATTTGATTTTTTTTTTTTTTATAATATCTTTCTAATATTTAAAATTTCAATATATAATTATTTTTATATAATATAATTAAGATAAGATTAATAATTATTAATACTAATATTTAAATGTATGCAATTATCTTTTATTATATAGATATACATTATTCTACAATTTATAATATAATGATTAATATATTATTTATCTAACTTAAATAAAAGTTAACATTAATGTAACATTTTTTAATCATTATATTATTAATACTATAATAAAAAAACTAACATTTAATTTTATTCAGATTAATAAAACTTACATTTATTTTTATTAAAACTTAAAAGACAATAAAGGCAAGTACTATCCATTACATGACACTTGTTATTCATAGAATAGTGTTATTCATATTCAAATAATTTGATGAATAATATTCTTAAAATATATATGGAGCAAGAGCCTAAAGCATAAAAGAATAAAACTAAATGTCTAAGTAGTAGGAGTGGGAAGAAGAGTAATTTTAGGATATATGTATGTTTTCTGGAATTGGGAAACTTTTCATAATTTACAAGTATGAAATTTCGTATTCAAATGTTTTTAACACATTGCACATCATCATTAGCTTTTTATCATTCAACCAACATTTTACCCACTTCATCGCATTCTAAACTTTTGGATTTGAAAAATAATATACAACTCCCTTAAAAAGTAAAGTAAAATTAGAATTTTAAATCTAATTAAAAAATTACTTTATTAAATTTGGACTTCAAAAATTAAATGATATTAAATTTTACATGGTATTTAATACATCCACTTTAAAATTTAAATTTAAAAGTGCATCTTAAATACAAAAAAATATAATATATGTGTAAGTGTGAAATATGTAAGAGTAGAACAACTAAAAACACTTCTTAATACGACATTATATCAAAGAATTCAATCACAAATTAAGCTATTAAAACAAGAAATTCATTTGAAAGTGTCATATTGCTCTCTATCTCCAAAGATTTATTAATCCACTATGACTCTCAGATCATGTAAGCAATGTGACTATTAAAATGACAATATGAAGAATGAGAAGGATGCTAAATATATGAAACTAATCCTATATGATGATTACTAAACTTGACATGAATTCAAATAAAAGAAAATTGCAAAAAACTAAATACAACCATGATTATGAGATAAAGCTATGATGCTATTGCTTGAATGATTGAATGCTTGAATGATTTCCTATAGAGTAAGATTGCAAAAACTTGATAATCTGGGATCCTTTATTTGTTCAATTAAGTTGTATTTATAGATTTCCTGATAGTAGCTTTGCACAGGGCTAGCAAAGTAGAGGCTTGGATTCAATCTGAAGGATTGAATGGTGAGAGATGGAGGAGATTGAGAAGATTTTGGGAATTGTCTCTACCCATGAAAACACCAGGCAAGAGAATAGGAAGGATTGATGGAAGAGGACTGAGAGATGGATTCCAATTTGTCTCCAATTTGTCTCCAAATCTTCTCGTGAAGTTTGAATAAATTAATTTGACATATTTTTGACATAATTTAGACATAGGATATCTAATTTGGTTTTGAAGAAATATAGAGGAATATTCTTTATGCCTTTATTTAAATATTTTTGATTTATTTAAATTAGCCAAAGAGGATAAATAATTTAAAAGAACAAACTATAGAAGTTGTTTATTAAATTAAAATAGAAGAATATGGTAATTAATCAATAAAATGTTTAATCTTTATTTAATTAATTTAAGATTTGATGTAATAGAATACAATAGGGAAATAATAATTAAATCAAACAAAGTATTTAATTTTTTTTATTTAATTAAGATGAGATAATAGAAGAATTAGAAGAATTTAAATGTGAATGTGAACGTGGACTATATAAATAAATATTTTTATTTATTCAATAGTAGAGGAATTTAGGATAATTAATCAAATAATTTGTATTTAATTAATCGGATTCTCTAGACCAATCTTAGGTGTACATACAATATGTATTTATTTTTTTTGCAAAATTTAAGAATATTTTTATAGCACTTACATTTTGAAAAAATATGAAAGATTATTTTAATTAAAATTAAAATTTATATATGAAAATTTAAAAGATTTTATATCTAAAAAATATCACCAAATTCAATATACACCAAATGAAATCTACACATACATGTAACCATGAAATATAAACAAACTTGAAACACAACATTATGGTATGTTTCATGAAATATAGTGTTACAAAGTGATACAAAAAACAACTCGATGAACTTCAATAACAGGTCACAAGCTACAATCTATGATAAAATGGCATTGTGTAAATGTAAGAAATAGAATTACAAAACAGAGAACAAAATGATGGAATGTAACAAGGCCAAGTAAATGAAGTGTGAAAGTCCATTAAAATACATTATTATCATACAATTCATTTTCATGACTAGGGAAGGATAACACAATTATGACTCAACAAGACTCTCTCAAGGAAAGGGTGCTCAATTTATAAAAATAGAGGCATGTCATAAACTTGAACAATGGGTTTCAACTAACCTCTAAGAAGAAGCCCACTTTTTTTCATCATTTTTTTTTCTATTTTACAATTAGGAAGGTCAAATTTGATCTTTATTTCTTTCTTGGCTGCTTTTGTTCTAGTAAACAATAGGTTTTCTTGAACTACTCTAGGTCAACATCCACCGATGGTATACTTTTCCAAAAATAAAAATAATTACTCTCCACAAATCTGCCTAAAGTAACTCATTAATACACATTAGAAAAAGAAATAACTAAAATTATTCCTAGATCTTATTCCTTTAAATCACATAGATTTTTAGTTATCTAGACCATTCCATAGAATATATTCCAAATTCAGATCTAGATTGATTCCATGTGCTAATCCCATGATGACCATTTTATTATTTTTGAGTTATATTACATGCATTAGACATGGGTTGTAGGTCAAATTTTAATTCACATACTAGGCATCAAATTATGGAGCATTGAGGTTCATGTGTCTACATCACACTAAACATAATCTAGAGGGTCATGTATTTAAAATATATCACCAAATACAACACACATAACTAAATCAAATAAAAACAATGTCCACATCTACAAGAAAATTAGAAAATTTTAGACTTAAGAGTTGTATAGTAGTAGATCCAAAAAGTGAATTACATTAGATTTTACAAGCTGCCTTTTGGGTTTGAGTATTCTTCAAATTAAAATTATAAACATATTTATATGTGAGAAACCAAATAAATAGGTGGTTAGGATTCTCAAGTCTACCAATCTTATGATAATTTGGAACTTAAACATAAAATACCCTCAAATGTGAGAACACGTTTATATTAGAGTTATAAGTGTTCTTCGGTGAAAGGATTCCTTGAGAATTTCATTTTTTCCCCTCAAATTTAAAAATTGATATTTTTCGAGAAAAATCTATCTCAACCTTTATTTTCCAATATATTTTTAGTTGTTTAATCATATTTAGTTATTAATAACTCATTTTTTTTGGATGACCCTACCTAGAGTGGCATTAGGTTTCACTTGTGGTTTGTAACTTAGTAATTTGTAATTACCATTTAGTTGTCATAGAACTTGTTAAATGCAACTATGACAACTTGTAATGTGTATAGGAGCTGGATTATAATGAGAATGAATAGGGGGAGTTAAATATTAAATTTACATGTGCATGTTAACAAAAAAGTTATTTAAACATATTTAGTTATTATTCACTAAAATATTTTGGATGGTACCACCTAGAGTGGCATTAGTTTTCACTTGTGGTTTGCAATTTGGTAATTTGTAATTACCACTTAGTTATCATAGAACTTGATAATGCAACTATGACAACTTGTAAGGTGTGTAAGAGTTGGATTAGAAAGAGCACAAATAGGGGGAGTTAACTATTGGCTTTACATTTGCATGTTAACAAAAATTTGGATTAAATCACACTTGGAGAGAACAATTTAAAAGAGGAAGTTGTAAATTTATGTTCTATTTAAATCTCCTTGATTTTGACATAGGAATTTGCATGGATATTTGGGTTCCATTTTTAGCTATAAAATATTGGTGGTTTGCAATTTTATTTCTTGCCTATATATTAGTGCATAGTCTAGAGATGTGAGTGATGATGATTGTATTCTTTTGAAAAAGGTTATTCTTAAAAAATAATTCCAATATCGTATTGTTTTTCTCATGTGAAGGATTGAACCTATTAATGTATTGCAAGTAGATTTGATATAGCCAATACATTAGCTTATGTTTTGGAGGCTATATTTTTCTTGAAATGGTTTTCCTATCTAGTAAATTTTATGTCATTTTAGTGAATTATTTTGCATGCATATTTTTATTTGTGAAATATTTATATGCTACATGCATTTCTATCATTATTGGCTATTGTAGGAATTATTTTAATTATCTTCTTCCCCTAGTATTTTATCAAAACCTTATCAACTAAATTTTTTAAGGTAGTAGGAAAGAAATTTTTGAACTAATTGTGGTTTGAATGGGAGCCATGTGAAGGCCTTATGTTTTTAATAAAATGATAAGAACAAAAAAGGTAAAGATAAATTGATATAATGATACAAAAATTAAGCTATGTAAGCTCAAAATGAAGGACATGTCGATACATTGAGATTTGTAGGAAGAATTAGCTAGAAGCAAACTATTGGGTATGAAAGATGAGGTTTATTTGTATTATATCATAAAGTTAGAAGCCTCATTTAGATTTCTTGGTACTTTTAGTGCTCATAAAGTTTATAGAAGAATACTCTACCAAATCCGTCCAAGAAACAATATTAAACTTGAACCAATCCAAAGCATTAGTCAACATTATTTTCTATGAAACTAGTTGTTTCTTTAAGAATGGGTGATGGAAATTCAATTGTTGAGAATGTAAATGTATTCAACACTATTTTAGGCCAAGTATAGTGTATCTTTGTAAATATGAAGGAAGAAGACCACTGTATGATGATATTATTTTCTTTGCAAGACTCACGAGACAATTTAATGATGATCATTTAAAATACTACTTTAAACATTTTGATTGATGAAGTAGGGGCTTCTCTCCTCTTTGAGGAGATGAGAAAAAATATTTTTAAATCAAGGAAGGAAGAACTAGGATATTATAGATGGTCAAAAGAAAAAGGAAAGAAGAACCTTTGTTAACACTTGGTGATAATAAATCATACTTTAAGGTTTCGATGGTAGAAAATAACTCACTTTAACATCTTACAGTATTTTTTATCATTAATATGCTAAAGAAGTAGAGGTCAAAGAGAGATTATAAGGCAATAAAGTATATCCTCATTAGTTATGGTGATGATGGTAAATGGTACAAGATATGGGACACTATGACAAGAAAGGTATAGTATAGTTAGAATGTGTTCTTTAGACAGATTGTACCTTCTTCTATAGTTTAAACACTAGATAGGAGTGCAATTTATACAATGTAGTTACAATCAAAGATTGAGACAAATTCACATAATGTTGAACCAAAGGGTCATGATATATCTAATGAGAGGGATAGTATAGAAATTATAAAAAGAGTTTCAAAGAAGAACCTCCAGCTCAAAATTTAAGAAGATCACTTGGCAAGGGATGGAACCAAAAAGGAATAGTTCACCTAATTATATATGCATTACCTTGATTACCAACACTTATAAGAATAAAAATTTGACTAAGGCAATGGTTATAGATGATAGAGTATTATAAGTTGTCCATAGATGATGAGATGGTTTCTTTAAGGAAGAAAGGCTCTTAGCAATTGGTTCAATTATTGAAGGGTAGGAAGCATATTGGTTGGAGATAGATTTTCAAGAAGAAATTTAATTCAAATGTTAGTTTTGAAAACTACAAGGATAGATTTGTTGTCAAGGGAATTAATTACATTGAGATTTTTTTGTAGTTCCAAGGTTAACATCCATTCAATTATTAATCTCATTTATAGAAACTATTGATCTTAAGATTGAGTGGATAGATGTGAAGAAAAAATTTATACATGGTGACTTGGAGGAAATAATCAAGATGATATAGCCTAACCATTATGTGGTAAAAGGAAAAGAGCCATTGCATTGTAGATTGATGAAATCTCTATATCGTCACCAATAATCTCCTAGAATGTGGTATCAAAAGTTTGATTTATATATTTTAAATTTGAGTTTTAAATTGTCAAAATTAGATAAATTTGTGTACTTTAAATAGGATGATGATAATCTATTTTTTATTGTACTTTGTATGTAGATGGTATACCAATTATTGGTAATAGTAAAGGGATGGTTAGATATTTGAATTCTTAGGCTTGTTTACTTTTATTTAACATAAAGAAATTTGCAGTTTCCAAGTACACCTTAAGCATGTCGAGATCATAATAGATAGAGGCAACATAAAACTATGGTTGGGATGGAATAAATATATTGGATCTATGTTGCAATGTTTTAGCATAGCAAACTATAAACTAGTAATTATTCCTATTTTGATGGTTACTAGGTTATTAAGAGAGTAGTGTCCATATTCATCCATGGAGATGAAGGTATCTCTCATGTTCCTTGCACTAGTGTAGTTGGTATTCAACTATATTCCATGGTCTACACTAGACAGGTGACATTGCCTATGAAATGCAAGACTTGAGTTATTATATGGCTAATCATAGCAAAGATGACTAGGCAATAATGAAGAAAGTCTTCATGTACTTGTAGGGTAGTGTAGTGTAGAAAAATGTATCCCTTTTACATTTTCACACTTGTTTGGGCCCTCCTAGTTAATTTGGACTTAATTGTGCCTCATTTTAGTGTTGTAAGGTGTACCCCTTTATGCTTTCACACTTATTTAGGGCTTACTTAATTAATTGAGCTTAATTTTCCTTAATTGTCCCCTTAATTCACTTACCAAGCCAGTTTTATTACATTTTCCGAAGAGGAAATCCAACATTCATTAATACCTTAACATAACACTTCTCATCGAGCAATGTGTGTCCTAGGTTAAGGGACTTAGGACCCATTTTCCCATAGGAGAATGGGTCCTCCCTTAGACCTAGGACCTAAATTTAAATTATGTTTTTGGTAGTATTTTAACATATTCAAATCTATATTCAAATGTCAGATTGTGGTATTTGAATTTCAAGAAATTAAGAATGCATCTATAAATATAATGTTATTTCACTATGTTTCATCTAAGTTTTTCAAGCTAGGAATTTTGAGGTGAGAATTCTTATAGAAAATTCGATGATCAAGAGAAATGAAAGGGATTCAAGAGAAGATTTATTGAAGATTAATTGCAACAATCATTATCCAATTTTCATATCGAAGTCTTCTTGCATCATGCATGTTATTGTAGGTAATATGATGATGTAGGTTGCATGATTCAATCAAGAATTCAAAGCATTATTTCAAGTCAAGATTCAAGGTTCAAGATCCACATCCATTGAATTCATTTTATACAAGTTATAGATTTACATTCCTAGGTTTATGTAAGATTTTTTTGACTAGTAACATAGATTTGTTCATTCTTCATTCCCTTTTTCATGTTTCATTTCATTTGAAGGTTTAATTAGAAAATGGGGTTTGACCAAGGAAAACCCCCATTCACCAAAACAAAACATTTTTTCCTCTTGATTTGTGTTTGCAGATTTAGGTGGAAGATGTCTTGAAGATCTCTTGAAGATAAAAATTGAAGAACTTGTCAAAGTTGCAAAAGTTGTCATAAAAGTTGTCATCTCATGGAAACTCGCTTGCATAAATTATTTCTAGATTTTCAAACCTAAAACCTAGGAAAATTGAAAGATTCAGATTAGTAGCAAAGGTTCCCAAAAGTTACAAGCAAACCCTAACTCAAGACCCATTTTCCCCTGGGTGAATGAGTCCTAGATCAACTTCAAAAATTGGCTTTTGGGTAAGTGCAAGAAGTTGGGGCCACGAAGAGGGGAAGTTTCGGCCAAAAAAAAATCTTGCAGAAAATGTGTACGTGTTATTAAACAAACATGCATGCATTATGCATCAAGTACCCGAGCCTAGAAAAATGTGTATGCGCTAAAAAACATGTATGCATTATAACGTGTACAAGTCACTTATTTAAAAAAATAAATGGTTTTTAGAAACGGGTACCCATTTTAAAATACGTGCGCATTTTGAAATGCAAAACACATATGTGTTTTAAAACTCGTATGTATTTTGTGTTTCAAAATGCGTACCCATTTCTAAAAAGTATTGTTTTTTTAAATAATCAAACAAATAAAGAACGCATATGCGTTTTTAAAAATGCATATGCATTATTAAAAATTTGAATCTCCAACCCACATGTAGCCTTGGTTTTAGGCTCGGGAAAGGCTTGGCAATCCAACCCTTAGCCTTTGACCTGCAACTAAAAAACTAAGGCAAATTGAAGAAGAATGTCTAACTTTGGCAATATGGTTGATGGACTTTTTTTTGAATCAATCTATAAAATTAAAACTCATTAGAGAAGACGATGTCTAGTTTCCAAATATATATTTTTTATTAATATTGGATTATATTTGTTATTTTTTAATTAATTTCTAAGCAAACTAGTCCTTAAACTTGAAATATCAGGCTTTTTTTGTTTTTGAATAACTTTTTTTTGGTTAAGTTTCTTGTAAAAAAATTATATGGCATCAATATTTAGAAAATTCTCTACACAATGAGAAAAAATCAAAAAATGTTTAGTTTAGGTCAAATTATGTTGTTTGTACATGTTCATTTTTAAAAACAACAATTAAGGCCAATAAAAATTCAATAAAAATAAAACATTGAAAAAAAAAACTAAAAAAAAATTCCTCATCAATATTCATTTTAGATTTCTTTCCCCAAAAGGAATTAGAAAAAAACTTTTATTTGGGTCAAAAATTTGTGTCCATACACATGCATGGAATGGTAAAAAGCCAGGGACTTTTAAAAAATGGTTTTTATATATCCCTGTCAAAATTTAATTTCTATCATCTGGGTATTTGAATAAATTACATATTTGGAAACTAGATTCAAAATGCTAAATTTCATATTAGTGAATTTTTTTAAGATTCATTGTCTAAGTGCCTCAAATTTTTAGTCCAAGTGTGTAAATTTTAAAAAAGGGTAAAAAAACTTCCACTTTTTGAGCTTTTTGTGGACCCAACTTCTTGCATCGACCCTTTTGGTGGAAGGTAGATTAAAATTTGCCTCTTTGATCTACATTTTTTTCTAGATGTGTCAATATTGAGCTTAATCTTGTTGTTCCAAGTGTTAGATTGCATTTTGGTGTTGATAATTTACTATTTTTAGTTTTTCTCTCCAAAGTGTTGTTTGACCAAGACCCTTGTCCTCACACAAAAAGGAAATCTATAGATTCACAATTTGATTTGATTCACCTAAGGGTTGATAATCATTTTATTTTGTGGATATCATTTCCTATTGAATTGAAGAAGAATAGGTCCATCATACACCACATTGATGGCCCCACCTATTTTTCTTTCTTTCCAAGTAGTATAAAGTATTCTATTTGCTACAAGGGTGAATACTTGTAACACATGGAAACCTAGGGGTTTAGTGACTCATATTGTGTAGGAGATGTGGAAATAAATATATCTACTAGTGGTTATGTCTTTAATTAATTTAGAGGAACAATCTAGTTGAATAAGAAAGCGATAGGATGTGTTTACTTTATCCACTAGAGAGGCAAAGTACATGGAAGCTACTCATTTGTATAAGAATTAAATTTATCTTTAGAGAATGTGTTTGAATATTATGTTAAAGTTGAGAGTAATTTGAATATTGAATGTGACAATTTGAGTACTATCAAACTAGCAAAGAACCTAACTTTGCACGTATAAATGAAGTATATAGATGTTTAGTATCATTTCATTCATGACATGGTGGAGGATGTCCAGAATGGTGATAATTCAAAACTTTTGACACTTTGATGGATGTGATAAATGCATTAATGAAACCTACAAGAATAGAAATGCTTATATAGTGTAATGAATCTATGGGCATAATGGAATGTAATAGTTAGATGTTGGCATTCCCCTTATCCTCTTACAAAGTGTTCAACAAGTGAAAGGATATTTGGAAAAGAAAATTGAACCTTTCTTTTTGAATATTTGTATTCAATTATTTAATTATATTTATTTATTATTCACACATGTTTTTGGTGGTTTCACTTAAAGTGGCATTAGTTCTCACTTGCAGTTTGCAATTTTTCATTTTATAATTATCAATTAATTGTCATAGGAGTTTCTATATGCGACTATGTTGAATTGTAAGTTGTGTAAGAGTTGTTGAATTATAAAGAGCATGAAAAGAGAAATTTAAATGTGTACATGGACAAGATCAAGGAAGATCTTTATTTTGCATGTGCATGCTACCAAAAATGCATATAAAACTATAAGTGGAGTGGTCTAGTTGAAAGAGAAGTTGTTGATTTATATTTTAATTAACTCTCCTTGATTTGGGCATCAGGATTTGCATGGAGATTTAGGTGTCATTTTCAACCCATGTTTTCTCTCATGGTCTTAGAACCATTATTGGTTTTTATTTTTGGGACTTGGCCATATATTCATGCATAGTTTGGAGAATTGAGTGATGATGATTATATGATTTGACAAAAGGAAAATCTCCAAAGATTTCTCTAGAATTTTTTTTTCTATAAAGGCTTGGGTCAATTGATATTGTAACTAGATTCAGTATTGTGGATACATTGATTTTGAAGCCTACATTTTTCCTTTTAAAGACTTTTCCAAGATAAATACTATATCATTATGATGAATGTTTTTGCATATATATTTTTTCTTTCTTTCATTGTTAATTGTTGCTTACATATCTCTCCTCATCAATTAGTAATTAAATATTTTCATTCTGTTATTTTCAATATAAAACTAAATTATATTTTATAATTAACTCAAATTTGAGGTAAAATCAAGGATATTGTCAAGGTGATATGAAACTAGACTTCATACATGAGTCCTTGAGTAAATTGAACAAGATAAGAGCTTTAGTCTAGGGGAAGCCTTGATATAATGGCATAATAAGCTGAGAACATGAGTTTGAATTAAAACCATATGATTAGTCTATTAGGTATGCCAATAGTGGTATGGTGTGATGGTTAAGTTGTTGTGTTTTTATTTCTTTCATCAAGGTTCAAACCCCATTAGGGTGTAATTGTTGAGAATTTATATTGGGGACGAGGTCCCCCGTTTGTGACCTCATCGGTTCATAGCTCTAAGCCAAAATCGTTTACCCCTCTTAATAAGAAAAGGTTTGTTAGGTATGGTAAAACTTGCGCTTTCTTGACAAGAAATAGGGTTAATATCTTGATGCATGGCTAAGTAATTCATTGGAATTTAATTGCATGTCGGGTTAGTAGGAAATATTGAACTTGAAAGACTTATCTAATTCAACACGAGATATCAAGAAAACTTGGATTTGTAGACTTTCTAGCTTCAAGGGTACTTTAGAATTAAAATATGACATACCTAAGAAGGAATAAAAGGTGATTATGTTGATTCTTAGGCCCATGATAGTAAGAAACAAAAATACTAATAAAACAACAAGAGGCTTAAATAGAGATAAATATAAAGAACCTCATACAAGCTTAGCTAATTCAGAATACCATGGACATGTACTAACACAAAAACCAATATAGTTTATGATCCCAACACAAGTTCTTGGATTGAATTCAATCGAGGCCCATGAATGAGCTATATTGAGCAACTTGGACACTTATAAAAGCATGCCTTGAGTTTAAGAGGTATTAGGGTGTATTGTGGAGGGTGTAGCAAATTTTAATTTGTGAGAAATTGATTTCAAAATTATCTTTTTTGAGGAGATTTTTTATTTTTTTGGTTAGGATAATGCTTTCTTAAGTCAATCTTCTAAATTGATTAACTTATGAATTTTGAGAAAATAATTGAATTCATCCTTCTATTTTAAAATATAACCAGTTTAACACTCAAAAGTCAAGTTTGCCCAATAAAAATAAATATTTAGGCCTCCCCCCACCCCAATTAAAATTAAACAGGAACTTGGCGAACTCCTAACCACCCTAACTCAATCCCAACACTAACAACAATCTATTGTTTACTCTTCACAATCGTTACAATAATTTGAATAGAGGTTTGACACTAATACAAACAGTAACTATACCAACAATAAATTGATTGTGAATCACGAAGTGTCTCTTCAATCACAAAATTTTATGCCTTGGTAGGGATAGGTCCCACCCCAACCAATTTTTCTAGGAGATGGATGGGAGAAAATTACTATGAATAGTAGTGATATAGTTATCTATAGATTCAAAATATCAAAATTATGAGATTCATGTTATTTATCAATAAAATCAGTTTAACAGTTAAAAGTTAAGTTTGACCAATAAAATAAGGTAAACAAAAAATATTTTTAAATATAGATGAGATGTATAATTATGAAAGTGTAATGAAATTTAAATAGTCAAACAATTGTAGACTAACGTTAAACAATTAATTCTTGTCTAGGTTTCTCCCATCTTGGCAATTCGTGGAAACATCTTCGGTCGTCACGTCAACTCCAATGGACTTCCTCGCAACCACGAATTCCACTTTCTTTAAGAAATTAATAAAATAATAACCAGTATACGATAGAATATTCTTGCGATAGATAAAGAAATATCTGAGTACCAAAAGAATGGAACAAATTCTAAATTCGTTGTGATTTGGGGCAAGAGTTAAAAGTCGCGAATAATGCCGCTCAAGGTGCTTTCTGCCCTCGACTCGGCGCGTACGCAGTTGTACCATTTCAGTGCGATATTTATTGCAGGCATGGGCTTTTTCACAGACGCCTACGATCTCTTCTGCATCCCGCCTGTTTCCAATCTACTGGGAAAGATCTATTACAACGACAACAGGCATGACGGTTCGCTACCTATTCATGTGAAAGCCCTTGTAAATGGAATCGCCCTATGCGGAGCGTTTGCAGGTCAGCTCTTCTTCGGTTGGCTTGGAGACAGAATGGGACGAAAGAGGGCCTACGGATTCACCCTAACTTTGATGGTAGCGAGTTCCATCGCGTCTGGCTTCTCAATTGGCAGATCACGCGATTGTGTAATTGGCAGTTTATGTTTCTTCAGGTTCTGGCTTGGCTTCGGCATCGGCGGGGATTATCCACTGTCTGCGACAATCATGGCCGAATATGCGAATACCAAAACCAGAGGTGCTTTCATCGCTGCGGTATTTGGGATGCAGGGTCTTGGAATTCTGGCAGCGAGTACCGTGGCTCTAATTGTTTCGGCCATCATGAGATCAGCAGGAGGCCCTTTGCCATCATTTGGGCAGAAAGACGTGGTGTGGAGGATAATCTTAATGCTGGGAGCCGTTCCCGCATGTTTCACGTACTACTGGCGAATGAGAATGCCGGAGACCGCCCGATACACTGCCTTGGTGGCAAGAGACGCAAGGCAAGCCGCAGAGGATATGTCCAGAGTTCTTAATCTGGATATTTATGAAGCTGAGTCACGTGTACGAAGCTCCCAAAGTCGGCTCCCCGAGTTCGGATTGTTTTCCATGGCTTTCGCGAAGCGGCACGGGCTAGAGTTGCTAGGCACGGCATCCACTTGGTTCTTCGTGGATATTGCATTTTACAGCGGCAATCTGTTTCAGAACGATATATATCATACAGTTGTAGGGTTGAAGGAACCGTGCGACTATGGAAACCCTCTGGATGAAGTTTTTCGCACTGCAAGGGCACAGGCACTGATTGCGTTGTGTGGAGCTCTGCCGGGGTACATATTCACCATTTTTCTGATAGATCGTATTGGGAGGTTTAAAATACAGCTAATTGGGTTTTTCTTTATGTCAATTTTCTTGTTTGCCCTCGCCATTCCTTACAAAAGCTACTGGCTTAAAGAACCTCATCATTATGGTTTTTTGGCGATTTATTGTCTGACATTTTTCTTTGCAAATTTTGGACCCAACACGACGACTTTTATTGTACCGGCAGAGTTATTTCCTGCTCGGTTGCGATCGACATGTCATGGTATTTCTGCAGCCGCTGGTAAAGCAGGCGCTATCATTGGAGCATTTGGGTTCTTTTATGCCTCTCAACCCATGCATAGGGAGAATCCTGGGCATAATCATAAGAAGCCTCATGGTTGCAAAAGCTCTTATCCATCGGGCATAGGAATGGATAAAGCCTTGATTATTCTTGCAGTGGCGAGTTGCTTGGGTTTCTTTTGCACATTTCTGATACCAGAAACAAAGAAAAGATCGTTGGAAGAAAATGAAGTGGAACTTGCTAAGATTGATGCGAACCTCTGCAGGATACAGTAGGAAGAAGGGAAACACGTGGCACATTTTATTCCAAGCTTCGTTCGTAGGGATCAGTTTTCTCGACTTTTCAAGCTAATGTTGAAACTACACGCCGACCTAAGACTTTTCAATAATAATGCTTTTTGATTTTAACGCCAGCATAAATACCATTTGTTTAGGAGCTCTATCCATCTTCAATGTATATATTGTTAACTTGTTACTCTTACGAAGGAAACACACCCTTTAAAAAGATAGTCTAAATATGAAAATTAAGTGAGTTAATTTTGATGTTATATAAAGTTATTCTTTTTAAATTATAGTTTTTAAGCATAGTTTACAAGTGTTTAAAATTGGATATATTGGAAGTTGAATTATGAAATTTGGAATGGATTATGTTTAGAATTTTATGTTAGAATTCAATTGTGCTATGATATGGCCTAGATGGTGTGATTCAATTCTAGGTGGCATGCTTTCATCTTTCATAAGTTTTGATCTTCGATATTTGTTAGGAATGGTTTTTTAGGTAATATTTCTATAAAGAAAATAATGTGGTTCTAACGGGTACAATTTTGAAGTACTGAACTACTTAAACCCTTATAGGTCCATAGGAATGAGTTTTTAAATAATACAATGAGATAAAAGTTGGGAATGATTATCAATGTGAATCTAGTGGCAATTGACATTGAGATGATCATTATGTATTGTCGAAGCCTAATACAAGCGCATCAATGACTATGTTTGCGAATGTCTTAGTAGTGTTCCTCAACAATAAATGTTATTTATTTGATGGTTGATTGTTGTTGATTCCTTCTTTGTTCTTTCAATACTTTGTGATCTCTTAATCAATTATGTGAGGATATCATGGGACGATATTTTTATATACACAACCCTACATGCATAATCTAATGTATTTGGAAATCATGCTAATGGGTAATATTTGTATTCCTAGAAATAAAAATTAAATATTATGGTTATGTTATTTTATTGTATAAGAAAATTCTGCTAAGGGATAATTAAACTTAGAGTTAATGTTCCTTGCTTTTTTTCCTTTTAGTGGGGTAAGATAGTGTAGTTTGCCAACTTTTTAATTGGTCTAGATTATTTTCTTTTGGGATGAAATAAGTCACATGAATTAAAATAATTTTTGGTATTATACAATTTTCTTACCATTTGTTGGAGTCACCTATTTGACCCTCACATCTCATTATACCTTGAAAAATAATGGTGTGCCTTCGACAAGAGATTTACAACAAGCTAAAAATTTAATGATATTATTCATATAATATGTGAAACCTTCCAATAGCTTTTAATTATGTGTGAATATCTTGATTATGTAGATGAGAGTTGACATAAGGAGGTAGCTATGGACCTTAACCACCTTGCATCTACATAAGACATGTGTGCCTAATGTTTCATGTGCAAAGAATAAGTGTGATAAATGTGTCATGTGCACATGAGTTAGGCGATACCAGAAAAGTGAACATGTCCCTCATCCACATGAGGTGAGATAAAAAGGTAGTACGTCAAAAGTTGAACCAAACTAGTTTGAATAGGTATCACCTAGAAAAGTTAAAATGTTAACTAGATGTGGAATGATCCTCTTTATACTAACACACCTCCTTGAGCACAACTTAGGGAGAATAGACAAATGCAATGAATGAATGAATAATGGTGATAGGTAATGGTGACTAGGTCATGTTAGATACCTCTGTACAAACAAATTTATCACAAACATAATAAAGGAAAAAAGAAAATAAGATAAAACTCCTCTCTAAAAGAGAAAATATGCATGAAAAATATACAAGGGAAGTAGAGAAAGGGGTCCTCAACATGACCCCAAATGGCTACTTCTTTTGTAAAAGTATAATAAATATTCTCCCATAGAAGATGAAAAAAGAAACTATAGATCCCCTCATGAGATATGATATTTTATAGTGCTTGTTGATGCATGATGAAGAAAGTAAAATGTGTTCTATGAATTTCAAACAAAATTTCTCCCCTTGAGAAGAATTATAATTACAAATATGTGCATGAAATACTCCCATGTCAGGAAAATAATGCGAGACTCTAAATTTGCACATTATCTAAAGACAAGAATAAATCCTCCAAGATAAAAATTATGTGGCTTTATGATCAATGATATCTCTAAAAGATGGTCAAGTTCTCTAATACTCATACCAAAATGTGTCATAATCAAATCAAAATCAAGCCTAATCCATGAAAAGGAAGATGCAAGTGAAATTGAATAGAAAATATGATCCAAAGATGTAGATGGGGTGACAATAACATTCATGTGGCTAACATGAAAAGTGTTCACCATTTTTACAATATGAGATTCCCTTAAAAGGTTTACTATGCATGTTAAGTATTCATCCTAAGATATTGCATCAAAAAGACAAATGTGAATATCCTACTATCTAGAACCATTGGAAACCATAGATGTAATAACACTTAATTTTAAAGTAGTAAGAGACGAAGGAGATTAAAAGGTTAGCTTAACTATATAATATATTTTCCTCTCTTATTAAGAAATCTAAATTACTTTATAGTAGGGTCTAGTGGCCTAAATTTTTGTTTTTAACTAATCTATTGTTGAGGTTATGCCAATTAACCCTTTTAGTGCTTTAATTTGAAATTAATGTCTACTTAAAAATGAAGCTAGAATACTTGAAGAAGGAAACTAATATTAAATTCTTTTAATGATAAATAAAAATTTCAAATTTAATATAGAAATAAAAAAGATTGGACAAGAGAAACCTAGACTAAAAATTTAAAGTTGATTGTTTGGGATGCAAGCACATTTGATAGACAACAATTAAATGTGATGGAGTCTCATAGAGTTAGAAAATATAGAACACTGGTCCTCTTAAAAAATATCACTTGTAGATGCTAGAATAAAAATAGGGAACTTAGGACCAAGCTTTTTAGTAACAAAAATAATATATTGAAAATAAGAGGAGCTAACCTATCAAAATAAATTGATGAAATAATAAGAAAATAGAGAAGAATAAGTTCATATATCACCAAATATTAAGAAATACAAAATATTCGCATAACATGTAACACAAGAGAAAATACACACACACACATGTTTTTGGTGGCTATTTGGGGATTTTCCTTCAAATCAAATCCTTTTTAAAATATTTTTACCTCCTCAGTAGCCTAGTTTCTAACAATATTTAAAAATGATATGACAAATAAAAATCTAAATGAAATTATAGATAGATAGAATGATAATACCAATAATCTTAAATTATAATATTATATTAACATTTATACAAAAAAAGAGAATAATAAAATGAATTAAAGAATTGGAGCAAATACAAAATAACAATATTACCTACTAAACTTGATGTAGCCAATAAGGGATAATTTTGATCTATAGGAGTTGCAACAAAAATATAGAGAATGTTGGTAAGAAGCCTCAGAAGAATGGAGATAGTCCATATTTTTTAATGGAGTTCTTTAGAGTTTGAGATCTTGAGAGTATGGTTCTCTAAGAAATAGATATAGATAGAATGAAAGAAATGTTTGAATGAGATCAAATATATGAAAAGAAGGTAGATAACCATTTTAACTCTAGCTGGGATAGTTATCTTGCAAGTGTAGATGATGCAAGAGGCTAATTAAAATAGTTTTAACTAATGGAAACTAAATTAATAACTCTCATAAAACCCCTAAAAGAGCACTCTTCATAGGAAAATATATTCCTGCACAAACATTTCAACTCAGATTTGCAACTTGCAACCAACAATCTTGAATTCAAATAAACTTTGTGAACAATGGGGCTGAAACAATCCCTCACACAACTTCTAGAACTCACCATAAGAAAGATTTGTAATAACAATTTAAACTATGTAATAAAAGATTTCTCCGGCACCTGCATAATCAACCTCACAACACAATCGATCCAAAAGGACAATGGGCTGCAATAAACCCTTACAAGACTCGAGGACAAGGAAATACAAGAAAATAAAAGTATTTGCAGCAGAAAATCAAACCCTCGCAACACAACTTCTTTCCATAACTGCAACAACAAACTTCTCACATTTATCTCAATACAAAAATCTGCAACAACCGGCGATGTGCATAACTTTAAAATCAGCCTCAAATCTTAAACAACACCTCTCAAAACCCCTCCTGGAGATATCCCATGGCTTCCTCTATCTTCTTCTTCAATATAGAAAGAGTGACACAAAAATGAATTGATTTTCCCTTTTACGCAATCCATCTTTTTCATGAAATGAAATTTGAGTGCATTTGGATGAATTTCTTCACATTCCAAAACCCACTCCCAAAAATCAATGCCCACCTAATGAAATTCTCCAATTAGATTAAATTTCATTAATACAATTGAATAAAATGTTCTTTTCATACTCCAAGACACGTTATGAATGGAAACAATGCTTTTATTACATTCTTGCTTTCTTGAATAAAGCAAAAAATAGATTTTTCCAATCTCGGTATCCACTTCCAAGATCCCTATTTTTTAGGAGTTGAGGAATTTCAAATTTTGAGTTACAAGTTAATTAATGGTATCCAAGAAACCAATGCTTACTTTATTTTTTCAAGTTTTTTTCTTTCAAGGTAGATTCTCCATTATCTCCACTCATCTTATCTTCTCCAAATTTACTCCAAATTTGAATTTTGAATTTACAACATGGCATAACATCAAAATGCTCAACAAAATATGAATTTCATGAGAAAAAATATGAAATTCAAAGCACACCAAAAATTGAAATTAAAATCAAACACCTTTTGTTGACACAAGATAGCCACCATGCCATGGATGCTCTTGCATTAGTAGACCATTCTACATAGAATTAAATGCCTAGAAATGGATACAAAATGATGAATTATCATAGGTACCTAGTATGTCACATGGATTTCCACATGTTGCTCTCGTCCAAATGAATAAAAAAAAACATGATAATACTTTCTTTAGATTTATGAGAATACTTGGAAACTGGTAGCAGTTGTTAACCTTTCTTCCTAGTTTGAAATATTTGTAGATCTGAAAATTTCTTTATATCTTCATCAAGTTCTTTAGAAAAAATTTGCCACCTCTCTTCACAAAGGAATTAAATTCAAGTAATACGAAGCTCCTTCTAAGATAAATCTTCTTTTGGGTCTCCTCCAACAATGGAGTCACACATATGTTGGCAAGAGACACTGCTACTATCATTCTGTGTTGTCATTGATGGAAACCCTAATCGATGATTAGATATGCACATCATCATTCGATCATACCAGTAGACAGATTGAAGATTGACAAGGAAGAATAAGGCATCTGGTAGTTCAGTGTTCATCGATCTGTATGAAGATTTTATGTTATTGTTTTGTGTTGCACATCGCAGGAAATGTTTTTTGGTGAATAACATATGCTTCTAGTAATTCGTGGTGGCTTGTATCGATTCGTGTGGAAATTAGAAGATCCGGTTGGTTAATTCTCTATTTTATCAATACTGGAGCCGACTTCATAAATGTATCATGCCGTGGATGTATGGAAAGTAATTGGTTAAGTATTTTTCTATTTGTATATCTTTGTTTGGGTCCTAGCCAAGTTGTGGCCGACTGTTGTGGATATGCATTGCATATTATTCATGATCTGAGCCAACAGATGTAAATATATCTTTTTTATATTGAAGCTGACATAGTGTAATTGAATTCTAAGTTGGGGATATATATAAGATCATTCGTATCATTTTGGATGGAGTATGAAGTGTGTGTTGATGTGAATTGTGAATTAGAGCTGAGAAAAAGAATGATAATGCGTAGTTTCACTTGTGCATAGAGAATTTGTGCTGTGAGTGTGAGAAGAACAAAGCAGAAGTGCAGAATCCATCTGTAGGACATAAGATTGAATATTGTGCCTAACCAGAACTGTAATTAGGCATATGTAGATGCTATTTTTCTTAGTTCAAACTCTCAGATGTTTTAACATGATTTTCTTTATAAGGTAGTGAGCTCTAGGTAGTATGTCTGAATGCAAGTGCATTCCCCTTATTATAAACTTCATTTGAGTATACTCAGATTAAATTATGGATTGGCCATCCACCATGGTTTTTCTCCTAATAGGGTTTCAACGTAAAAATATTTGTTTTATGATTTTGTGTTCATTTGCTTCATGTTTATGCATTATGGTTGAATTTTGTTAATTCTTTGAAGATAAAGGTTAATAAAGTTAATTTTTGCACAACATTGATTCACCCCCCCTCTCAGTGTAGCTTGTTTCCAACAATTGGTATCAGAGCTAATTCCTCAGAATAAGAAGTCTAACCTTGGGGAGATCTTGGAAGGTGTTTCAATGTATTCAAGCAGCCTTCAACAACAACTTTTGGTGGCCTTAGATGATCTTGATCAATCAAAGGCTGAAGTTTAGAAATTGCAAGCAGACCTCACGGATGTTGAGAAATTCATCGAGTCTTTGAAAGACACAATCAATAAGTCTAGAGAGAAGAGAAAGGAACTTTATGATCAGATTAAGTAGAGTGGAAGTAAGAGAATTGAAGATGAACAACTCAGTCAAGCCCTAAAGGAAAAGATAGAAGAATGGGAACAACTTACCATAGATAATACAGTCCTAAAGCTTGAAATGGAATCTATCATGATGAAGATGACCAAGGAGGTTGAAGATAGAAAGAAGAATGAAGAGAACCTAGCACAGTCCCTGAAAGAAAAATCTGAAGTATGTAGCCGATTGGATGATGAACTAGACCAATCTAAAAACAATGAAGAGGCACTCGAAAAGAAGATGCATGATCTCATAAATGAACTTTCTACTGCAAATGAGTACAAAGAAAAGTTCAAAGTTAGCTTAGCCAAGCTTGATGAACTAATTAGCAGTCAGAGGACAAATGGTGACAAGAGAGGTCTTGGATATGAAGAAGGAGAAAGTTCAAAATCTGGACAAAGGAGATTCAAGCAAGGAAATCAAATGAACAAATTTGGAACGTGTCTGGTAAGGCAACCTAATGCTTAGAGATTTAATGGATTTTATTTAAGTTGTAATAAATTTGGACACATGGCTACTCAATGTAGAAATAGAATGAAATCAAGTGGTCCATCATTCTTAGGTCAGTGCTTTAATTGTCAGAAGGTTGGTCATAAGTCAAATGAATGAAGAAATGTGATGAATCAATTTCATAGAAATATTAGATGTTATACATGCAATAGACTTGGCCATACTACTAACTAGTGTAGATCAAGAGGAAATCAATGGAACAACTGGTTTGGACAGAGAAATTTTGTGTGCTATAACTATAGCAAAATTGGACACCTTGCTACATTATATTGGAATAGAAAAGGTTCGGTAAATCAAAGGAAAAACATGCAAAAGGATATCAAGGGAAAAGGAAAAATCACTATAGATGTGGCTAGATAGCAGATCCAAAAGAAATGGGTGAAGATAGATTCCTCTGTTGAAGAAAATGTGCTAGCACCAGAACCTGCTTCTGGTAATTCCTCCGAGAATTAGTTTCAGGCCTTTGGCCTAGGGGGGGTTGTCAAGAAAATCTTTCAAACCCCTAACTGGTAAGTAACACCAGATGTGGATGTGTACAAAAGGTGCACAGTTTCCCAACTATTGTTGTTGAACTCATTGGAGGAAGTGGTATGCCTTTTTGGAGGTCCACAGAAGATTTATCTGTAATAGTGCATAAAAATAGGGTAACCGGATGCGTTAGGGTTAAAGAATTTATTATGATAAAAAGGGTTAGGTATGCAGATGATAAAAATTCCTTTATATTCTTCATTTTTCACTTTGTATTTTGGAGAAAATAAGTTTGGAGAGCTCTAAGGTGAACTTTGGCAAATTAAGGTGAAATTCAAGTGTGGAAGTGATTTGGTAATCAAATTCTAATCCGGTGAAAAAGGTATTTATCAAAAAACTCTACGAATTTGTGATTTGGTGAAAATTAACACTCCTTTGGTAGTGGAAGTCAAGGACATACATCTTCCTAAGTTCAAATGGCATCCTTACAAGTCTCTTGAGATAGACCCGTTAGGAGAATTTTTGTCTATTATGTACAAAGTGTTAGACAAAGAGGACATTAGGGTCTATATTCACATGAATATTGAAGAACTAGGAAGTTCACAACTGTTGAATTTGTATAATAATCACATCATAGGTGAAGATTTTTGTGTGAAGCCAAAACATAAAATCCTAGAAGCAAATAAATTTACATAGATTGTCAAATTTCCCGTGTTTGAAGAGTCATAATGGGTTCGTTATGTTTTGAGTTGAGTCCATGATGAATTCATGTGGTTAAGCATACCATTCAAAATCACAAAGGAGGCTATCAGTGCTGTAACAGGTCTAAATTCTTTTGGTGGACTACCAATTATGAAATCTGTGAAAAATCACATGGTCATTAATGCTAGAGGCTCTACATATGAAAAAAGAGCAATGAAAATTGATAACATTGTTGATGTAGATGTCAAATTTTCATCTATGGTTATTGGGTACAAGATTTATCATTCCATTCAAGAAAAATATTTGTCTGGTACAACAATTTATGTCGCTTATCAGATGGTGAAAGAAAATGCAGATTATGATCTCTGTGAATTGCTGAGGAGTCAGCTAATTGAAAATATTGTAAAGATTAAGAAATATAAGAAAAACTCTATCAATATGGTAACTTTCTTTTATGCTTATTCTTTTGTTTCATGGGTGAGGTTCTAGGATTCAAAAAGATTCACTAGCAAAAAGACATACCGGTAGTTGCTCAGATCAAAGATCTCTCTCACAAATACGTAGACTCTAAGACAAAGAATGCCACTATCTGGGGGTACTTTAAAAGTTTTCAGACTATGATGCAAGCTAGAGAGAGGATTCCCACCTCCATTGTAGAGAAATACAAAGATACAATTTGCTTCATGGTAGATGTTGATCAATGAATGATGGAAGTTATTGATCCCAAAAAAATTTGGATCATGCCTATGGGGTATGAAGTTGAAGAAAACATTTTGGATATGTATGCACAACACTTAATATGTAAACCTTTGGATCTAGAAGAAGAGAGGTTTGGTACCTATGTTGAAAAGGACATACAGGTGCACAACGAGTTCAGGAAACCTGTGGTAACCAAGAGAGTTAGAAAAGAGGTAGAAGTTCTTGTAGAAAGTTTGGGCATATTCACAGAGAAATAAAAAGAGGTGAGAAAGAAAAGGGAAGAAGCTAAAGCAGCTAAGGAGGCAGAAAAAAGTGAATCAGTTGGTCCTGTAGCACCATCTACCCAAGCTAGATGAATTAGAAGCTTTGTATCCCATTCAACTCCTACAGCAAAATCAATCCTTATGAAAATTAAATCTAAGGGAGTTGGTAAAGAAGATAAGAGGAATAAAGATAAGAGCAAAAGATTCTATGGGGTAGTTTCAGAGGATGAAGTGATAGAGTGTGATGAAGAAGTCAGAGATATCAAACATCAAGGCACCAATGCAACAACTTTTACAAAAAGCGAACCCTTCGGTGGAGATGTTTAAGCAAAGAAGAAGACAAAAACTGACAATCCAAGTATGTCAGTAGAAGAAGTTGAAAAGGCTTTAGTTAAGGATGGAAATATCAAGCCACTTTGTAAATGGTATGAGTCTTGAAGAAGCAACAATAAAACACTTGAATATTTTCAATAAAGTTTTGATAGAAATATTGCCTAATCTACACAAAATTCTATATGACATTATGGAAATGAGGGGACTCAATGCTAGGATAGAAGAAGAACATATGAGAGAAAGGATTCTTGCAGAATTGTGTTCGGTAATGTCTATGGATGATATGTAGGAACTCTTGAATAAAGCCAAAAGGAAATTTAAAAGCAAAACAAGGGTGAATAAGCTAATGATCGGTCTAACTAATGAAGTTACAAAAGAAACTAAGTAAATCCTGAGGGAGATACTATTAAATGACATAATTGATGTTGTAGTTGAGGAAACACATGTTGAAGATGCCCCATCTAGTCTGGTAAAGGAACCACAAGAATAAAATTTTGATATAGCTGAGGATTCATAGATTCCTCCTATAATGGACAACACATAAATTCCTATGGAAGTTGAGATACCTAAAAATGTATCAATTGAGAATGTGGAGATCCCTAAAGAAACAATAATTGAAGAGAAGAAAGCTGATGTAAAGGCAATACCAGTTGAAGCAAGAGACACCACAGAGGTAGTGAAGAAATTTTTGGTTGAACAAAAAGAATAAATTGATCCAGAATTAATGGAAGGTCCTATTGACCTATCTACCTTGACTCCAATTTAGAAAATGAAGGTAACTTCATTTTCTCAAGAAAAAGCCAGAGAAGAGCTACTAAAGTCACACATTGAAGACAGTGAGCTGCTAAATCTTGCATCTGGAGTATTGGAAAAGATAAAGCCCTCTTATGTGAAAGATCTAATTGGTTCCTCCTCCAACAAATTGAAAAATATTATCAGCTCAATTAGTACTCACTTTGAGTCACTTAAGAAATCAACTATGGTGAAAGTGTAGAAATAATTTAATGTCAAAAGGTTTAGTGGATTGAAAGAAATGATTGTTAAAGATAAAATCATTTTAGCCACGTGTGTGAAGAATGTACAGAATGCTCTGTTAAAAGGTGGAAAGATCTAAAAATAATGCTTATCTTTTTCAAAATTTACTAAAGCTAATGAGAAAAAGGTTAAGGGCCTGGAAAAATAGTTAAGTACTATTTCTGAAGAATTTGATCCTCTAATTGGTAGTGTTGGAAATATAGAAGGTGAAGTGATGTCTTTGCTTGTAAAAATAAAAATCCTAAAGCATGAGAATGAAAAAATTGTTGCAAGAGCAAGTGAACTCAAAGGCATGATTGGTCCAAAAATTCAGATAATGTCAAGTGCTCTAAAGGAAGGAGAAGACACTATGGAAGTTGGTGATCCAACCACCTTGGAATCTGTAGAGAAACAATCCTACCTAATTTGTGGTCACATAACAATATTGGAGAGTCTCAAAAGAATTTGGGACACAAATCTGATCTAGTTGAAGAAAGATTTAATAGACATTTTCCAGCTTATGTAATTGTAAAGAAGCATTTTTGTATAAATAGTTTTGATTGATTGATCCATTTTTGGTATGTGAATCCCTAAATTTTCCATTGATGTCAAAGGGGGAGAATTGGATTTTTGGAATTTTGGGGATGGGAGTGCAGTCTATCTTGGTACTAATCCGACAATTAGTCATTTTTCACTAAGTGTTGCCATCAATGCCAAAGGGGGAGATTGTTGGCAAGAGACACTGCTACTATCATTTCATGTTGTCATTGATGGAAACCCTAATCGATGATCAGATACGCACATCATCATTCAATCATACTGGCAGACAGATTGAAGATTCATAAGGAAGAACAGGGCATCAAGTAGTTCACTGTTCATCGATCTATATGAAGAATTTTTGTTATTGTTTTGTGTTACACATCTAAGGAATTTTTTTTTGGTGAATAATATAAGATTCTAGTAATTCTTGGTGGCTTGTACCAATTCATGTGGAAGTTAGAATATTCAATTGGCTAATTCTCTATTTTATCAGTATTGGATCCGACTTCATAAATGTATCATGTCGTAGATGTATGGAAAGTAATTGGTTAAGTATTTTTGTGCTTGTACATTTTTGTTTGGGTCCTCGCCAAGTTGTGGCCGACTGCTATGGATATGCATTGCATATTATTAATGATCTGAGATGACAGATGTAAATATCTCTTTGTTCTATTGAAGCCGACATAGTGTAATTGAATTCTAAGTTGCGGATATATATAAGATTGTCTGTATCATTTTGGATGGAGTATGAAGTGTGTGTTGATGTGAATTGTGAATTAGAGCAGAGCAGAAGAGCCATAATGCATAGTTTCACTTGTGCATAGAGAATTTGTGTTACGAGTGTGACTAGAACAAAGTAGAAGTGAAAAATTAGTCTGTAGGACAAAAGATTGAATATTGTGCCTAACCGAAACTGTAATCAGGCATATGTAGATGTTGTTTTTCTCCATTCAAACTCTTAGATGGTTTTAATATTATTTTATTTGTAAGGTAGTGAGCCTTCCCTTTGAGCAGTGAGCTCTAGGTAGTGTTTATGAATTCAAGTGAATTCCCCTTATTGTAAAGTTCATTTGAGTATACTCAAATTAAATTGTGGATTGGCCATCCACCATGGTTTTTCCCCTAACAGGGTTTCCACTTAAAAGTCCTTTTGTTATGGTGATGTGTTCATTTGCTTCATGTTTATACATTATGGTTGAATGTTGTTAATACTTTGAAGATAAAGGTTAATAAAGTTAAGTTTTGCACAACACTAATTCACCCCCCCTCTCAGTGTAGCTTGTTTCCAACAACATAAACTCTTTGAACTTTGCTGCAACAAAACCTCTTCCAAGTCCAATAACTTCTCAACATCTAAACCATATGTTCAAACTTCAACAAATGCTTGACTCTGTAATATGACAGTCTACAATTGGAGATTCAAAATTCTCCCCAATAGATTCACGAATTCTGTTGGTGTATTTTCCAACTGAACCTTGAAATCCTCTAAAGGATAGCCAACCCTTATGCTCATGAATCCTCAAAGTTAGTGGCCAACAAACAAGTAAGAGTTATGAGGCTCTTATTCACTTTGGGCTTTGTGAAACTCATGAGGGTAATCCTTATTATGTTCATGCAATATTATTTTTATCAAGAACACTTCTACACATAGATCAATCTCTATTAAGTGGAAATAGACATAATTCATTAAATATTTGGCTGACCTTTGAAAAAATTACCATCTATTTCTAGGAATTAGGTGGTGCCTTAGATTGGTACATGGTAATTGAAAGTATTTTAAATGATTTCATTCTTGTTTGAAGCCCTTGGTCAGATATATGACTAACCCATTCATCTATAATGAAAAGACCAGTGCCTTGTTTATGGATAATGGAGTCATACATGAAATAACCAGTAATACATTAGCAATTTAACCCAGTCATTAGTGGACTATTGACATACTACCTTGTAATATTCAACTCACAATGCCTAAAACACAACTACTTATCGATCTTGTGCCCTTTCCTTACAAACCTATGACCTTATTTTAGCATTCAATCAATTATTTTAATTGAAGAAAATATAAACTCACACATTCAATCAAAACGACTAAAGATAAACAAAAATATCATTAAACATTTCATTCATAATTCGAAAGAGAATTAAATAGGAGATCTTATGTTTCAAAATTGACATTTTCTTCTATAACTGTTGCTATAGATTGTAAAACTATTTTAAGATCATTATAGAACAAATCAAACCCTAGACTCCTTAGTAATCTTTTTATCAATGCAAGTATTTACTATCTTCTCATTCATGAGCTTCATTTCTACCTATACCATTTTGAGACCTAAAATTCGAAACCCTGTAATCAGCCTTGAAATCCCTTTTAAAGAATAAGGGAGCAACAAGAAATGAGCTGAATTATAGTTACATTTTACACTTCATTTCAAAATTAATTTAACTTGAATGTAAGATATTTCCCCAAATCATTACATGTAGTCATTTGCAGAGCAAGGGAAAGAAAAATTTCACACAATTCTTTGAAGAAGAGGAATGAGCCCGCTCAAACGCATCTTTAGTTGTTGCAAAAACCTCCAAATTCCACTTCCATGTCAACCCAAAAAATTCTCCATCAAACCAGCCCAAAAAACCACCAAGGCAATATTACCATCAAAAAACAAAAACCAGGACTGAGATGCAATCCTACTCAATCAGCACATGAGTATGCACATCCACTCTGAGTCTTTGTAGAAACTAGAGAAACCACCTCCTCATCCTCATATAAGTCCATCATATTTTCCATAGTCAACAGGTACTGGCGGTATCTTGAATATGTTTCATCCTCATTACCTAAGGGACTATCTGAGATCTCAGTGGGAGAATTTTTTTGTTCCATATAGACCCGATGATATTTGTTCTTCCTTTTTGCTTCCCTTGCAGGCTCCACTGACTTCTTCTATTTGGATTTGGTTGACCCACCCAAGACAACCCTACTTCTTACATGATAAGTTACCTCCACACCAATTTGCATAGATTTATTTCCACAGACAATCCTCTTGCCCTTTTCCTTTGAAGCTATAGGAACTCTAGATGTGCCTTGTTCACTTTTAGGGATGTCATTTCGATACTCGAACAAACCGAGTCACCTAGATCTTCTAATAGGGGAGGAAGATACACTTGGTTTACTCATCTTCAATGAAGAAACCTCAGAAGCTTCCCTTGCAACCCCTTAATATAGTCACTCACATTACCTTCACTTGGGCCTAAGCTTCTAACTACAATTATGCAGAAAATATGACTGCCAATTTAATTTATCAAGCAAATCGAGCATGCCGAACATTAATGCCAAAGAGAGAGCAACAAAAGCGAGAAAACGATCAACTATCAAATTTCAAATCATGACCGTTAATCATGCAGATGCTTTGAAACTTATTTATCATCTTGAATCATTGTAGAAATCATAATCATTAACATGCCTCAGGATTAGTTTTGGGTGATCCTACAAGTGTCTTTTTTCATTACTGCTTGCTCATGTGAAGAAAAATGGCTATCATGTATGTATATTTTAATTTTAAATTATAGTCATTGATCTTCATCTAAGATGGCACGTCAAATGACTCAGAATGAATGAATCAAATTCAAATTCCTATTTCCATCATTCACCAGCCCATCGACCCATGAAAATGTGTCAATTGGATGCCAACTTGTCTACCCCGTGGGCTTCACCATCCTCTTCCAAGTGGAAGAAGAAAACCATGTGTCATGATCCCACTAACCCCGTTGCATTTAGAAAAGAATTATTTTAATCCTACAAGGTTCGCGGGGAATGGTTTGGATCAAGTCTCAATATGAGATCTTGACCATTGATGCAAAACTCATAGTTCTAGATGTGTTGGTGGGGGTCATGCCCCATCTCATTGATATGGACATGTGTCCATAGCCTACTAACCTCACTGCATTTTAAAATTGAATATTTATTTTTGTGAGGTGAGCGGGGAATGACTAAGATTAAATCTCAATGCTTCATCTCAATCATTAATTTGGAAGCTTTAAATATTGGGCATAATAGTGGAGACTGAGTCCCACCCCTATAGTGGTACACATGCTAGTAGCCCATTGACTTCGTTGCATTTATAAAAGAAATGTTTAAATCCCACGGGGTTTGCATGGAACAACCATGATCTAATCTTTAGATCCAACAACCAGCTAACCTGGACATGCATAAATGTTTGTCTTAAAAAAGGGACCTGACTAGGCTGATGATACTTACACCGTTAGGAGTAAAGACTTAGGACTTAAGTCTTTTCAAAAAATGAAATATTTTCAGCCCGACTCAGGAAGTATTTAAACAATGGAAAAGGTATTAGGTGATCACTAAACCTAGACCAAGGGGCTGATAAAAATATGTGTGTGATGGCTCTAGTTGTAACTCAATTGACTAGTAATCGAGTGTAACGGGTCAACAGAGGATAAGAACGACAAAGGATTTAAGTCCAAAAATTTAAAACGAGGTTTTCTAAATAAAACCCTAAACCCTTCCCTTAGGTGCAAAGTTCAATAACTCAGGATGAAGCAAAATACTAGCTCAAATTTTGAAAAAGTTTAGAAGCTCTACCCAACGAAAAAACCTTGACATGTCAATGGGAAAAACACTTGACATTTCATTAGGAAAACCAGGTTGATGTTCTTTTTGCAAATGTACAATATTTGTATGATCAGGCACAGCTTACCAACATACATCCTATCAACAATAAACTGTATATATTTTCCCAATAACTAGCATCATTGGCCTTGGTGGTGTACTCAAAGATGATGAGATTGTGATGAAGGTTTTGAGATCTCTCCTTAAATCCTATAGTGATAAATTGTCTACTACTGAAGAGTGTAAGGATTTGGATAAATATTCAATAGATGAAATGTTTGGTGCTCTAGCTACCTTTGAAAGGAGAGAATTTGATAAATATGTTCCAAAGAAGGAAGATGCATTCAAAGCCAATAAAAAGATAGAAGATGAAGTTCCTAATAAGATGATGAAATTGAAATAAAATTTGTAAGAATACTAAAGAAATACATGGTAAAATATAAAGGTAAGCTACCTTTCAAATTTTCAATTGTAGAAGGATTGGTTATTTTTCATCTGAATGTCCATACCAAGAATTTGTTGATGGTAATAAAAGAGACAAGGCTAAAAAGAGTTTCTATTCTAAGGAAAATAGATGTTCCTCAGAAGATGAGGATAATGATTCAAATGATGAAATCCTATTCATGGCCTTGAAAGACAAAAAGGAAAATATTGGAGAAAGTAAGAGGTTGGATAACTTATTAGTTGATAAAAATAATGAAAGATTTATGATTGTTTGGACTTCCTTTCATGCAAAAGAATTAGAAAATTCTTGGGTGATTGAAGTGGTTTCTCTAACCACATGACTAGTGACAAGAGAAGGTTCATTAGTCTTAAGAAGTTTAATGGTGGTGTTGTTAATTTTGGTGGTGATGAGTCAACATAAATTTATGGAAATGGTGATATAATTGATGGAAGAAATTAGGACTGGGGATTTGTGTATGTCAATGGTCTAAAGCATAATCTTCTCAGTGTCAATAAAATTTTCAGCAAGAGGTACACTCTTACATTTGATGCTAATGGTTGTGAGATTAGAAAAGAAGGTTTTGAAAGACTAGTTGTTGAAGGAACAAGGATAAATGGTAAGTTCTATCATCTAAAGGAGGCTAATGGAATAATCTGCTTATTGGATAAATTTAGAGAATGTTGGTTGTGGCACAAAATAATGGGACACATCAATTTTGACATGGTAAAAATTAGCTCCTCTCAAGCTGTAAGAGATATGCTTAAGATAACCAAAATTGTGAAGTCTTTATGAAAGGAATGAAAAATGGGAAAGAAAACAAAGATAAATTTCAAGAGCAAGGAGTGCTCAGCTACAATGCCATTCGAGTTGATTCATATTAACCTTTGTGGAACTACAAGAACAAAGAGTCAACAAGGTGAGAGGTATTTTATGTCACTTATTGATGACTACACTATTGGATGTTGTGGTTGAGTTGTTGATATGTGGTTGTCATTGATGTCAACACTATTAGCATAAATGTCTATAAGGTTGTATATGTCGAGGATATTGAGAAAATTGAAATAAATAAGTTATAGGTTGTATGTGAAGCAGTGAAGATCAGTATGAAGGAAAATTCAGTATATTGTAAACTAGATGTTGCAGATTAAAGGGTTTGTTTTCAAGCCTATCTAGTTTTTAATCCATAACTTTCAGAGGTGTGCATGAAGATCCGAGGATGTTATAAATTTCTATGTATTGATAGCTATTCTGTTACTACAAATGGTGTTCATGGAAGAAGATAATGTGATTCTGGTAATCTGAGTTGTTGTGTATGTTCCTATGACATTCGTGGATGTTTCTAGATCATGTTCTATCTATGTTGCACATCCACATTGATCATTGTGCTTGTGATCCAAGATTTTATCTTATGTGTTCATGTTTTTCATGTTCATGGTTGATAAGGTGTTTGAAGCGTGTTTTGGATCTTCGAGGAAGAATATTTGAAGGTGTTTCATGTTCGAGGATACTGATTTAGGTCCCTACTATGTTGTGGTTGACTTTGGTTGATGTGCATTGATAATTTTTATTGTTTTGGGCTGACAATTTGCATTCATTCTATTATTTTGTTGAACTGACATAAAGCAATGTAATTTATTGTTGCAGATATATATAAGCGATTTATCTCATTTGATGTATGTGTAATGTGAAGTATGTGAGTGTTATGTACGAATAAGGTTCAGATCATTCGAAGGCAAAGCAGAGTGTGAAGAAGAGTGAAAGATAGTGAATAAGTATTCATGTGCTTAACCAGAACTATACTCGAGCATTTGCAGATGCTACTCTCTCAGTTCAATTTCTTCAGATGGTTTTAATCTAAATATTTTTTGTAAGATAGTGAGTCTTCCTTTGAGCAGAGAGCTCTAGGAAGTGCGCTTGAATGCATTTGCATTCCTCTTAAATACTATTCTTATACTTTTAACAAGATATAACTTATGGATTAACCTCCACCGTGGTTTTTCCCCTAACAGGGTTTCAATGCAAAAAATCTCGGTGTTATGTGTGTTTTTGATGTGTTGTTGATTCCTGCTTTCACTGTTAATAATCAAATCTAAGAATTAAGGTTAATAAGATTAATAAGGTTGAAATTTTGGGACAACTGATTCACCCCCCCTCTCAGTTGTCTACCCTTGTGTTGCCAACATACACTAGAATGGCCTGCATTTCAATTTTAAGAGATAAAGCAAAAGCTTTTGATAAGTTTAAAATCTTCAAAAAAAAATTGAGAATGAAATAGATATTAAGATCAAATGCTTAAGGTCAGATAGAGGAGGTGAATTTACTTCAAAATGAATTTGAATTTTTTTTGAAGATCATGGTATTAGAAGACATATGTCTACCCCCATCAATAAAATGGGGTAGTGGAAAGGAAGAATAGAACTGTGCAATAAATGGTTAGAACCATGTTGAGACATGTTGATATGCCTGATATGTATTGGAAGGAAGTAGTTCACACTGCTATCTATTTTCTTAACAAAGTGTAGTTGAGGGTTAATAGCTCTAAGACCCCTTACGAGTTGTGGTATGGAAGCCATCCCACTATTAAATACTTCAACAAATTTACCAAGAGATTTTATATCAAAGGAGATGAAGGAGATCTTGGAAATTTTGACTCAAGGTGTGATGAAGGAATCCTTCTTGGCTACTCAACTACGAGCAAGGATTCTAGATGCTATAATAAAATATTGGGCAAGATGATTGAGAGAAAAAAGTTAAAGTAGATGAAGACTTGGGTTAGATCTCACAAGAACTTAAGGTTTACAGGTCTAATATACCTCCCTAGGTTGAAGAAGAAGAAGAATAATAATAAGAAGAGAAGGAATCAAAACCAATGAAGACTCTCAAGAATCCAACATAGTATCTATAGAGGAACCATTCATTAGATTAGATTATTGGGGAAAAGAATGAAGGTGCGCGGACTATGAGAAGGCTTGTAAGAGTAAGTGATTAGGTAATTTTGTGTTTATGGGTAAGGGCACAAAGATTCTTGGGCGAGGTCTCACAAGAGCTTAAGGTTTGCAGGTCTAATATACCTCCCTAGGTTGAAGAAGAAGAAGAAGAAAAAAAGAGAAGGAATAAAAAAAATGAAGACTCTCAAGGCTCCAGCAAAGTATCTATATAGGAAACATTCATTAGATTAGATCATTGGGGATAATAATGGAGGTGTGGTGACTAGGAGAGGTCTTGTAAGAGTAAGTAATTATGTAATTTTGTGTTTATGGTATGGGCATGAAGCTGAGGGGCCAAAAAGGGGTCTTAAGTGGCAACATTTTTTTGAAATAAAAAAATACTGACCTTGGATGAGAAATTGAGGATAGTTATACTCAAAATTTTATGATGCAACAAAACAAGCATCGTAGTGCTATGAATCTACTTTCTAAGCTATTAATTTTATTTGAAATGGTAGGGAGTAAGGGGTTCAAAAAAGGGAACCATAGAAACCAGTGTTGTTTTTGTCAAAAAAATATAACATAGCATCTATTGTGGCTCCCTCAAAAGGTTAACATTTTTTTTAGTATTTTTAAAATCACTTACCTCATAAGTTAGTTAAAAGCATGTAGTTTATGCCCAACTTTTCTAATAAATTTCTAAGGACTATATGATTTTTTACTAGTTTTGAAAGTAGACACATCTTGAAAAACATAAATCTGGGCATGCTACCCCTATAATTTTTTAAAACTAATAAAAAATCATTTTTTTATGTGTAGAATGGAGTCTAGTTTATTAAAATGTATTTATTTAGAATTTCAATGGACGGTTAAAAAATAAAGTAAAAAATACCAAACATTGGTTGTTGACAAAAAATGGACACACAAACAAAAGAAATTGATGAGTGCTCAAGAATGTTGTTTTAATTGATCTGTTTATAAATTCAAAAGACTTCATTATATTATTAATTAACTATTATGGTGGTACAATATATGTTTAATGTTTGCTTGTTTCATATTATACTTGACTAAATTGAAGGATATATTAGATGTGGTATTTTACATTAAATGCGCTTCTTTTGATAATGTTAATAAGGAAATGATTGTGCAAAATGAAATATCTATTGTCATGATTGCAATCTATTCTTGAGGATTTCGTGCAGGTAATTGATTCTTTATTGTTGAGCTGGTTTTGTTAAAATTTTCGTTTAACAGTTGGGTTTCAATCACACTCTTGAAAGCTCTTGAGAGATCGTGATTTGCTATAATTTTGAATTGGCTCTCTTCGTCAATTTGGGAACTGTTGGTCCAGCCGTGATTAGCAAGATTCTTTTGAATGCTTCTAGTTAGAATTTCATTTAGTTTTTTACTCTGTAACTTGGTGGCTAGTGCCATAATTTTGAATTCAAAAATAGGGGATATTCTTATAAATATCTATCCTTAGGTTTAATTTGAGTGAGTCAATGTTTTGCTGAAAATTGTAACTTTTGGTACTCTCTACTTTTGTTTTACTTGCCAATTTTGGCTAATTGGAATGAAAATAAGAAGTTGATCTGAATCACTATGTTTGAGGTCCCACTAGAGGAAGAGCAGGGCCTACTCAACCGAAGGAGGTGACCTTGTTTCATTGTTATCTGATTCAATTGATTCTATTTTTTCATAATTGGTTTGAAGTTAGCTATAATTTTTGTTAATCGATGTTCAACAATTGCATTTACTTAGATTAAATTATTCTAATTCAAATTAGTTAAGTGTCACATATAGATTTTATTGATTAATAAATGCAAATTATTAATCATGATATTGTTAATTATATTATGTTAAATGATTATTTAAATTAAAGTTAAGTTGAAATTTAAATGCAATTACAATGATTTTAAATGCATTTTTATTTAAATTGGGGTTTGTCTTTGCTGATGAAAATTCGAGTGCAAGTGAACGCAGGAACAAGTGAACATGAATGAAGATGAGAACAACGATCAGGTAGAGTAATTTTAGCCATTAGATTTTTATGAGGATGATGGAATCTGACACACACACATTTAGTTATTATTTTAATGTATTTTTGTGATTATTGTGCTTGCAAATTTTAAATTAAGTTTAATTGATTTCTCCAAAATGTGAAAAAAAATATGTTGCTTTAAATGATGTTTTATTATTTTGTGAGAAAATAGATCTTATTTAAATAACTAAATTATTTATGTCAATATTTTATTATTGTTTAAAAATAATGAAGCTCTTATTTGAAATTAATAGAATAGACTTTTATTTGTGAAAATTTGTTAAAATGTAATAAAATTGTGTGCAAATTTATTTGTTTTTATTTTTCTCATTTGAAAATATGAAAGAGAAAAGATTTATTGAAGAAATTAAAACAAATATCTAAAATCGAATTATTGAAAATAAATTGGAAAACAAACATACGTGCAAATTGAGATTGAATTCAAATAGCAGTTGAACAGATTGAAGAAAATATCTTCAATCAAATTGGAAGGCAATCAAATTCAATAACTTGGAGTTTGAAAATTTGATCTGGAGATCAACCTCAAATTGTGGATCTGATTTCTTGATAACATCTACCAATTGCATGAGAAAAGATCAGTCTGGAGGAAATTCAAAATTGAAAAGTGTGTTAAAATCCATTTTTAGATTGAACAGAAAAGGAGACTCAACATCATGAAGGGGATAGGGAATTAATTTGAAATTATTTTGAGACAGAGGAGGTTGCAAAGTGTGTTACTATTTCTAAGTTTGCTAAGGTTACAGACAACCTTCTCATCCTCCATGCAGCCAAGAAGGTTGTCATCCCCACTCCCCACGTGCTTTGAAGGAGCAGGACAATCACTGCCAGGAAGGAGAAGGCATGCACAGGGAGGAGAATCTCTTTTCTCCACTCACCATACGCAGCCAGGAGGAGAGGTCTTGGGGGGCATGCAGGAAGAGGGGAGGCTGTTGTATGCAGACAAAAAGACCCTTCATCCACTCCCGACACATAGTAAAGAGGTGTGCCTGAAGAAGGAAGAGGCACCAGGTAAACAAGAGGACAACAATAATAAAAAGAGAACTGTGTAGATTGAAAGGGTGGATAGGGAAAGAAGAATAAGGCAGAGGGAGTTTGAATAGAAATCTGTCTATATCTCACACAAGCAACAAAAGATAGAGAGGAACTAGCGAGAGGAAGAAAATAGAAGAACAAAGGGATAAGCAACAGGAAAAGATTTGGTAGAGGAAGCAATTAATCGTTTCTAAAATTACCAGGTAGGATCTTTTAGAAATTGTTAAACAAAATCATGAATACAGTGAATTCAAATGGAATAGTTATTTTCTATTCTGATTTTTAAAACTATTAAAAAGTATTTATGTTTTCTTCGAATTCTGATTACATTTTTGAATATCGAATTGTGTTTATCCAGAAAGACCATTGAACATAAAATTGTAGGAAACTTAATTAGAAAACAATGAAAAAGAACTGATTTATAAATTTAGGAGAAATTTAGACCTAGAAAAAGATTTAAAACAAAAAAACGTTATTTAAATTTGATTTGAAAAGAATTCAAAACAAAAAAGATTTTCAGTAAAATATCTCTTAAATTTTAACCGTGATTTCAAAATAGAAGTTTTAAATCAGTGAAATTTGCAAATAAAACTCAAAATATTCAAAATAGAAATGAAATGATTTATTTTAATTCAGTTCTTGAAAAGTAATTATTTATTTTCTAAAAGTATGAAAAATAGAAAATAAATCAATTAAATTAAAAATATGATTTACTTGAAAACAAAACAAATTAGGATTATTTCAAGTGGAAACAAATTAAATGAGTAAATAGAATGAAAGAACGTGTGCTCATTTAATGCCTATTTATATATGTATTTAATTTACATACTTGAGATACACCTTCTTTTTGGTTATTTAATTTATTCGATTTAAATATTAATTTAATGTTATTTATGGTTTAAAATGATGAAAATACAACATTTAAACTGTTTTTGCTTGAAACAAGATTTTCGTTAAATTGTTTGTGAAAGATTGTATTTATTTGATTGGAACCATGCATGCTTGATAAATGAATGTGCATGTCATGTGTTTGGAAAGTTACCTTCCGGGACGGGTGCCGAATATGGGTTATTAGAGAGTGTAGTTTTGCTTTTCCAAAACTGCTTTTTATTTTTCGTGCATGACATTTTACTTGGCCAAGTAACTTAAGGACCATTGAAATAGATGGAATTAATGAAATATCTACCATATCCTAGTATCGAACTTGCTTGTTTCTTAAATGAATTAGAAAAATGAAAATTCTTGTGGTTTTACTAGTTATACTAGGCACGCACTAGATTCCATCTTGCTTGTTGACTGCTTTTTGCTAAGTGATTCGTGCAGGGTCGGGTATTCTTTGAATGACTAAAGAATTTTGAAGAAGCGTAAGCTTCGAGGTTGGGCCTAAAAAGCGCTTGATCCTTGTTCTCATCTTCATTATTCAAGATATGCTATTGGATTGAAGATCAAAGGATGTCATCTTCATTTATGTTATATTGTATTATGTAATTATGAATTGAAGAGCTTAAGGCGACTGATTGCCTAAGTCTCGAATTATAACTTATATTACAACTTCTTTTGTATTATTATCAATGTCATGTAATATGACACGTGTATGTATTTAAATTAGAAATGTATATTGAATCTATTTATCGACTGGATTTTATGATGTCTAAATGAATGAAGTGTCGACTTTATTTTGAATATAAATGAAATTATTTAAAGTTTTGTCGATGTTTGGATTTAAAGAGATATGCTCTTTACATTAAGATATTTTACTGTAGGTCAAAGTTAGATCAAAATTCCATCATTTACTGTAGGTTTCATTAAGTATTCATTTTCAGATGCACATAGTTGTAGTAAAATTGGTAAGGATGACTGATGTAAGGATTGAATTGAAGCTAACTTGGAATATGTTCTTGGGAGTTAGTATTATTGCTTTCTACATTTAATGTTTAATTCTTTGCAACATAGATAGATTCACTATTTTATAGATTTAAGTTCATTACCTGCAAGTGTAATTAGATTTCTTTTTAGCAACTTTAAATTCTGCATTTTAGAGTTAGAGTTAAATTTTTTTATTTTTTAGATCTCCCAATGAACCGATTGGAGTTAAGTAAGGTAACATCTAAGTTGAGTCATTAGGACTAAAATAGGTTTAAATAAGTATTAGTTAACCAATAGGTTATAATCATCCTTAGAAATTAGTTGTTATGTTCTGCTCCTGAAGATCTCCTAAAGGATCTTGAAGGAGACTGACCGAAATCAAAGTCACTATTTATAGTGCAAAACCCCCCAATTTTTGGAATCCTCCTTATCGTATATTGCTCTGAAACACACCTGGTTTGATAAATGAAAAATTAAATGATGCAATTTTTGACATCAACGACCTCTCCCATCATAAATTAAAGATGAAAGCCTTAACATAGTCAAAATGTGAAAAAAATTACATCGTCCAATATCTAAGAGAGAGTTTAACATTACCCAGGTGTTTGTTCTACTCAACCTTGAAACATGTACAAACCTAATGGTTAGCACAAATGATATTATGTGAAATATTGTATAATATGCAAAAACATGTTCTTGGACATTGGAAAGGAACTCCAAGCCTTTAGGTTGGAAATCCAAAGAAAATCCAATCCAACGCTTGGGGATTCCCAAAGCAAGGTAAAATATGAGTGCATTATAACATGCTCACATTATGTAACATTTTTGACATAATACAAGAATATTACAATGTGATTTTGTTATGGCTTACTTTATGCTTTTGTGTGTGTTTGTATAAATATGTGTTTTGTATACATGTTTGTATTTCACATAATGTGAGCATGTTATAACATGCTTGTGTTATGGCTCACTTTATATTTTTATGTATGTTTTTATGTGTGAATGTATTCTTCTATGTATGAATGTATGTATGTATGAATGTATGTATGTATGAATGCATGTTTAGGGTTGAGGGTATAGGGTTAAGTGTACAAGGTATAGGGATTATGGTTTGGGATATTCAGTATAGGGTTGAGTTTGAGGGTTTAGGTACAAGGTTGAATGTATGGTTTAGGGTTTAAGCATGGGGTTGAGGGTATAAGGCTAAGTGTATAGGCTATAAGGATTAGGGTTAAGGATATTGGGTATAGGGTTTACGATATGGGTTGAAGATATAAGGCAAGGGGTTAAGGGTTAAGAGTGTAGGGTTTACGGTTTAAGTATAGGGTTGAGGGAAAATGCTCAACATTTATGGCATAAGGTTGAGGGTATAGGGTATAGAGATGAGGGTTTAGGGTGTAGGGTTTAGGGTTTACAGTATAGGGTTGAGGGTTGAGAGGTTAGGGCTTAAGTATAGGGTTGAGGATTTATAATTGGGTGATATTGTTTAGCTCGTTGAGTGTATAAGATTAAGTGTGTTAGGTATAGGGATTATGGTTTATGATATTGGGTTGAGGGAATAAGGCATATGTTTAAAGGTTGAGACTATATGGTTTAGGTTTTAATGATAGGGCTGAGGAACGATGTTCAATTTTTAGGCTATAAGGTTGAGGGTGTAGGATTTAGGTTTTAAGGTATATGGTTGATAGTTGAGGGATTAGAGCTTAAGTATAGGGTTGGTTTATGGTTGATGGATTATTTCATTCCATTGATTCCATATGATTTAGTGTGTAGGGTATAGCGATTATGGTTTAGGATATTGTGTATAGGGTATAGGGTCGAGGGACTTAGGGTATAAGGCATAGGGTGAAGGTTGTAGAGTGTATGGTTTAGGTTTCATTATAGTTTTGATATTATAGGGTATAGGGATGAGGGCTAAGGTTGTAAGGTTTATAGTTTAATATTTAAGGTATAGGGTTGAGGGTTGATGGATTAGGGCTTAAGTATAGGGTTGAGGGTATAGGGTATAGGCTATAGGGTTGATGGTTTATAGTTGAGTAATAATTTTTAGGGTTGAGTGTCTAAGGTTAAGTGTATAGGGTATAGGGGTTACAGTTTAAGATATTTGGTATAGGGTTTAGGGTTTATATTGAGGGTATAAGGCATAAGGTGAAAGGTTTAGAGTGTATGGTTTAGGGTTTAAGTACAAGTTTTAGAGACAATATTTATGGTTTAGGGTTTAAGGGTGAGGGTATAGGGTATAGGGATGTGGATTTATGTTGTATGGTTTAGGGTTTAAGGTATAGGGTTGAGGTTTGAGGGATTAGGGCTTAAGTATTGAGTTGAGAGCATAGGGTATAGGGCTAAGGGATTGACGGTATGAGGCATAGGGTGAAGGGTTGAGAGCATATTTTTTAGGCTTTAAGTATTGTATTGAGGGACAATGTTAAGGGTTTAGTGTATAAGGTTGATGGTATAAGGCATAGGGATAAGGGCTGAGGGTGTAGGGTTTATGGTTTAAGGTATAAGGTTGAGGGTATAAGGTTAATGTATAGGGTATAGTGTTAAGTGTTGAGGGTATAGGACATATAGTGTCAAGTGTTGAGGGTATAGGGATGAGTGTTGAGGTTGTAGGGTTTAGGGTTTAGGTAGAGGGTTTAGGGTTGAGGGTTGAGGGTTGGGGGTTGAGGGATTATGTATTGGGTTGGGGGTATAGGGTATAGGGATGAGGTTGAGATTGTAGGGTTTAAGGTTTAGGGTATAGGGTTGAGGGTTCATGGATTAGAGCTTAAGTATATGGTTGAGGGTATAATGTTCAGGGTATAGGGTATAATGTTGAGGGTTTAAAGTTAAGGGATAATTTTTAGGGTTGAGTGTCTAAGATTAAGTGTATAAATTATATGGATTAGGGTGCAAGTTATTGAGTATAGGGTTTAGGGTCTAGATTGAGGGTATAAGGGATAAGGTGAAGGGTTGAGAGTGTATGGTTTAGGGTTTACGTATAAGGTTGAGGAACAACATTCAAGGTTTAGGGTATAAGGGTGAGGGTATAGGGTATAGGGATGAGGTTTTATGTTGTAGGGTTTAAGGTTTAATGCATAGCATTGAGTGTTAAGGGATTGAGGCTTAAGTATTGGGTTGAGAGTATAGGGTATAAGGTTGATGGATTGAGGATGTAAGGCATTGGGTGAAGGGTTGAGATTGTACGGTTTCAGGTTTAAGTAGAGTGTTGAGGGAAAATTTTATGGGTTTAGGGTATAAGGATGATGGTATAAGGCATAGGGATGAGGGTTGAGGGTGTACAATTTAAGGATTAAGGTATAGGGCTAAGGGTTGAGGGATTAGGGATTAAGTATAGGGTATAGGGTTGAGGGTTTACCATTGGATAATGTTTATTGTTGTGTGTCTAAGGTTAAATGTATTGGGTATATGGATTAGTGTTTAAGATATTGGTTTTAGGTTTTAGAGTATGGGTTGAGGGTATAAGGAATATGGCGAAGGGTTGAGATTACATGGTTTAGGTATCAAGTATAGGGTTGAGGGGTAATATTTAGGGTTTAGGTTATAAGGGTGAGGGTATAGGGTATAGGGACAAAGGTTGATGTTGTAGGGATTAGGGTTTAAGGTATAGGATTTATGATTGAGGGATTAGGGATTAAGTATTGCTTTGAGGGTTGAAATATGGAAAATTGTCGCTCTATAGTTTAGGACATAGAACAAGTTTCCTTCACTTTTCATTCAAGGAAATCCTAGAGATCTCAATCCAATGATGGCATGAGGGAAATATATATTCAATAGGGATGTAATAGGGTATGATTAATGACTAAAGAGGGGTTCACCACCAAGCTAGGGCTTGGAAAGACAAGTAACATGTAAGACCTAATATCAAAACCTAATGATATACAAAACTTCACTAAATGGCCTAAAAATTAATGCGAAACAAAACAAAAAACTGAGAGAACATAGACGTTTTCTTGGAAACCTATAGTACCTTGAATGAAGAATTGAAATTATGGAAATACTAAATTTAGTGTGCACTAGGACTCATATGCTAGGCTACATGATTTAGTCCCAGATTAGGGTTTCTGTGGAGGAACAAAAATTTGGTAGAGACAAGTTTGGAACACTTGAAAACTAGAAAGTCCACTATAATGCGACTCATATGCTAGAACTGACATATAATTCCTACTTGGCCTTTTCAAGAAGTCAAAGTTTGAATCAAGTCTTCAACCAATGATTTGTCTTCTCAACCCAATTTTTAGATCTGCATTGCTGAATTATTCTTTGTAGATGTCTTTTAATGATCTTCTAAACAAGGTGAAAACTTGGAAAACTTTGCAAATTTGACAACTTATCTCCAATTTGCTCTTCAATATATCTTCAACCTAGATTTACAAAGCACACATTAAATAGATGGAAAAAATGTAATTTTGTTAGTGGAAAGGGGTTTTCCTTTGTCAAACCTCATTTTCGTAATCAAACCTTGTAATGAAATAAAATGTAAAGGAGGAATGATGAATGAAAAAAAGATAATATTGCAACTCACCAAACCCTAGGAATAAAGTGATGCAAACATGTATGAAATGGCTCCAATGGATGTGGATCTTGACCCTTACTTGAATGATATGGATCTTGATTTGAATGCTTTCTTGAATCATAAAACCCTACATCACAAATGTTAGCTCAAAATTAAACATGAGGCATGATGACTTTGACATGATGCTTGATAATTGAATAATGCTCCAAAACACTTGATAATCAACCCTTGAAGTCTCTTGAATTCTCTTGCGAACTCAAATTTTATATAAGAATGCTTATTCAGCTTGCTAGGTCACTTGATTTCTCTTTAGGAGAAAAATGAATGAAATAACCTTGTATTTATACTTATTTATGCCAAATTTCCCCAAATTACAATACTACAAACCAACATCAGATCTAGGAGAATAAAATCCTACCAAGAATTTGAATTCAATTTATTTTTACACCACATGGGACTCATACGCTAAAAGTGGCGTATGAGTCCCATTAGGCTAGGCTTTGGGACACATTTATCAAGAAATGGTTAGATTAATGTAAAATCCAGATTGAAGCCCCAAAACATAAGTGGGAATCATATTGCCAAGATGGAATATGAGTCCCAAATCACTAAATCTGGGTCATACAATCTAAAATAATTAATTTTGATTGGTCATTACATATGTGTCAGGATTATCCTTGGAAAGATGCATTAATTAAGGCTTGTGGATACAAAATAAGGCCAAATAAGGCATAAAGAAGCCCAATTTATTAATGCAACCCCTAGATTAGTGTGAAAGTGCAAGAGAATACTTTACAACACCTTGAATAAGGAATAATTAGTTTCATTTTGTTTATAAGGGCCCAATACCTAATGTGAATGTGTTAAACACATTACAACACTAAATCAAGGCAACATTAAGTTCAATTTAATAAGGAGCACCCAAATAAGTGTGAAAATGTAACGGATGCCATTTTTCAACACTACATTTCGCCCCCACTTTAGTGAGGGGAGGAAATTGCATCAAAATCACACTAAAGTAGATGAGATACACATCAAGAGGGGTGCAAATGTGCCAATTATAGTAAGATAGGATGGAAATGATCAAGAGGGTTGCACAAGCCCCCAAGATCAAGATTCTATGGTAAACTAACATGGGGACAAAAAAACACATATGAAAGCGATATAAGGAGCAATAAAAAGGTACAAGAATACACTGCCAAAGACATAAAGAAAAAAATAAATAAAAAAAGGGGTGGATCAAGCTTTGACCATTTGTCTGGCATGTTGTGGATCAGATCTAAACAATTTGTCTGAAAAATGCAAGCTCACTTTGAGGCAATGAAATTTCAGGTTGTCCATTGGGTGAGTATCCAAAGAGATGAGATACATATGCACATGGCCAATATGTGCTCACACACACAAGCAATTGGCTATGGGAAAGTGATGCCGAAGTTTGGCTTCCCGTTCAACCAAACCAAAGCTATACCTCATGATAACTTTGATAAGATGCCACACAATAATGAACTTCAAGCTTCATGAGGCAAGCAAAGCTTCATATTCTTGGAACTCATTACAAACACGATGGCAACACAAAAAATCAAAGTGTATTATGAAAGGTGGCCATATAACTGAAATTATAATGTAAGGAATGCTCAAAGGAGTCTTGCTTAGTTCATGTAAGGTTTTAGCTCAAGGAACATTGTGCCTAATATCTCCAAGAAAGGATCAATCAAATAATAGAATATTTTCAACTTAGGAGATGTAGTGTACCACATCAAGCAAGTAATTGGAATATAATATGCTAAGAGAGATCACGCTCTAAAAATACATTACACCCAATTTAACCACAAAGCGAAACATGCATCACATGAAGCAAGAAGACTACACAATGAAACATGAAATGCAAAATAATAATTCCAATGTATGCCCCAACTTTAAAGAAATCTCTAAATACCATCTTATGAGAAACTACTTTAAAGTAGAAAATGATAAATACTAACAATAAAGAGGACATGAGAGCTTATTTGGAAAGACTTGTGCCAAGACATATGTTTCTAAATAAAGCTATTTCATGAAAAGGAGTTGCCCCCCAAAACTTCAAACACATGAGGGATCTATGGATTTGGGGTCAGGATGTTCTTGCTACAATGTTTTTAGATATCTTGGAATTGTCATCATTCCCCAAATACCCATAGAACTAGAAGAATGACATAAAGAGAGAAAAACCAAAGAAAAAGACTTTCAGGTCAACATGGAAGAGACATGAATGTCTCGAAACCTTCAATCATCCCTAAAAGGAAAAAAGAAGACAAAGAAAATATAAAGGAAAATATTTTGGGTCAACATGCAAGAGACATGAATGTCTCAATGCCTTGCATCATCCCGAAAATGAAAACACAAGACAAATAAAAAGGTAAAAATGTTTACGACATAGACAAGAATGTAGGTTAAAATAGAGGAATTTCACAAAGGGAGATATAAAAACCGAATAGCATGGGGGATCACATTATGCACATGCAATCACACACACATAACATGAGAAGGGAAAAAAGGAAAGAATAGTAAGGAACATGCGAGTCAACCTATTAGTAGGTCATCTACATCCCAATAATTTTCATCATGTATAGAAGGTAGACAACTAGCCAAAGGGAAAACGAAAAATGCATTACCGGGACAAGGCTATCAAATTCTTTCCCCCACTATGTGCAAGAAAAGAATGAGCTGAGGTAGGTGATGGGAAAGATCTCCTTGCATTTTGAAATAGTTTACAATGATTATAAAGAATGTAATAGTGAGAATGTGATGATTCTACAACTATTACATGACAAGGAGCAGAGAGACATACTTGAAGGGATGATTTCTATGATATAAAACTTTTTAAATATTTTTTTAAAGCACAACACTCATTGGTACTATGTCCAAGAACTCTATGGTATTGACAATGTGAAGTGTTTGTATTCTTAGGATTTGGAGATAGATATTCTCTTATGGGTGGTAATGTAATCAATCCTTGGTTTAAAAGTATTTGTAAAGATTTTTCAGTGGCAGTTGGTGAACAAGGGAATTTTAGTTTCTTTAGTTTGTAAGGCCTTCATCGCTTGCTAGATTCACCAATTTTTCAAGTTGAATGTTGAGGAGGAGGACCTAAGACGATCCTAAAATCCTCATCATTGGTATGAATTATTGGTTGTTGTTTAGGAAGGAAGACATTCATACCAGTAGGATGATCCTAGTATCCTAACCCTTGAGCATATTTAGTTGGTATTTTCTCTAAGAGTTGATGAATTTCATGTTCACTTGTATCACATCCTTGTTTTCTCAAGATCATGAATCCTTTTTCATATGTTTCTTCTAGATTGATAGGAGTGTTGGTTACTTTATTGATGTAGAATGGATGAATTTTTTCTTGATTAGAGGAACTAGGTTCACCTATTATAGGGAACTTAGGCTCAGTTTGTGTCTTAGTTTCACGATGTAAATAACCAAACATCTCATGTGGTGGTATTATAGGGGGTGTTGTTTGTTTCATGGATGGATAAAAGGATGCATTAGTATCAAGGTCATTAAGGAAATCGTTTAGGAATTTATTCACGTTGTCATCATTTTCTCCAATGATGTCAACATCATGAGGACATGCATTAGGATTTGAGTGACCATGAGCAAGTTCAATTTCATTAGGTTCATTTTCAAAGGCACTACTTGACACATTTACTAAGGATTTAAAGGACATCCACAACTCACCAAAGCACATATCCATGATGAAATGTAATGCAATAACCTAGAATAAAATGTGTAGGTGTAAGCTTGAAACAAGGAAATGCATGAAATGAACTAAATGAAGCTACATGTAATGAAATGAAGAAAATAGAAACTCTACAAACTGAAATAGATAACTAATAACAACAAATAGAAACATAGAAACAAATTTTTTAATGCTAAAAATGCAGTTTAAAATTTGAAATGGGACTAAATCGCCTAGAGGGGTGTATGAGTCCCAAACAGGGTTTTTCAAGGGTTTCAATGCTAAATAAAAATCAGCAAAGAATATCCAAAAGTTAATCAAAATCACTTATATTGGGACTAAATCACCTAGAGGGGAATATGAGTCCCAAATGATCATTTTTTCACCGCTTTTAGCAAACTCTATGTTTTCTATTTTGGATGATGTCTATGTTGGGAAAATGTGTCTCAACCTTGTAATTATATACAGTTTATTGTGATAGGATGTATGTTGGTATGTGGAAACTGATCATGTAAATATTGTAAACTTGTAATAAGGTATGGGGATCAAGACATCAATCCAATTTTTTTTTTTGTTGATACGTCAAGGTTTTCTCCCGCTGACACGCCAAGGTTTTTTCTCGTTTACACATCAAGGTTTTTTCCCGCTAACATGTCAAGGTTTTTCTATTAACATGTCAAATGAAAAATGACAGGTTGTACACCCTAATTCTATAAGGTTCCAAAAATCTTTCTATAAGTGGCTAAGATGTATGTAGACATGGGTCTATTCTCAAATTCTGATAGTAGTCATGTTGTCACTTGATCTCTGGTGGTGATACTCCTGTGAGAAGCTTGATCTACAAGTATATTGTAATTTTTTGATTTTTGAATAATATATTGGGTGGCTTTTGGAGTGTGGGGTTTTTATCCTAAAGGGGTTTTCCCCACATAAATAATTGTGTTGTGGTATGCATGATATTTGTGTTTATTTTTGTTTAAGTTTTTGTAATTGTTAATGATCTATTAAATTTTGCATTTTTCTCCTCTCAAGATTAGTGTAGGAATTTTTTCTGCTACCTTAGCTTCCTTACAAGTGGTATCCGAGCTTAATCACCTTTGGTTTTAGTTGTAAGTTGTTTGGTTTTTTGAACTAATCTAGATTTGAGTGGGAGATTGTGTAGAAGACACTTTGTGATTTTGTTGTAGGAATTTTTAGATGGAAAGTTCATTAGGGAAAATAGAGGTGGAGAAATTTTCTGGAAATAATTTTGAGATGTGGAAGCTAAATATGGAGGATCTATTGATAGATCAAGATCTGTGGGATGTTGTTGATGAGAATGTTTCAAGTCGTACAGATCATACTCAAGCTGCTCAATATGATGTTATGGATTGTAAAACCAAGGGTCTAATTAGATTTTGCTTGGAAGACTCTATTTTAATTAATGTCCATGAAAAGATCTCTGCATAGAAACTATGGAAGAAGCTTGGTGAGATGTATTGGGCCAAATCTTTAGTGAATGATATTTTCTTGAGAAAGAAGTTATATTCCTTGAGAATGGAAGAGGGTGGATGAATCACATACCGCCTAGAAGCATTCAATATATTTGTGGCTCAATTGGCATCAGTTGGTGTCAAAATGGATGAGGAGAAGAATGTTAGATCATAAATTTTTCTTTTCTTGATTTGTGGGATTCTCTTGTTATGGCTATTGGGAGTACTTTTGTTATATTGAACACTTAAGATGTGGTGGGTTCTTTGCTTTCTAAAGAGATGAGGAGGAAGGTATCCATCACTGCCAAGGAGGCTCTAAATGTCCGTGGAATACCTGAGGAAAAAGGAAAGAAGAATGGGAAGCATGACAAATCCAAGTCCAAGGGGAGATCTAAATCTCTTGGAAAGTCCAAACTTATTTGTTGGAATTATAGTAAGCCTGGACATGTTCGAAAGAAATGTAAAGAAGAAAAGAAGAAAAAGAAGAAATTTTATTCTGATTTCAAGTTGGATAAGGAATATGGTGATGCATTCATTGTAGGTTTAGAAAATCATGTAGGTAATTATGCATGGTTAATTGAACCAGGTGCATCTTTTCATATGACATTTAATAGAGATTGGTTTTGTGAATATGAAGAATTTGATGGTTATAAGTCGTACTTGGGTGATGATTCTCATTTAGACATTGTTGGATGTGGTAAAGTTAAAATTAGGTTTATTTATAGTAGAATAAAAAGGATTAATGGTGTGTTGCATATCCCTAGATTAGCATGAAATTTGTTATTCATGAGCAAACTAATAGATGCAGGTGTGCAGGTAGTTATTTTTGATGCAGGATGCAAGATGGTTAGAGGTGCTATGGTGATTGCTAGAGGTGTTAGATATGGTACATTGTATAAGCTTGATGCATGCATTGTTGAGTGTAATAGTACTTTTGTGAAAAGAAAGTCTATAGAATAAGTGATGGTTTCACCTTCAAGGATGATGCAAGAAGTTGGGTCCACAAAAAGCTCAAAAAGTGGAAGTGTTTTTGCTATTTTTCAAAATTTGTCAAACTTGGACTGAAAATTTGAGGCACTTACACAATGAATCTTACAAAAATCTAGTACTATGAAATTTAGAATTTTGAATCTAGTTTTCAAATATGTAATTTATTCAAATACCAAGATGATAGAAATTGAATTCTGATAGGGATGTATAAAAGCTTCTTAAAAGTCATTTTTTTAACCATACCATGCACGTGTATAAAAACCACTTTTTGACCCAAATAAAAGTATTTTACTAATTCCTTTCAAGGAAAGATAGCTAACAACATGAAGATTGATGAGGATATTTTTTTGTAATTTTTTTGGATAATTTTTTATTGAATTTTTATTGGCCTTAATTGTTGTTTTTAAAAATCAACGTGTACGAAATACATAATTGGACCTAAACTAAACATTTTTTGAATCTTTTTTTCATTATGTAGAAAATTGTCTGAATATTGATGCCATATAATTTTTTTGCAAGAAAATTAACCAGAAAAATGTTATTAAAAAACAAAAAAAGTATGATATTTCAAGTTTATGGACTAGTTTGCTTAGAAATTGATTGAAAAATAAAAAATATAATCCAATCTTTAAAAAATATAGATTTTGAAAGTAGACATCATGTTCTATAATGGGTTTTAATTTTATAGATTGATTCTGAAAAACATCCATCAACCATATTGCCAAAGTTGGACATTTCTCTTGAACCTACCTTAAGGTTTTTAGTTGCAGGTCAAAGGCTAAGGGTCGAGTTGTGAAGCCTTTCTTGAACCTAAAACTGAGGCACCATGTGGGTTGGGGATTCAAAAATTTTAAAATGCACACGTGTTACAAAAATACATACGTGTTACAAAAACATGTATGCATTACAAAAAATGCATACATGTTACAAAAACGCGTATGCATTACAAAAATGCATACGTGTTACAAAAATGTATATGCATTACAAAAATGCATGCGTGTTCTTTAATTTCTTGATTATTTCAAAAATTACATATTGTTTACAAACACATACACGTTTTGCATTACAAAACACATACATTTTTTGCATTACAAAAAATGTACGCATTTTGCATTACAAAAAACGTACGCGTTTTGCATTACAAAAAATGTACGTGTTTTGCATTACAAAAAACATACGCGTTTTGCATTACAAAATGCGTACACATTTTGCATTACAAAATGCATACACGTTTTAAAACATGTACGCATTTATAAAAGGTATTTAATTTTTTGAATAAATGAATCATACATGTTATAAAATGTGTATGTGTTATATAATGCATACACGCTATAATACATACATATTTTTTAGTGCATATGCATTTTTTTAGGCTAGGGTACCCGAGGCATAACACATACACATTTTTTAATAACACGTACATTTTTTTTTGCGAGATTTTTTTTGGCCAAAACTTCCCCTATTTGTGGACCCAACTTCTTGATTTTACCCTTCAACACATGGTCATGGATTTTGGGTACCCAAGGGTGCTTTTTCGTTTGAGATAAAGTTACCTGCAAAGAAAACTATGTTATGGCACCAGAGACTTGGTCACATTGAAGAAAAGGGTCTAAGGACCTTGAAAAATAAAAACCTTGTTGAAGGTTTGTCTAATTGTAATATTGAATTTGATTTCTATGAGCATTTCATTTAGGGAAAACAAAACCGCATTCAATTTTACTCGAGTTCTCATAAATCTTGTGGTGTAATGGATCTTATTTATTTTAATGTATTTTGTCTTGTAGATGTTCGTTTAATTGGTAAATCCACATATAATGTTTAATTTATTGATGATTATAGTTGAAGGATATGGGTATATTTTGTAAAGAGTAAATCTAAAGTTTTTAGTCAATTTAAAGAATTGAAAGCAATGGTTGAGTTATAGACTGGAAAGAAAGTAAAATGTTTGAGGACTGATAATGGTGGTGATTTTTTCTCTAATAGTTTTGATAGATTCTATAAATATTGTGGTATTCATAGGTATAATACAACTTCGTATTCTCCACAATAGAATGGATTTGTAGAAATAAGGAATAGGACACTGATGGAGAAGGCTAGGAGTATGTTAAGTAGTGCTAGCCTAGAACAAATGTTTTGGGATGAAGTTGTGGCCACTACCTATTACTTGATTAACAAGTCTCCTACATCATCTCTTGTTGATAAGATTCTTATAGAGGCATGGTCAAGTTGCAAGCCTTCATTAAGACATCTTAGAGTTTTTGGTTGTGAGGCATATGCACATGTGTCAAAGGAGAAGTGAAAAAAGTTGGAGAACAAGGTTGTGAAATGTATCTTCATCGGTTATAGTTATAGTGTGAAAGGATACAAGATTTGGGATTTTGTTTCACAAAAGGTAATATATAGTAGAAGTTATATTTTTAGAGAAACTAAGCCTTCTTTTGTTACATTGTAGTAGGTAGAACAAAGTAAACAAGATGTGATTCAATTTCCTTCTACACCTAAGAAATTTGAGTCGAGGCCCAAGGATAGACAAGACATTTAGGAGAGCTCATCTAGTTTTAGATCTTTAAAAGAGGAGGAAGAAACTCCAACTCAACCTGTTTGTATGTCTACAAGGCATAGAAAACCACCTCAAAGGTATTCACTTGATTATTGGAGATGTATTTTTTCTTTGAATACTAACGTGGATGAACCCAATTCTATAGAAGAGGTGCTAGGTATGAATGATGTAGAATCCTAGAAGATTGCTATGGATGAAGAAATGGAATCTTTGAAAACAAATGATACATGGGATCTTGTACCATTGCTTGAAGGACGAAAACCTATTTTTTATAAATGGGCGTTCAAGAAAAAGGTTGGTTCAAATGGAGGTATTGAGAAGTACAAAGCAAGGTTATTTGTGGAGGGTTACTCTCAAGTTGAGGGTGTTGATTATGGTGAGACATTTTCTCCTGTGTTAAAAATGACATCCATTTGATTTTTGCTTTATATTACTGCTACTTATGATTAAGAGGTTGAGAAAATGGATGTGAAAACTGCTTTCCTTCATGGTAATTTGGAGGAGGATATTTTTATGACATGGCTAAAGCACTACATGGTGAAAGGTAAAAGTGAGTTTGTTTTTAAATTGAAGAAATATTTGTATGGATTAAAATACAGTCCAAGGATGTGGTACCAAAAATTTGATACATATGTGTTGATTTTGGGATTTGACCATTCTAAATCAGATCATTGTATTTATTATAAAACTGATGGTGATCATTTCTTGTTTATTGTATTATATGTTGATGATATTTTATTTATTGGTAGAGGGAAATGTATGATTTTAGAACTAAAATCTCAACTTGCTATTAAATTTGAAATGAAAGATCTTGGTGTAGATAAACACATTCTTGGGATAGAAATAAAAAGAGATAGAGGGAATAGAAAGCTATAGCTTGGCCAAAGCAAGTATGCCAACTCAATTTTATAGAGGTTTGATAAGAAGGATTGTAGACCATTATGTGTTCTTGTTTTAGTTGGAACAAAGTTACCTATTTTAGATTGTCCAACATCTCCATCAGAGATGTAAGACATGAGAAGAGTGCCTTACCAAAGTGCAGTTGGAAATTTGATGTACGCTATGGTTTGTACTAGACCAGAAATTTCTCAAGAAATAGGAGTTCTTTCCAGATATATGTCTAATCCTGGTAGAGTTCATTGGGATGCAGTTAAAAGAGTCTTCAAATATTTTCAAGGTACCTTAGATTATTTCTTATGTTATCATAGTAATATGAATGAAGACAAAATTTACCTTGATATTCATGGCTATGTGGATTCAAACTGGGTAGGTGATGTTGATAGTATAAAATCCACCAATGCTTATGTTTTTACTTTATTTGGTGGTGTAATTAGTTGGATGAGTAAGCGATAGATTGTGGTTTCTTTATCCACTACTAAAGAAAAGTATATGACAACTACTCATGCTTGTAAAGAAGCCATTTGGCTTAAGGGACTATGTTCAGATATTGGAATAAAACAAGGTGCAATGACAATTTATTGTGATAGTCAGAGTGTGAAATGTCTATCCAAGAACTCGACATTTCATACCAAGATCAAGTACATTAATGTATAGTATCATTTCTTTAGAGATATGGTTGAATATGGTAGGGTGATGTTAGTTAAGGTAGAGGCTTTGATGAATGTTTTTGATCCTTTAACTAAGTCTATGAGCACAAAGAATTTTAGATGGTGTTCAAAGACTATGGGCCTTTCGGTCCCTAGCAATTAAAGAGACAATGGTTACACTCTCACATTTCTCTTGCAAGGTGTTCAACAAGTGGGAGATTTTTTTGGGAAAATGTGTCTCAACCTTACAATTATATATGGTTTATTGTAATAGGATTTATGTTGGTATGTGGTGACTAATCATGCAAATAATATACACTCGTAATAGGATATGGGGTTCGAGGCAGCACTCCAAAAAACTTTTCATTTACATGTCAAGGTTTTCTCCTATTGACACGTCAAGGTTCTTCCATTAACATGTAAAAATGAAAAATGACCTTGTAAAACCCAAATTATAGAAGGTTCTAGAAAGATTTTTATAAGTGGTTGGGATGTATGTATAGACATGGGTGTATCTTGAGATTCTATTAGTGTTTGTGTTGGCTCTTGATTTCTAGTGGTGATACTCTTGTGAGAAGCTTGTTCTGCAAGTATATTGTAATATTTTGATTTCTAAATATTATATTGGGAGGCTTTTAGAGTGTGGTTTTTTTTCTCTTGAAAGGGTTTTCCCATGTAAATCATTGTGTTGTGGTATGCATGATATTTGTGTTTACTTTTGTTTAAGTTTTTGTAACTATTAATGATCTCTAAAGTTGCATTTTTCTCCTCTCAAGATTGGTGTAGGAAGTTGTTCCACTACCTTAACTTCCTTACAGTCTAAGCTAAGTGAAAATATAGATTTTCAGTCAATTTTATTGATGCAAGATTAAAAAATGCAACCTACATGCACTTTCACTAATGAAAGATTGAGAAACCCTAGATGCAAATTAACTAATGCAAATCTTGATGCAATGTTAATGCAAGCTAGATCTAGGATTATGATGCACTCTAAATTAGAAATAACATGTTCTAAATGCAAGTTCACCAAAATGAAAGGTGGAAAATTATAGCTCTATAGTTTAGGACATATAATTACAAGTTTTCTTCACTTTTCATTCAAGGAAACCCTAGAGATCTTAATCCAATAATGGAATGAGGGGAAGAGATCTAAAATATGGATGTCCTATTGTATGATTAATCACTAAAGATGGATTCACCACCAAGCTACAACTTGGAAATAAAAGTAACATAGAACAAAGAACTTGGAGAACACAGAGGTGCACCTAGAAACTTATAGAAACTTGAATGAAGACCTAAAATTCTAGAAATAATAAGTTTAGTGCACACTGGGACTCATACGCCAGGATAGGGTATTTAGTCCTAGATTAGGGTTTATGGGTAGGAATAGAAATCTAGCAGAGACAAGTTTGGAAAACCTAAAAACTAGAAAGTCCACTATACTAGGACTCATATACAAAAAGTGGCATATTAGTCTTGCTTTTCCTTTTTAAGAATTCAAAGTCTGAATTTTCTTTTCAACCTCTACTCTATCTTCTTGACCTGATTTCTAGATCTGAATTCTTGAATTCTACTTTAAATATGTCTTTTAATGATCTTCTAAACAAGGTGACAACTTGGACAAATTTACAACTTTGAAAACTTGTTTCCAATATTGCTCTTCAATATGTCTTCAACCTAGATCTACAAATAACACATTAAAGAGATGGAATAAATGTAGTTTTGTTAAAGGAAATGGGTTTTCCTTGGTCAAACCGCATATTTATAATCAAACCTTGTAATGAAATCTAATTTAAAGGAGGAATGATGAATGAAAAATATATAATGTTGTAACTCACCAAACCCTAGGAATAAAGTGTCGTAAACATGTATGAAATGGATCCAATGGATGTGGATATTGACTCTTGCTTGAATGATATGGATCTTGACTTGAATTCTTGGTTGAATCATAAAACCCTACATCACAAATGTTAACTCAAAAACAAACATGATGCATGATGACTTTGACATGATTCTTGATACTTGAATAATGCTCCAAACCACTTGATAATCATCTCTTGAAGGCTCTTGAATTCTCTTGTAAACTCTTGAATGCTCTTGTGAACTCAAATTTTCTATAAAATTCTTATTCAACTTGCTAGGTCACTTGATTTCTTTTTAGGAGAAAAATGAATGAAATAACCTTTTATTTATACTTTTTAATGCCAAATTTCCCAAAATTACAACACTAAAAGCTGACATCAGATCTAGGAGAATAAAATCCAACCAAGAATCTGAATTTAATTTAGGTTTAAGCCACACAGGACTCACATGCCAAAAGTGGAGTATGAGTCCCATTAGGCTAGGCTTTGGGACACATTTTTCAAGAAATGATTACATTAATGTAAAATCTAGATTGGGGCCCCAAAACTTAGGTGGGAATCATACGCCCAAGGTGGCATATAGGTCCCAGATCACTAAATTTGGGCTATATAATAAAAAAAAAATTAATTTTTGATTGGTCATTACATATGTGTCGGCATTATCCTTGGAAAGATACATGAATTAAGGCTTGTGGATGCAAAATAAAGCCAAATAAGGCATAGAGAAAACCAATTTATTAATGAAAACCCTATATTAGTATGAAAGTGCAAGAGAGCACTTTACAACACCCTAAATAAGGCACAATTAGGTTCCTTTAGTTTACAAGGGCCCAAAACCTAATGTGAATGTGTTAAACATATTACAACACTAAAGAAAGGCAACATTAAGTTTGATTTAATAAGGAGGGCCCAGAAAAGTGTGAAAATATAATGGAAGACATTTTTGATACTACAAGGGTACAAGGTTGAGGGTTGAGGGATGGGGGTATAACATATAGGGTGAAGGGTTGAAGGTATAGGGTGTAGGGATGAGGGTTGAGGTTGTCAGTTTTAAGGTTTAAGGTATAGGCTTGAGGGTTGATGGATTATGGCTTAAGTATATGGTTGACGATATATGGTATAATGTTGAATGTTGAGGTTATAAGGCATAGGATTAAGGAATAGGGTATAGTTTTACTTGTGTTGAGGGATATAGGGTATAGGGATGAGGGTTGAGGTTATAAGGTTTAGGGCTTAGGGTATAAGGTTAAGGTATACGGTTTAGTGTTAAATATTGAGGGTATAGGATGTATAGTGAAAATTATTGAGCGTATAAATTATAGGGATGAGGGTTGAGTTTGTAAGGTTTAGGTTTTAAGGTATAGGGTTTATGGTTGAGGAATTAGGGTTGAAGTATAGTGTTGATGGTGAAACAAAGGAAATAGGGTGTCCAAATTTTAGGAGATGGAACTAAGGGACCTATTTTGCACTTAGTTCATTAGGAAACCAAGATACCTCAACCAAGTGACTCAATTAAGCTAAGGAATTAGGTGGTTTCCTTGGGTGTGATTAAATAGTGGTTCAAAATTAAAGAAGCTTCAAAGGAGAAATACAAACACTCATGCACAAAACCCTAGAAACCTAAAGACATGAAATCAAACTAAGAAATATAAATCAAATAGAAAGGAACTTGGTAAAATAATGAATTCCAACCAAGATCTATAACTCTAAAATTCTACTTTTTAAAGTGGACTAGGAATCATACACCAGGTAGGGCGATTTAGTCCTACTACAAGAATTTGGGTAGAATTTGGAATCTTTCGGTGATAGATCAGGATCTATAGAAAATTGGAAAAAGGGATGTACTATGACATATGCCAAAAGGGGTGATTTAGTCCCAATATTAGAGTTTTATTGATGTTTTTGTCACCTCTAGATGTTTTATGTAGCTTTCATCTTTTCTGATCTTCAAGTCTAAGAAGTCTGAATTATGATATGTAGGTGAGTTTCTATGAAGATGACAATTGCTTGAAGAAATTGAAAACTTTCTCCAATATTTTTCTTCAATGTATCTTCAACCTAAATAAGGAAATCACACACCAAAGAGAGGAAAAATGTTGTTTTCTTAGGGAATAGCGGTTTTCTTTGGTCAAATCCCATTTTGGTAATTAAACCTTGAAATGAAATGAAAAAGCATGAAGGAATGATGAATGAAAAAATGTAATGTTGCAACTCACCAAACCCTTGAAATAAAGGCTACAAACTCATGTGAAATGGCTCCAATAGATTTAGATCTTGACTCTTGATCTTGATATGAGATAATGTCTTTGAATGCTTTCTTGAATCATGAAAGCCTACATCACAAATGTTAACTCAAAAACACACTTGATGCATGAAGACTTTGACATGATGCTTGAATCTTGAATGTTACTCCAAATTCTTGATAATTTTCTATTGAATTATCTTGATCTCATAAACTTGCTCTCATGAAAATTGATTAGATTGATAGATTGCTTGTTGGGATTTTTTAGATCTTATTAGGAGAAATTATGTTAATTTATATTTGTGTATACCAAATTTGTCTAAATTACAACATTACAAGTCAACATCAAATCTGAGATAATAAAATCTTGCCAAGAATTTGATTGAAAATAGGTCCTAGTTATAGGAGGAATCATACACCACATTGGGCATACGAGTCTTAGTGGATTAAACATGAGACACAAACTTTGAGAAGTGTTAAGTTCCATGCACTATTTAAAATTAGGCCCCAAGACCTAGGTGGGACCCATGTGCCCATGGTCATGTATGAGTCCTCGGTCACTAGATTGGAACACATAACATCAAACATAATATTATGATTTTCCATTTGTTAAATTTTTGTATTATCCTAAAAAAAACATTTAATTAGGCTTGTGGATGTCAAATAGGTCCAGTTAAGGCATAAATAAACCTCATTTTAATAGGGAGGGCCCAAATAAGTGTGAAAATGTAAAGGGATACGTTTTTCTACACTAAATTTAGCTCCCACTTTTGTGAGAGGATGACCTTGCATCAAACTTATACTAAAGTAGATGAATTTGCATCAAGAGGGTCCAAGTGTACCAATGCTAGTGAGATAGGATGACAAGAATCAAGAGGGATAATCAAGCTCCAGGGATCAATATCCTATGGAAAAGGAACATAGGAACAAAAAAAATGCATGTGAATAATGTATGAAGCAACAACAAGGCACAAGCATACAATACAAAACACATAAAGAAGAAAGAAACAGAAAGAGAGGGTGGATCAAGCCTTAATTGTTTATCAAAAAAAACATTTACAAGTGGAACATAATGTCCACTATGCTAAAAACACACATGCTCACATGGGCTAGTGGAATCCAGTATCCACTAGGTGAGCCCCTAGAGACACATACACACATGGTCGATATGTGTTCACACAGACAAGTAAGTGGCCATGGGAAAGTCATGCCTATGGTCGGATCCCATAAGATAACCATAAAAAATATATACCTCTTGATAACTTTGATAAGGTTCCACACAACATGAACAAAAAGATCCATGAGGGAATCAAAAATTTGTATGGTAACACCCATGAACAAACAAGATGGCTCTATGGGAAAGAAAAGTGTGTTATGCAAGGTGGCCATATAACAGTTATTGTAAATGAAAAATAGTGTAAGGTACATTCAAAGGGGTTTTGTTTAGTTCATGTAAGGTCTTAACTTAGGAAACATCATGCTTAATGTCTCCAAGAGAGGACCAATCGAAGAATAGAAGATTCAAAACTTAGGGAATGCACTCCACTCAATAATACTACAAAGAGGAATATAATATGCCAAGAGAGATCATGCTCCTGAAGGAAATCACACCCAATTTCATCACCAAGAGAAAGATGCATCACATCAAGTAATAAGAGCACACAATGAAACACGAGTTGTAATATGCAAAAGAATAATGCCAATGTATTCCCCCACTTTAAAGAAATTGCTAAACACCATGCTATGAGCAATAACTTTAAAGTAGAAAATGATAAATGCTAACAATAAAGAGGACATGCGATCTTATTTGGAAATCCCTATTCCAAGTCATATGTTTCCAAATGAAGCTACATCATGAAAATGGGTTGCCACCAAAATCAAATCCCAAAATCACATAAGGGACCTACGGATTCGGGGTTAGTATGTCTTTGCTACAATATTTTATAAAGCTCGGAAATGTCATCATTCCCCAAATACTCATGAAATGGGAAGAATGATACAAAGATATGGAAAACAAATAAAATATTTTGGGTCAACATGGAATAGACCTAAATGTCTCGATTCCATACATCATCCCCAAAAGAAAAACACATGACAAAGAAAAGATCAAATGCTTATGAATTATAGAAGAATGTAGATACAAATAGAGGAATGTCACAAAGAGATAGATACATTAAACAAAACAGTATGAGGGGATCACATTATGCACATACAATAAAGAAAGATGAAAAGGAAAAAAAATCAAAAGACTAGTAAGGCACATGCGAGTCAACCTATTAGGAGGTCATTTGCATCCCAATTTTGTTCATCGTATAAAGAAGGGGAACAAATAGACAAAGGGACTACAAAAAGTTCTGAACAAGGGAAAGCACTAAGTTCAACAATCTTCTTAGTAGAATTGTCATTTAAGCTCATAGAAGAGGGAAACAATGTATTCAACTCATTATGCACTTCTTCATCAATTTTAGCAATCTCATCATCATTTTCTAATTTAATCACAATGGGAGGTCAAATGATAATTTCCATAGAAGGTCTAGTCCCTATTGTGGTTGTGATATAGGATATTTTTGTTGTAGTGAAGAGGGAGACTCATTATGTATTTCTTCACTAGAGTTTGGATATTGATTTTTTTTGTTATTTTTTTCATTTAACCTTTGAGAAATAACACAACATCTACACCTATGCTCTATCATTTTTATTTATTTTAGAACAATTTTCAAGTTGTGTTTGTGTAGGAGCAGGTTTATCAACCATAGGTTTCTTTTTTTCCCTAAGGGGAGGAATGGAAGGAACCATAGGAGGTTGGTAAACGACTTTTTCCTTACCTTTGTAAATTTGTTTTATCTTAGGAGGCATGATGGTATTGTTTTGGTTGTCTCTTGGTCATTTGTAGGAGATAGGAAAAGGATCTGTTTTGGGTTGGTCTTGGTTACTTAGAAGGTATTTTTGTTCAATCATTGTTTTGTTAAGGATAGGAGGCTCAATCATGGGTTGAGACTTGTTTCGAAGGGATAATTCTACTATGCATTTTTCCTTAAACTTTTAATAGGATTTTAAAGATAAATCTTTACAAGGTTTAATAGGTTCAATACACTCGGTACAATATAAATCCAATGAAAAGTTCCCATGGGAATATATTGGATTAAATCCACTATGATGCATAATAAAGATCTCATTGTAAAAGGGAAAATTTAAGCATTTATGCACAACTAACGAGACAGTTTCCATAGAGTGTAGCCATGGATAACCGAGCTTCACACATAATTGATCTGACATCGGGATGATGGAGAATAAGACATCTAGTTGTTTCACCCCAACTTTTATAGGAAGGACGATTGAACCTATTGTAGGGTAAGAAAAACCACTATGCATTTTTATCCATGCCTTCGTTTTATCATATGTATCCCCATAAAGTTCATGCACAAGTAAGAATTCTTTAATGATCACCTTCTCTCCACATATAGGTTCAATTAATATCCCATTAGTGCACTTGTCATTGACTCATGTGGCTATGTAAAGAGGACCATCGGGTGCATGTTTAAGTATGTATTTTTATGAGAAAGTGATATCAAGAGGCATTTTAGTTTAGCCCTTACGAGAATGAATTTCAATCAATCCAACCATACTATCCATAAGACTTTGTTCATTAGTATCCATGTTGTAATCATCTATATCAACATTCATCACATCATTCTTAGTTTCATTATCTTTGACAAATGAAATATTATGATTTAGAATGGGTTTGGTAAAGATTTGCAAGTTTTGGTTGGGAGGGGCAACCAACTTATTACCTCAATCACTGATACCTCCAATTTGAATATGATTGCAATCAATGAGATCGTGCATTGTGTTTTTAAGACGTTTATAATATTCTGTATCATTTCCATTTTGACGATGAAAATGACGATAGTAATTTGATCTAAAATTAGGAGGAAATGGCTTAGTAGGATGAAGAATTTTAGTGGGAGGTAAGGAAATAAAGGTATTTTCTAGAAGTTGTAAGATGGTGTTATGGAGGGTATCAAGTAAAGGAGTAAATTGTCTAGCCGGATCCCCAAATGTAAAAGGATTTGTCTTCTTTATAGAAGCCACTTCGGTATCAACATGTTGGGTTGGTTGAGAGGGATTTAGTTGAAGAAATCATTTATTCTATTTCCTAAAAGGTTGGTAATTGTTTTGAGTTGCAGATTCAGACTTTTTAGGATGGATAGAGGTGGCTTTTGTTTCACGACTACTAACTGAGTTTTCATAATCACAAAGGGTGGTACACAAATGTAGAAAGAAGGGAAATTTCATCATAACAAGACTATCTTGTATCATAGTTTGTAAGTTCTCAATGAAAATTCGTTGAAGGTGAGGATCAAGAATCTTTATGTCAATTTGGGAATAAAGCAATTGGTAGCATGAAATGAAGTCAGTAAGCTTTTCATAATCATTTTTCTTACATATCATATAATAAGCTAAGGTCATCTTAGGGTTCATGTGCACTTGGAAATGGTTGGTAAAGGCCTCAACAATTCATTAAATGAATAAATTGAGTTATTCAATAATGACGAAAACCATTCTTAAGTAGTGTCTTTCAAGGACCTAGGGAAAAGCTTAGCCAAGAGCTTCTCTTGAAGGATGAAATCACTGCATAAAGTGGTGTAAGCAGAAACATGGTTTGAAGGATCTCCTTTCCCTCCATATTTCTCAAACCTAGGAATCTATATACCTTGTGGTATTGTCATTCTTAATATCTCCAAGGATAATGGATTTCTTTTGACATAGTATGAAGATTAACCATTTTGATTTTGGTTTATGGCGGCAATTTGTCATTGAAGGGGTGAAACATTTTGTAAAATTTGGTTAAGAATGGCATAATTGGTTGTGTTTTGAGATGGAAGTGAATATGGTGGAGGTGTATAGGTTTTTGAGGGGAAAGTGAATGGAACACTTATGGGAGGTAAAGTGGTAGGAGATATGACATGAGATGCCACAAAGGTACAAGGATTGCTAGTGGAAATACCGAAGGTAGGAATGACATTAATAGTAGGTTGCATCATTGTGGTAACTTGAGGGTTGTTGTAGGTAGGAATAGAGGCAATGGTTTTAGGAGGAGGAATTTGGGTTCCTCTGTGACTTTGGGCATTGTTCAAATATTGAGCACAACTAGTCATTGATTAAAGATGTTTTCCAAAAATTTGAGCTAGGTTACTTGCAATATCTATTCCTTTTTCTCTTTCAATCATTCAATGTAAGTTATCTATGGTAGGAATATCTATGTTGGAAATTTTTTTAGTACTCACATGCTTTTGTAGGTTTTCCAATTCTTTATGGATTTGGATTATGTTTTCTTGAGGAACACTAGCAACCATTCTTTCAACACATGTCATACTACTTGAAGGAAAAGAGTTGTCAAGGGTATGGTCCATACCTAGTGAACTAGTGTCAAAACTATGAGTGAAAGAGCTAGATAACCCAAGATACAAAATGAGTGTGTTATCTCAAGATGAAATGAGCCTCAAATTGCATCTCACTATATTATTAGCAATAAAACACCAAGCTGTAAAGCTCATGTAAAGGACAATCAGTGAATGCAAGATAAATGACATGCTTTACTTGCAATTATTATGTTTACAAATGCACTTGAAATGAAACCAAACTAAGCTAGATCTAATAAAATGAATGAAACAAAAACATAGCAAAGTGAAATAGGGATTTGACATTTCAGCAAACAAAAGCACAAAAATAAAGTTTTTAATCCTGTAAAATGTAGATTCAGACCTGAATCAGGACTAAATCTCCTAGAAGGGTGAATGCGTCCCAATTAGGGTTTTTAGAAGGTTCAAATATTGAAAAATAGAAAGCAAAAAATTACCAAAAATATGGAAAAACCACCTATACAGGGACTAAATCACCCAGATGGGTGAATGATTCCTAGATTAGGGTTTTTGAACCAAATTCAGCAAATTTTGAGTTGATTTTAAGGTTTCGAAGTTGTATTTTCAAATGAATATTTCCAAGTATAATTTTCCAATGGAATTGAATGCTGCAAGATTCCAAAATGCAACCTATATGCACTTTTCCATTAATACAATATTTAGGAGCCCTAGATGCATTTCATCTAATGCAATTCTAATGTAAAGCTAAACTAGATCTAGGACTACAATGTTCTCCAAATCAAAAATTCAAGGGTCCAAAGGTTAGGTTCACCAAAATGAACCAAAGGAAATAGGGTGTCCACCTTTTAGGAGATGGAACTAAGGGACCTATTTCACACTTAGTTCATTAGGAAACCAACATCCCTCAACTAAGGTACTCAATTGAGGGAAGCAATTAGGCAATTTCCTTGGATGTGATTAAATAAGGGATGACAATTAAAATGAAGCTTCCAAGGAGAAATATAAAAACTCACGCACAAAACCCTAAAACCTTAAAGACATGAAATCAATATGAGAAATAGAAATCAGACAAAAAGGAATCTAGTAAACTGACGGATTCCAAGGAAGATTTACAACTCTAAAATTCTTCTTTTTGAAGTGTAATGGAACTCAACATGTTGGCAAGTGTAATATTTAGTTTTTAAGAAATTAAGGATTATAGGGTTATTTTATCATTTCAAATCCTACAGAGAAATTTTAGGATATTTCAAGTGCAAGTTTACTAGAGAAAAGTTTATGATCAAGGGAATTCAAGAGTAGATTTATCAATGGTTTATTGCATTAATCAAGATCTCAAGCATCGTGTCAAGCTATCAATTATCATGCATGTTTTTGGAGCTAACATTGTGATGTAGATTTCAAAGATCAAGTTGAAGAATTCAAGTCATATTTCAAGCATAAAGATCCACATCCATTGAAGCCCTTTCATTCAAGATCAAGATCAATATTGTAGACCTTAAAAGGTTTATTCAAGGGTTTTTCGATTTGCAACATTGCATTGTTTATTTATCATTCCTTTCACATTTCATTATTTCAATTCAAGATTTAATTTCCAAAATGGAGTTTGACCAAGGAAAACCCACATTCACCAAAATCAAACAACTTTCCCTCTTGTGTTTTTGTTGTAGATCTTAGGTTGGAGAAGGATTAAAGATCTCTTGAAGAGAAATATTGAAAAAGTTGTCAAAGTTGTTTTCAATTCACAGAAGCTCACCTACATATTTGATTTCTGACTTTCCGACACTACAAACTGAATCAAACATAAGCTATAGATTGACATTAGAGGATCCTAAAAGTTGTTTGAAAGCCCAAAGTAGAGACCTCTTAAAACTACCTTCTGGTGACTGGTACACAGTGTTCCATCCTTCTCAAATCTACACAAAGTTTGATGTTTCTATTAGTATTGATCTTTAAATTGTTGTTTCAAGTTTGAATGGGGCATAATTGAGTTGATTTTCTATTTTTTAGTTTTTCTCCCAAAACTGTTTTTCAGGTTGATGCCCTCATCCTCAATCATAAGGAAATCGGTAGATTCCTTCATTGAGTTTACTCACCTAAGTGTTCTAATTCAATTCTTTGTGAGGATCTCATTTCCTAATGAAATAGTGAGTAATAGGTCCATCTAAATCTAGATTTTACCTTTCACTCAAACCTATTTTTTTTTGTTTCATTATGGTGAACCTAACTTTGTACAACAAAATTTTGAAAATTGGAGTTCATTTAAACCATAGATCTAGGATTTACATTACTTTGCATTGATTTTCATCTCATTTAGAGATGTTTAGTTACATTAGCTTGCAACTTATCTAGGGTTTTAGGGTTGCATTTTTTATTCTTTAAAATCTAAAAAATCCAAAAATTACATCAATTTAGCAGAGTGTTTACATAACATTGCATGATCAATCACTTAAATAAACAAATTGAATCAAAATTGCATCTTAAATTAAATATTTTTTCTTTTTATTTAACATCATTTCACACTTGCATTTAGATATGATTTTCTAGAAATTTGAAATTGTAACTACGTATTTGCAATCAGAATATGAATACATAAGTATCAACTCAATAAATATGTAATTTAATTTTTCGAAACCCTCAAGCAAGACCCGTTCGCCCATGGGTGTCTGAGTCCCTGATCAAGATTATTTCTGAATTTCTAGGCATTAAAAACCCTAAGTCTTCATTCTCTATTTTTGTATTTAGGTTCCTATTTCAGTTTCCATAAATTTTTTTATGAAATTATTCAAATTAAGGTTAATTGATCAAAATAGGTGCATTTTTTGAATTTAAAAAAGAAATCATTTGGAAGTTTTTGCATAGTATAATTAGAATTTTATCTTGTTTAAAATCTAGAATTTTCTCTCTTTTAACCTAGTTGCATTATACTCCTTATTTTTGAGTGTTACATTTATCTAGTCCCTATTCTCCATTTTGGGTGCACCTTAGGTTTGGTAAAATTTTTATGATCTTCACAACCTAGTTTCCTATTTCTAATACTATCACGAGATGTAGTTTGAGATTCATATCATCCTGGGATACATCACTTGCCATGGATCTTGGGTTTTCCAACTCTTTCACTCATAGTGTTTGCAGTAGTCAACCCACTGTGGAACATAACCTTGAAACCTCATTTCCTATGACCTCCTTACCAAAAACTAATGTTACTAATGCTTAATCAATGGTTGATAATGTCCCTCAAGGGAACCTAGGAAAAATAGATGAAGAATTAGACAAATTGCAAAACTTTGTGAGTTCTGAATACATTGCTCGCTCTGTGATTCTTGCTATAGATAACATGAGGAGAATGGTTAATAATGAACTAGGAATAGGATTTATGCATAGCCTATCTCATCTCATTAATAAAAATGTCCCTACAATGAGTATTTGTGCTCAAACTTTGGGGTATACTCAGAGTCAAGGTGGAAATCCAATTCCTCCTTCCACAACCATGACCTCTATTCTGACATACATTAATCCAACTATCACCATTACCATACAATCCACTAGCAATGTCAATACTAACTTAGGTATTTCAACTACGAATCCCTTTAGCTTAGTGCATTCAAATCTCATATCTCCTAACCCATCCCCCCTTATAAACTTAAAATTCACTTGCCCTTCTAATACATATACACCTCCCCCTTATTCACCTCCATCTCAAAACAAAAACAATGATCACATCCTCAACCAACTCCTACAAAGTGTTTCATCCATCCAACAACAAATTGCTACATTGAATCAAAATAAAAATGGTAAACCTTCATAATATGTCAAAAGAAACCCCTTACCCTTGGAGATAACACAAATGCCACAAGGTATAAATATTCCTAGATTTGAGAAATATGGTGTGAAAGGAGATCATGTTAGCCATGTTTCCACATACATATCCCTATGTAGTGACTTCATTTTTTAGGATAAACTCTTGGCCAAACTTTTCCCTAGATCCTTGAAAAACACTACCTTGGAATGGATTTCTTCCTTACCAAATAACTCAATATGTTCATTCAATGAACTTGTTGATGCCTTCCTTAACCATTTCCAAGTGCATATGGGTGCTAAGATGACCTTAGCATATTTAATGAGATGTTAGCAAAAGGCTAATGAAAATGTCACTAACTTTATCCCTCATTATCAATTGCTTTAATCACAACTTTCCATTAGTAGTCCTAAAGTGAAAACTCCCTCTAACAGTATTGAAAAATATGAATCCCTACCTCAAACCAACTTCCAATCATTTAGGAAACCAAATAAGGGATTTATAGAACTCAATTCTATTGAGAAGTTGTTGAAATAGTTTAGCTTTGATGTCACTGATGTCAAAACCTAGGATCCAAAAGGTTGTGCTCTGGATGATATACAAAAATGATCTATCATATAATGTTGTGTAGCATGGATGGTATCCTCAATCCGAATGATGGTAGTACTTATTTCTGAGACATATGTGGAAGATAATTAATGCATAATATTGAAGACTAATCTTTTTCTATAGGATACTATATCTAAAGCTTATTCCGGGTATCCTTGTTATCCAAACATTCATGTAGCTTACCACAAGATTTGGTATGTCTGAAAAAATTTCTCCGGTTGGTACTAAAAAAAATGTTGGTCAAGATTTGGTCTTGGTTGTGGCATTTGCATCGAATATGGAATATATGTCATATAATTCAATGTTAGCTATCTTTTGGTATTAATGCTATATCTTATGTATGACCCATGTATGGGTCTCGGTGTAATGTGGTAAGAAGATCCCTTATGTGCTAGCATGTCAAGCATTATTGAATATTTTAAGGTTGTTCCTTATGCCGACATGTTTTGTGGTGATATAAATTCCAATTTTATCTAGCCGACTTAGGAGTTTTTGGAAGAATGGAATGGAATTGTGTATGACTGACTTATTTTGTTCTACGAGTATACATACTTTTGGTTGAAGACATAGAAGAACAAGAAGTATGATATGTTTGAATAGTGATAAGGGTGTGAAGGATTGAGTGAAAAGAAATAGAGAAGGAAGTGAAGGTAAGTGTCAAGAAGAAGTAATTTGTGTTGCAGTGATTGTGCAGGGAAGGTGTACAAAAGATTCTTGATTGGATCTACTACAGACAAAGATTGTGCTCTTAACTAAAGATGAATTCATGCATATGTAGATGCAACTTCATCAATTCACTTTTGTCAATGAGACTATTTTTAATCAGTTATTTTGTATCAGGTAGTGAGCCCACCGAAAGTTAGCCACCTTGCAGCGAGCAACTTGGTAGTGAGCCTTTATAAAAATCACCTTAATCAGTGTTCTTTTATTGAGAATTAGCATTCTTTGTGGTTTTTCCCTTCTCGGGTTTTCACATAATTTTTGGTGTTCATTGTGCATGGTGTTGTTTTATTATTTTGAATTCATATTATCTTAATGAATATAGTAATGGTTTATGATTGCTCTAAACTAAGTAAACAAAGAAAAGTGTTTTGTGATAACTAATTCACTGCCCCCCCTCTTAGTTATCTAGACTATTCAAAATTGGTATTAGAGCTTGGTACCTTACAAATAAAGCTTAACCACTTGAGGGAGATCTTGGTATTTTGAACAGATGGCAAGAGATTATTACTTTGAGGAAGAACTAAATTCAATATTGAGTGATATGGAAAGTACATAATCTGAGAATGAGGAATTGAAAGAAAACATCAAGGAGGCAAATGCTTGTATCTGAAAGCTATGGGAGAAAATATGGAAATTCAAAGCAAGACATAGAGAGGTCAATGAGGAATTAAAGGAGTCAAAGGAAAGTATTGAGAATTTAAAGATACGATTGGATGAATGCAAAAAGACTAAACAAGATCTCAAAGGCATCATCAAACAAAAATTAGAAGAAAATGAGAAGTTAGATCAAGAGATAAGAAGGTTGAAATATGAAGCAAGAGTATGTGAAAGTAGCATGATTTTGGATCAACTCTTGTCCCTACAGAAATGTCACAAGGATAAAGGAGGACTTGGATTCAACGGTGCTAGATCAAATTAAAACATTAAGGATGAAGACAAAGCAGTTGAAGCTGAAAAAAGATCAGTCATAACAAGCTAGGTTTGGAACTCTAATGCACCTACAAAAAGATCTCCAGTCAAAAAAATAAATGCTCAAAGGTACTTATCTTTCAATGGTCACTATTTTCTATGCAAAAAGTTTGGATACAAGGCTATAGAATGTAGAAGTAGGAAGGAACTGAATATTCAATGATTTAATTGTCACAAGTTTGGTCACAAAGAAAGTCATTGAAGAAGTTAATTATCTAATACAACTAAAAGGAATAGAATGAACACTCTCTTTCATGGTTATTGCTATTTATGCTATGGTTATGGTCACAAATCTAATCATTGTAGATCTAGGGTTCACTCAGCAAAGTCAAGACAAATATGTTACAAGTGTTGTCAACTCGAACATTATACTAACACATGAAAATATTTTTCTCTAGACAAGATTGAAGATAAAATGAAGGTTGCAAAATCAGATGAATCTAATAAGAAGATGACTATGGTGTGGAAGAAAAAGGAAAGGTCAAATTCTAGTACAAGCCCTACTAGTAATTGAGCCAAACTGCCTTGGCTTAGGGGGAGTTTTACAATGCTTATCCTATCGGTTCCCTCTCTCTAAAGAAAGATTGATGTGTTTCCAACATGACTAAGCTAGATTCAGGTGATGTTGCAAACTTAAGGTTAATCCAGCTAATTAAAAAGTGAAGCACAATTGTTGGTGTCATCAATACACATTTTGGTGGCAAAATCATCATGAGAAATTAAGGATAAAAGCTAGAATATTTTAATTCATTTCTCATAGTTTACAAAGAAGGAGAAGAAGAGGTTTCACAGAGCAATAAAATTTTGAGGAAAGTAAGAACGACGATGGAATCTATTGATAGAGAATCATGTGGTGGTATTTCGCTAAGGTTGAAGGGAGTAGAGTTGGATGAGTTTGATCATCGAAAGATGAAAGAAATGGAACTAGGGTTGAATATGGATAAGTTGCAGAATGTAATTACTTTGGGTATGGATTTATGGGGATAATTTCCTTGGTTTTCCGACAAGAGTATATCTTGTTCCTGTTAATTCGATTGAAGGATGGAAGCATTGTGTTGGAAAAACCCTATCTGATCATGAAGGAAGCCATAGAAGCTATTACTAGTTTATGCAATATTGGTGACCTCTCTGGGAAGAAAATAATGAAATATAAATATGTGGAGGAACTTACTGATATTGACAAAGACCCTCAAAATCTACTAATAAATACCATTGTTGATCCTACAGTAAGGTATGTTTCTTATGGCATCACTTATAAAATCTATTTCAGAAATTGTGAAGGTTCTACTTTAGATATTGATGTATATCTTGCACATAAAATGGTGAAGGAAAATAAACAGTTTGACTTGTGTAGCCTCATAATGGAGAATCTAGTTGAGAATGTCAGAATGTCTTTGGTTGAGAGTTATCCTATTCGGTTTGGGTCTTTTCTCATATATTTAGTATTTTACTATCGAAGTTTGCTACCGTCAAAAGAAAATGTTAAGTGGAAGTTCAACATCCCTATCGGAAAGCAAGTTTACAGATATTTGGAGAGTATGGAGGATAAATCAAGTGCATGAAAAGTCAATTTCTCATCCTTGCGGAGGGATTTGTGGTCTAGTGTGATAGTGTCTAGTGGTATTCCCAATAGTTTGTTTGAGGAGGGTTCTTCCTTTGATAAGAAGTAGTTAGAGGTTGTCATTGGTGGTTCCCCTCCGAAACCTAAAAGGAGGGAAGTTATAACAAAATATGTCTTAGAAGAAAAGGGAAAGGAAGATGAATCTCTACTTGGATCTCACTCTCTTGATCTAGATGAAATTCAGTTGATGTTGAATGAAGGTTGGTGAAATGTGGTGTGCCTGCCCTCGAGTGGATGGGCTTAGAATTGATGATGCCTTGGTTGATTATTTCCTCAAAAAGGGTACTACTTTTTCAAATGTTTTTCACTCATTACCATATGATTTAGTAGAGGTTGTTGAAGAAAGGACATTGCTAGAAGGACCTAGAGGACACAACTTTGAAGCTATGATTGAGAGAAGATGTGTCAAATCCAAATAGAAGTTATCCAAACACATTGGTGAGACAAGAGAATGCATCAAGGAAATGTCTCACACGGTATTTTCTTTGGTGGCCTACTGTGGTTGATAACTTTAGAAGTAGAATTGAAGCTATTGAATCTGAGATGAATGAGATTAGAAAGATTTTTTATTTCTTCAAAGATAAAGATGGAAAAAAATAATAAAATTTGGGGAGTTGCAAGTTGAGTTATTGTCTATTCAAAGACAGAGGGAAGATATGGTTAGAATATTCTATTTGGTCAAAGAAAATTTTGAGGTCCAGTTGGATCATCTCTCTGGGATACTTTCTGATGTAGAAGATTATGAATGAAAAGGTTTGTCTTTGGACTGGTCCTCCTCATTTACGTTGTTGGCTCTACTATATAACATGTGTACCAAAATTGATTCAGCAGTGTTAGCTTTGAAGAGGATTCGTCCAACTATGAGAGAAAGGTACAAGAAGATGTTTCATGTGAAAAGTGTCACTTTTACTTGAGCTCCTGAATGTTTGTATTTTGGCCCTTTTCCTTTGATGAAAAAATGGGGGATAAAATGAAGAAAAAAGAGAAAACAAGAAGACGTATTGAATTTCTTGACTAAGGGGGAGTACTTGGAGTTTTGGAGTATTGTGTTTTTGAACCTTTCCTATTTTTCCATTAATGCCAAAGGGGGAGATTCTTGAGAAGTTGTTGTAATGGTTTAGGTTTTTTGTCATTGATGTCAAAACTTGGGATCCAAAGGGTTGTGCTCTGGATGATATACGTAAATGATCTATCCTATAATGTTGTGTAGTATGGATGGTATCTTCGATCTAGATAATGGTAGTACCTCTTTTTGAGACATCTGTGGAAGATAGTTAATGTAGAATATTGAAGACTACTCTTTTTCTATAGGTTGTTGTATTTAAATCTTATTCTAAGTACCCTTTCTATCCAGACATTCATGCATCTTTCCATAAATTTTTGTATTTTTTTCTACATTTCTTTGATTGGTACCGAAATGAATGTTGATCAAGATTTGGTCTTGGTTGTGGCATTCCTATCAATTGATGTTAATCAAGATTCGGTCTTGGTTGTGGAATTTCCATTAAATCCACAATATATCTCATATAATTCAATGTTAGCTATCTTTTATTAATAATGCTATATCTTATGTATAACCGATGTATGGTTCCCGATGTAATGTGGTAAGAGGATCCCTTATGTGCGACCTATCTTTTGGGTCCGATGCTAGCATGTCAAGCCTTATTGAATATTTTAAGGTTGTTCCTTATGTTGACATGTTTTTTGGTTATGTAAATTCAAATTGTATGTGGCCGACTTAGGATTTTTTGGAAGCATGTTATGGAATTGTGTATGGATGACTTATTTTATTCTACAAGTATACATACATATATATAACATATTTCTAGTTGAATACATAGAATAAAAAGAAGCAAGATATGTGCGAACAATCATAAGGGTGCGAAGGATTGAGCGACAAGAAACAGAGAAAGAAGTCAAGGAAAGTGTCAAGAAGAAGTAATCTATGTTGATCTGATTGCACAAGGAAGGTGTGTAGAAGATTCTTGTCTGAATCTATTGCAAACAAAGATTGTGCTCTTAGCTAGAACTAAATTCATGCATATGTAGATGCAACATCATTAGTTCACTTTTGTTAATGAGACTATTTGTAATCAATTGTTTTGTATTGGGAAGTGAGCCCACTGACAGTGAGCAACTTGGCAGTGAGCCTTTGTAAAAATCACCTTAACCAGTGTTATTTTATTGGGAATTAGCATTCTCCATGGTTTTTCCCTTCTTGGGTTTCCACGTAATTTATGGTATTCATTGTGCATGTTGTTGTTTTATGCTTTCAAATTCATATCTGCTTAATTAATATATGAATGGTTTATGATTGCTTTAGATTAAGTAAAGAAAGAAAAGTATTTTGTGATAACTGATTCAGCCCCCCTCTTAGTTATCTAGACTGTTCAAGAAATTATTCTCAACAAACTCAAAATATTGATTCCCAGGTGGCTTCCATAAAGACAACAAATCCATATCAATTTAGGGAAAATCTTAGACACTTTACCCCATAGCCCGATACCCTTCATTCCATCATGTTGCAACTCTTAAATTTAAGAACTTAATTTCCTTACCTCCTGTTAGATCTCTTGATCCTACTAAGCCTTTACCTCCAAACTATAACCAAAATAAATTTTGTCATTATCACTGACAAAATGGACATGATACATTACATTGTAAGAATCTTAAGAATGTTGTGCAAGAACTCAATGATTCTAATCACATTCAAATTGGTGGTGTCAATGATCAAGGTAGTAAGTCTGTTTCCCCTCCCAGCAAAAATTTAAAAATCTTTACCAATCATATGCCAAATCATAACATCTCCTTTGTTAAAGCTACTGAAACCAAGAATGATGTGATGAATGATATCATGAATAATGACAAATTGAATGACAATGAGGAAAATCCTATGGATTGTATGATTGGAATTATTCAAGTTCGACCTTGTAACCCAGACAAATCAAAATATCCCTTGACATTGATTTCTCACAAAATGAGATACTTAAACATGCACCTGATGGTCCTCTTTACATTACCAAAAGAATCAATGACAAGCCTACTAATGGGATATTAATTGATCACGTCTGTGTAGAGAATTTGATAATTGAAGAATTATTTTTTATGCATGAACTTTATCAAGATACTTACAAACAAACAAAAGCATGGATCAAAACACATAATGGGTTTTCTTTCCCTATGATAGGTTTGATAATTGTTCCTTTACAAGATAAACTGAAAGGATTAAATGTCTCATTCTCCATCATCCCAACATTGGATCAATTTTTTGTGAAGCTTGGTTACCCATGCCTATGCTCCATGAATATCATCCTATCGTTAGTGCATAAATGCTTAAAGTTTACATTTGGGAAAGAGATCTTTACTATGCACCATAGTGTCTTTAATCTTGTATCTTCCTGTGGGAATTTATCATTGGATTTATTTTGGCTTGAACCTATGGAACCTATTAGGCCTCATGAGGACTTCCTTTTCAAATCTTATCAAAATTTTAAGGAAAAGCACATAGCAGAATTATCCCTCAGTAATATGCCTTGACCCATGATTGAGCCTCTTATCCTTGATGATACCATGCTTGAACCAAAAACTCTTCAAAGTAACCAAGACCAACCTATGACAAATCCTTCACTTTTTTCCTATAAGAGACCACCAGATAACCAAATAAGTCTTATCATGCCTCCTAAAATCAAAATAGTTTATAAATTTAAAGAGAAAGTGGTTGAGAACCTCCCATGGTTCCTTATCTTCCTCCCTTATGGGAAGAAAAGAAACCTATGGTTGATAAACTCACTCCTACACAATTGAAAAATGAAGTACAAAAAGGATTCAAAATTCTAGAAAGGGTAGGCGTAGACATTGTGCCATTTCTCATATAATACAAAGAAAACATAAATCAACAACTAAAGATCAAATGACAACTCAATCAATGCATGATGATTCTCCACCTTCGTTGCAACAATAAAATCCTATATATCAACCACAACAACAACAAGTACCTTCCATGGATATTATCATTAGACCTCCTATTGTAATTAACCTGGATGATGATGATGACACTGCTAAGATTTATGAGGAAGCGCATAATTATCTTAATTTATTATTTTCCTCTTCCATGAACTTAGATAATAGTAACCATGATGATCCTCCAAAAACAAGTGATTCACCACGTGTTGAACTTGGTGATATTCCTAGTGTGGTACATGTTATTGTCCCTTTGGCTAGTTATCCACCTTTTGCATATGATGAACATATTTGGGATGAAAATGAATTTTTATAGGTTGAATCACATGTGCCTTACTAATGTTTTATTTGTATGATTTCATGTGTGTAATGTGATCCCCCGTATCATTCTATTTTACATGTATTTATGTCCATTCCTCTATTTGTACCTACATTATTCTATATGTTGTAAAGCTATTTCTTTTCTCTTGTCTTATGTTTTCCTTTTGGGGATGACAGAAGGCATCAAGACATTTAAGTCTCTTCCATGTTAAACCAAATTATTATTATTATTTTCACTCTTTATGTTTCATTCTTCTAGTTCTATGAGTATTTGGGGAATGATGAAATTTCCAATCTCTATAACATTGTATCAAAGACATATGAATACCCCAAATCCATGGATCCCTTCTATGTTTGGGATTTTTTTCAGGGAAACCCCTTCTTCATGGCGTAGCTTCATTTGGAAACATATGCTTGACACAGGGCTTTCCAAATAAGCTATCATGTCTTCTTTATTTTTTGGCATTAACCATTTACTACTTTAAAGTAATTTCGAAAAATATGGTGTTTAGCAATTTCTTTAAAGTGGGGGCATAAATTGGCATTATCATTTTGACATTTTGACTATATTTTGTGTTTCATAGTGTGGTATTATTATTTCATGCAATGTGTCTTCTTCTTCTTGGTGGTTTCATTGGGTTTGATGTCCTCCAAGATTGTGACATTTATGATCATAAGGTATTCCTCTTAGTGGTGATTCTACGTATTGCATTCCCTGAGTTGCAAATATTTTATCCTCAACTTGTCCTCTCTTGGAGACATTATGCATGATGCTCCCTAAGAGGAGACCTTACATGAACTAAGAAAAACCCTGTTGAACATGTCTTATCCTATTTTCATTTTGTTCATGAGTTCTTAGCATAAGGTAGCTTGCTAGCCTTGTGAAACTCAAAGATACAACCATTTTCATGGCCACCAATCATAACACACCTTTCTTGCTAGGAAGGCCATGTTTGTTCATAAGTGTTTAGCATAACACAGCTTGCTAAGCCTTATGAAGCTCAAATTTCATATTGTGTGGTGCCTTGTCCAATTTATCAGGAGGTATAAGTTCGGTTTGATTAGTTCAATGGGAGCCTAATATGACTCTCATTGGCCACTTTTGGGAGATCACCTAGGGGATGAAATATTTAACTACTCATGTGAGTGCATTGTTGTTTGCATAGTGGATAATGGGTTTCACTTGTAAATGGTTTTTTGGACAAAAAACTAAGGCTTGATCCACATCGAGTTGTAAAAATAGTCGAGGCTTGATCCAACCATTTTTATTTGTCTTTCTTTTAGTTTGTGCTTATGTTGGTTTATCATGTGATCTTGATCCTAGAGATTTTTCCACCTCCTTGATATTTTTCATCCTATCTCACTGACATTTGTAAAGTAGGACCCCCTCTTGGTGTATACTTGTCTACTTTAGTGTGAGTTTATGGTTACACTCATCCATTCACTAAAGCCGGGGCTAAATGTAGTGTAAAAATATGTACTCCTTTATATTTTAACTTTTTTGGGCCCTCTTAATTAAAATCGACTTAATTATGCCTTCATAAGCCCTATTCTACATCTACAAGCCTAATACATTACATTTTCCAAAGGGAAACCCCGATAATAATTAATGTTTCCCAACACATAATATACTTATCTTTAGCAATGTGTGTTCCAGCAATAGGGACCTGGAACCCATTTTCCCATGGGTGAATGGGTCCACCCTATGCCTTTGAACCTGAATTTTAATTATGTTTTTGGTGGTATTTTAACATCTCCAAGTTTAATTTTTATTTTTAGTTTATTTTTTATTAAGAAAAGTGGCCAGCCACAAACATTTTATTAAATATAAAATAGAGGTAAATATCAAATAGTAGTAGATAATTTCTTTTTCCGAGGAGTAACAAAATCTCTCCCCCAGAAAGAGTAGTGAACATGAAAAGATTGAGGGAGGCCCATTGTAAATTTATCCCAAAATTAGAGCACTGTAAATATAATTAACCCAAAGTTGCAATGAGGCCGAATATATGTCAAGTGAGACTGATATGGAGAATAAAATTTGTAAGCCGTATAAGATGCGGATCGAACAATCAAGACAAAAAAGGTGGAAAATATTTAAAACCCTGAACCAAGATTAGTGATTTCGTTCAGAGGCGGAGGTTGGAGAACCCCATTAGACTTGGAAGCAAGCCAAAGCCATGAACAATGTAACAAGAAATAGTCAAGCTTTGAAGACGAGCAATAGCAATGAAAACCACTTGGGTCTAAGAAATCTATACCACAAAGTTGCACAAAGTAGTTCCAAGGCAAACAATTTAACTTTTATGAAATTCCAAGCAAAAACAAAGTAGAGTAGAGGCCAAAATGAGATTTAAGAGTAGATTCCACTTTCCTCTAAAGACTCCAAGTCAGTAGACAGAGGGAAATATGGAGTGGAGTAAGGTTCCAACAAGGCATGGCAGATGAGAAATTATACTTCATCGAAGAGGTCTAGTAGCATGTTGGAGATTGTATGGCCCAATCTGGGTTTGAGGCCATGAAGATTTCTCACAAAGTTATCTGACTATTCATTAGGAAATCCATGAGCCATCGAGATCAAAAGATTCAATATTTAATGTTAAGAAAGAATGAATTGCTGACAAAGAACACCTCTAATAAGATTAGAGCCATTTTAAATTTCATATTCCTCGAGAGAATTTTGCAAAGAAAAAAGAGGGCATACATGAGGAAAAATATAAGAGCCAGCTAGAAATGTTACCTTTTCGCCACACCACAAAACATCCATTAAATTTTAGACAAATTGAGATGCTACCTCATGCAAAATTGACATTGGATTAAAGTCTAACTAGTCATTCCCCAGGACCATTCTAATTGCATCCTCTACATGGTTGCATTCTATGATGCAAGTTCAACTTATCTTTTATGTCCTGAAGGGACTTTCATCACGGAGTTCATGGTATCTCAAAGGAACCACCACCCTAAAAGTGTTCTGCATTTTTATCTTCACCAAGAAGCTAGAAAAAATGTGAAGACAATAAACTAGAGAAAGCTTTTAAAGAATCCATCGCACGCTAGAGATCATATAGAGCAAAAATTGTAATAAATTCCTTTGTAAGTTTACTGCACCAAAGGGTGGTGCACAATTAACAAAGAAAGCTCACTTCAGTCTATCGAAATAAACTCATGCCAAATGTCATAAACTTTTCCTTTGGTAATCCCATCATACATAGCATTTGCAAAATTGAAGTGGTGATAAGAAATAAAGATCATCATATATGTTAGATGTATGAGCCCAAATGTCGGCGGCGACCCATGTACACCCAAAAAAATCTAGTTATCATGGAACATGCATGTGAAGAGGGCATTCACATAGGTTACAAATACCAAGAGTAGTGGGAAAATTAATGAGATGTCAAAGTAATTATCTCAACCCATTTCAAATTTGGAAATGCTGATAAATATGCTAACCATTCCCCATAAAAATGGGATTTTTTTCCCAAATTAGAGATGAGCCAAGAATCAATAATCACTAAAATTTATCTTGGGAATGAAGGATGATCTGTACTTTGCATTATTCCCAAGAAGGAGAGATTTAAGCCACACCACCAATGATCCCACATACTAACTGAAGAAGGGAATAATTCCCTAAATATAATTAATATGGGCGAGGGCCTGCAAGCTAGACAAATTTGCATATACATGGAAAGCCACATGTGCATGTCAAAGGTTCCACATCATATTGAAGATATTTACTATTTTTCAAGCCACAATATAGTCGTTCGGCCAGAAGTGCTAATATTTTTCAAGCCACCACATGGCAATTAGAAAAAATTCCACCTTAGTATCTTATCAAACCATAGATCAAAATATTTCCAACATATTAATTATGTCATAAAATTGGACTTGAGAGAAATGATCCAGGTTTGAACCTGATCACAAAGGGATTTTTCCTTATTGGCCAGCAGAATTAGATCTTAGATAACTATAGCATTATCAACAAACAGGATTCATAAGGAGAGTATGGATCTTTTAAATTCACCAAATTCAAATATTCCTAATAAGGGAGTACTTTTAAATACAATTTCTGATCAATGGATTTATTTGCAAGTTGATCTACTTGCTTGTTTCCTTCCCTATAACAATGCATTACTTCATAAGAGGAAAATTTGCACAAGAGCTGATGAACGTGAGATATAAGATAATTTAAATGCCAAGAATCTGAATAACCCTTCAAAATAGTAGACACCGTGATCATAGAGTCACCCTCAATCAAAATATGGGAAATGGATAAGTCAATTACTAGTTTCAGACCCAAATTTAGAGCACTTAGTTTAGCTATATTATTTTTTCCATCAGGAAGACTTGAGAAAATTGCTCCAATGAATTTTCCTTCGTAATCTATTAGAACAATAGCAGCCCCAAATTTTCTAGGATTGCCCCTAGAAGCTCCATCGAAGTTCAATTTGATGTAATTCTTGGGAGGAGGTATCCATTTGATAACCAATCTATCTACATGATGTTTTTTATTTATTATGGTGCTCGCATTAGGTATCTTGAGGAGAGACCAATTTCTAAGGATAAAAGAATCCCATGAGGAGAAGTTTTTGGTGGAACTGTTCTTGTAAAAAAATTCCATCATTGCTTCAGAAATGGAGATTTCAATTTTTTTGATGATTTGTTCCATTGTAAGGTGGCCCTTTTTTAATATCCTTCTATTCTTTTCAAGCCATATGTTTCAAATGAGGATTGAGGGAGAAATCTCCCAAAGACAAGAAAAGTTAGAAGAAGGATAAAGTCTTGACCAACTTTGGAAGTGGTGGAGGGTCAAATTTTGAAGAGGAGAATTCCAACCTAATCTATTCATTAACCATGTCCAACAATCATATGAAAAAGTGCAATTGATAAGGAGGTGATTGGTAGATTCAAATGCCTTACCACAAAGTACACAGGGGGAAAGAGGAATTATTCCCAATCTGTCAAGTCTCATACTTGAGAGAGTTATGTCCTTGATTGCTAACCAACTGAAAGCACCTACTTTCGGAAGCACATTAGGGTCCCAATAGAGGTGAGATGGCCAGGATGAAAGAAATTCATTATTTTATAAAGAATTATAACCATATTTAACGGTATATTTTCCTAATTTTGATCATGTACAAATTATTTCATCGAGTTTATCTAAAAAATAAAATTCCTTTTTGAGAGTTTAGTTTTTAAAGATTCCTTTATGTGAGGGGGTGCAGGAAGGAAACTAAAATCCTTCCATATAAAAGGTTGTAAGGGGTCATCCATATCAATGATAAAATAATATTTTACTTTTTCACCCCAAAGGTTTTTCAAAATATTTTCTAATTGGGACCAGTCCCCAAGAAGTTTTAGGGGTTGATAATCATTCCATGCATCATCCCAGAAAAGAGCCTTCTCACCATTGTAAACAAGAAAAGAAAGGTGAGGAAGGATGAAATGTCTACAATCACATATGAAGTTCAATATTTTTGATTCTAATGGGAGGGTATTTTGGGTGAAGATACTTTCCTATTCCATGGACTCCAAGTATTTTTGTCTCATGATTTGACACCATTTTTCATCTGGATTGTAGTATAACTTCCAAACCAATTTGGTGCCAAGGGCTTTGTTCTATTAGAAAATATCTCTTATACCTGCTCCCCTTGAGGCTTTCAACTTGCAAACATTTTCCCAAGATACAAGGGGGAGTTTCTTTTTCTGTGTGACATTTTCAGCCCAAAGGAAATTTTTGAATTTTTTTTAAAGAGCTAGTTCTTTCCCTCGAGGAATTTTCAAAACTGACATTAAGTAAATAGGTAAAGAGTGAAAGACAACCCCTAATAATAAAAACTTAACTACAAATGAAATCCATTTAGATTTCCATAAAATAATTCTATTAGAAGTGGAGGAGACAAGATTGTCTGAAAAATTATGAACTTCTCTTTACCCGAGAAGAAGGGGATTCCTAGGTATTTGTAGGGTAGATTGCCATTTTGGAACCCCAAAAATTTTAAGATTTTGGTTTTGACTAAGGGGTTCACATTTACTAAAAAGGTTTTAGATTTCTCAATATTGAAGGATTAGCTTGATGCCAAACAATAATCTGAAAGAACTATTTTAATTATTCTTGATTTCTTTATAGAAGCCTGGCCGAAAAGAAGAGTATCATCCCTGAAGAGAGAGTGATAAATTGGAGTGGAGAATGGCTTAACGATAATGCCATTCCATTGCTTGTTGTCTCTTGCAGCAATAGTTGACCTGCTTAATCCTTTGACCATTAGAATAAATAAGAAGGATGATAGGGGTGTTTGGAATTGTTGGAGATTTCTGATATGTGGTTGTCATTGATGTCAACACTATTAGAATTAATGTATTTAAGACTGTATATGTCGAGGATATTGAGAAAATTATGATAAAATAAGTTGCAGATTTTTGGTGAAGCAGTGAAGTTCAGTATGTTGGATAGTTCAATATATTGAAGATCAGAAGTTGTAGATTAAGGGGTTTGTTGACAAGCCTATCTAGTTTATCCACTGAAATTTTTAGAGGTTCACATAAAGATTTTATTGAGTTATGAGTATCTGTGTTCTATCAGTTTTTATGTTGCTTCAGTTAGTGTTCGTGGAAGAAGATAATGTGATTCTAGTAATCTGAGTTGATGTGAATTCTTCTATGGTGATTCATGATGCTTTTGGATATTTCTAGATCATGCTCTATTTTTGTTGCTGGTTCACATTGATCGGTGTGCTCGCGATTGAAGATTTTTTTTTGTGTGTTCATGTTTTTCATGTTCATGGCCGACAAGATGATTGTAGCATGTTGTGGATCTATGAGGATTAATTATTGAAGATTTTTTGTGTTTGAGGATGTTGTTTTGGGTCCTCACAATATTGTGGCTGACTTTGGTTGATTCACATTAATAATTATTTATGTTTTGGGCTGACAGTTTGTATTCACTTTATATTTTATTGAAGCCGATATGTAGATGATGTTATTCTTGGTTGCGGATATATATGAGTGATTGTTTATCTCATTTGAGATACGCATGAGGTGAAGTGTGTAAAGCATGAGTGCTATGTGCAAATAAAGTTCAAATCATTCAAAGGCAAAATTTAAGCATGAAGAAGAGTGATCAGAGTTTATGTGCTTAACCAGAACTGTAATTAGGTATTAGTAGATGCTATTTTCTCAGTTCAAAATCTTCAGATGGAATTAATCTGAATGTAACTTTAATACAATGTGTATTCCTTTGGGTAGTAAGACTTTTTCTATCTAACCAATGAGCTCTAGGCAATGTGCCTGAATGCAAGCTCATTCCCCATTTTCTATATTTTTAACAAAGTATAAACTTATGGATTAACCTCCACCATGGTTTTTCCCCTAACATGGTTTCCACGCAAAACTCTTGGTGTTATGTGTATTTTTTGATGTGGTGATGGTTTTTTCTTTCATGTTTAATTATCAAATCTAAGAATAA